>JAQOSZ010000300.1:7500-169325 GCA_030347455.1 Kentomonas sorsogonicus
GAATGTAGTTCATTGTACGGAGCAAGAGCAGTAAGCAAATGTGTGTTGCGGCATGGGCCGGTCGCCCGCAGTCTCATCGCATGGAACAACATGCGTCAAGAGCCCTTCACCACGGGCAACAACTCACATATCGTAGATGTACGGGCGGATAGCACGATTTGCGTGCTACCCTCTGGTGTATCTTTGTGTTATGGCGCGAGAGGTGTAGCGCCCCAGGTAGAACAAGGAAACAGTATGAAGAGGGAAAGAGAATAAATAAACACACAGGGATGGTAAATATGTGTAGCACTCATGGTCACTCAGTGGTGTCAACTTGTAAACGCTGCTCGGAGAGAACCGCAAAGAAAAACTCTCCGAGAGGGGCTCATCTCTCCAACAAGAAAAAGGTGTGGTAACAATAAAAATTTCAACGTCTTTCTGTTAATGATCGGATAGTGGAAAGCGTTGACGAGAAAACAAAAAAGAATATTGAGTTAGGAACAATGATAATAATGAAAAGAAACTATAGAATTAAATGATGATATTAGAGATGGTTATAGAATAAAGAAGGATAAAGGTGATAAAACAAAAAGTAGAAACGTTTTCATAGGTTAGAAAAAATGACAAGATAAAATGAAACTCAAATAATGATTAAAGGAAGAACTGGAAAAATAGTAGTTAAAGTTAGAAAAAAACAAGGTTGCGGGTGGGTGGGTGAAAAAACAAATGCTTGACGTGTGCTTGCCTAAAATCCAAAAGACTTCTTCCTTTTGCAGTAGCATGGTGTGAGAATGATGTTGAAAAGTACAATTTTGTGAGCGGAGTAACTCACCACACCAAACGGAAGGAAAACCTTGGAAGGAATGCATAAATGTATAACCATTGTGAAAAGTGCTGGTCTGAAAACGGGAAACCAGATGCTAGAAAAATTCGGAATAGATGCACGAAGGGAGGCCTCGAGCCGAGCCTGGGCACGGCCTCGGTCTCACCAACGTGTTGCGTCACACGAAAAGAAAGGGTACAAGCAGGAGACTCGACAATTTGTCAAACGATCGTGGGTTGGCTTTCCGTGGCCGGGGGTGTGCTCTTTCGCAGCAGGCTTCTCCCCTCCCCTGCCCCTACCGCCAGCCCACCGCTGACGGGGCGAGAAGCCACCACCCAAACGAAAGCCCACATCACCACGACCCACCACCCCTTTGCGACGGGCAATCCTTCAACAACCCTAAATCCAACCCTAACACTAAAACCAACAACACAACCCTGATACACGACGTCTCGCATCATGAATCTTGTCAGCGTGTCGTAGTGCCGCAGTGAGTCTTTCTATGCCCATCGTACCGATCATGCTCCTCCGTCTAATCACACAGAGTCCTGCCAAACAATAGTGCCCCTCAAAGAAGTCGCCACAGTCTCCACCAGATTTGATCGTGGGTTCCTCCCACTAGTCTCCCATAAGAAAGTTGCTCCATCCAAAAGTTGCCATGCTGCTTTCCCTTCTCAACAGCAGTAGGCCGTCTGTTCATACTGAAAGAAACCGCAGGGTAAGCAGCCACAAACAGAAGAAGGTAGTTGCTGCTAGTGGAAAGGACCAAGCAACAAAAACACACAACAGGCAGAAGAGCAATACGACCGCAAAGAAGAACGCAGAAACCCATGATGATAGAACTCGTTACGTGGTGTCAGTGGACTGAGTCAGGATGGCGCAGCAGAGAACAGTCTCAACCGCAGAACGGCCCAGTAACAGCACTGATACAACTTACAGCTTACCTACGAGGCCAGGTTGCAGGAGAAACCATCACGCGTGAAAGCTCTGTTTGTGTTAGATTCAGTTCGTGATGTGCTAGCCCGCTCCATTCCAGTCGGTGTGGAAGGTGGTCACACCCTGCTGTCAGTATCTTTCCAATTCCTGTCGCTCACTTCCCATCTTCCGGATCTTCTGAATGAAACACCTCTCTCCCCACAACCGACTGGAGATTACCACAACGAAATATACTCTCTCACCCATCCGCCTCAAAGACCCTGCCACAGAAAGCAACCAGGTACGACACGCAGAGAAGAAACCCGTAACTCACCTACGGCAGTCAATCGGAGAAGTAGAAGACATAGTAGCCCTTGAGTGAAGGGGAAGCAACAGTGTAGCAGACCGCACAACCAGAAGACGACACCCGCTCAAACAGCACCAACCTAAGCACACCAGCACATCTACTCTTTTCCTCAAATACTTCTACGGAAATTCAGACACACGCGCATCGTGCGAGCAACAAGATGAAGAGACTCAACCTCCAAAAAAAAAACAGTATTCATTACTTCACCGCTCACCCGATCCTCCCGCATCCACTGTTGGGATGCACTCATCAACGGCGAAGTGTGACAGTGATGTGAGTAGTATTTCACGACATCAGATTGTACCCATCCCCAATTCAATCATACTGAAGATGTAATCACTGTGTGTGTTTGTTATCCCACTGACAAGTGGCCCTCCAACAGAGACACAATAACTGGAACGTGAATGCCTAATGGTGTGCTATGGTAGATCCACACCACAAACTAGGCATCGCAGGCAGTTTGATACTTTCACAGATAAAGAGAGAGTCAGAGACCAGAGCTACGTGTCTGGTGATCCTCTGCTAAGCAGCGCTCGCAGTTGTATGATGAGCTAGCGATATATGTAAGCTTGCAGAAGCTATAGTGTTGCAAGAACCATTACGGGGATAGAGCAGACATGGGTCCATACTGCAAGTATGTGACTGACGAAGGGGGCGAAAAGAGGAATGCTCAGTGAAGGACACACTGGAATACTCATCTCCAGTGGTTATCATCCACTTCAACCTCACCGAACACTTTTTAAGGACACTGATCTCTGCAGCTGTGTCTACTGATAAGGCTCGAGGTGTATCGTCTTCTCCACATACGAAATATTGACTGCAAAGGTTCAGTACGTCACCATCCTTCATTCCCCGGATAACGCAGATGTTTCATACTCTTGCGTTGTCCAGTACGATACTCTAAGCAGTGAAACTCTTAGGCACTACTTGTAAGCTAAGAATGAAAATACTGTTATGGACCTTTCCCTCAATTATTTACCTGGAAACCTACGGGGGCAGGGAGAAGGAAAAGGAATGTGATATTTTCAAGCGGAAAGAAGGTGTAGAATAATAAGAAGATCTTACTAGCTGTTGCGGCCTACGTGTGATGTCGGAGGGTAATGGATGTCGGTTGAGATGATGAGCGCGAGTCATTCATGTAGACTGGGGCGAGCCGTCCATGTGGAAATCATGAGGGGTAAGTATAGGCTGACCCCTTTCATCATTACAATAATATGGCTAGGTGAACGCATCTGTTAGTTGGTAGTCATAGCACTGGAGATTTGTTGCATTGCATACGCTCCTTGTGACATGCGTACTACGGTAATGTGTTAGTCGGCACCTAGTTATCCCACTCAAGTGGTGGTGTCACTGGGCAGACGCGTGGGCGAGGGGGGTAACGATGGATGAGTTTCCCAGCAAACACTTCTGCATGAAGTGAGATGTTAAGTATCGATACGAGGAGAATAAAGACGCAAAGACATTTACACCAATGTGAGCCGTCCGCACACTAAGACCTCTCAAGTGTGTGCATGTCTATGATTAGCTTATAAGCGGTGCAACACTTCAAAGAAAACAAGTTCACAACAAGTACAGATGAGAGTAAAGAGTTTCAAATCAGTAAGAGTATTCGCTAGAGATCGGTTCGATGTGTTCCGTCGCCAAATAACTAGGCGTCATTACTCTATTTCCGGAATAAGTGATTTGTATGTTGGCTGTAAAAATGAAAAGCGAATCTAACTTATTATTCTTTCAAGAAAACAGTATTGTTTCTTTTGGTTTTACCGACCGCTCTTGCAACAACTGTGATGTAACATACGGATGGAAAGAGAGCATTGGCGTTGCTGATCCCATTCACATAAAAAAGCCGAGATCCTTTCATAATAATAACAGTAACGAGTAATACGAGGAAGAGCTTTGACTTCAACTAGAAAAAAGTAGAAAAACAATAATAAACTGCATTAATTGTGACGGCAACAAGCGGAGAGCAGCGAAGACGACTGCGACGGACCAAGTTAATATAATGTGAAATGTATTGTCAGAGGTTCAGATGAAATTTTCAAATAATCATAGTAATTACCACCACTACCCCCAACAGTAACAGAAGTGAATATATACATATCAGCCTTCTTACACCCACAAACAACAGCTGCTGCGTGTGTGTGTGTATGCGCCGCCCGAGACACGGGACACGTAGAGAATTGTCAATACGGTAATTATCACCACCACCGCACCATTCCGCCCAATTCTTCATTCACCCGAGCCTTCTTGGTACTGACATCACCGACACCAGCGAACTCTCCCCAGTCGGTGCACTTGTTGGTGTGAACAACAACATGGAACGTGCGGCCACACCGGCAGCGGTGCAGCTCGCGGAGGTCGGCGCAGGTGTAGTCAGTGAACAAAAAGGACAACTCCCTCATACACCGCGGGAGGTGCGACACCCACTCTAGGCTGTGGGTGGACAGCGGGGGGAGGTGGTGGAAAGCCAACACTCGCAATGCCGGCAGATGGTGCAGCACGCACGTCGCCAGTTCGAGAGCGTCGGCGTCCGGGATGATAAAGTGGTTGTGTCCCCATATATGTCCTCCTCTCTGTGTGTTATACCATATTTCACTAACGTTGGTCTCGCCCTTAAGTAACACCTGCATGGCAAAGCTTTCGACGGGGCCGCCGGGGCGCAGCGCCAGAAACAGATTGTACAGACCCTCCCCGGTAGCGTAGGAGCTTCTGTCATTAGCAGGCCCCTTGCCCAGGTGGGTGCGGCGCAGCTCACTCATGGGTAACCCACGGGCGGAGAAGATAACCTCCGCACGGGCGGCCTCGCATGCAGCAACTTCTTCCAATGAGGCTTCCCACTGCCGACCCTGCACGCCACGGCGCTGCTCCTCCTCGTCGTCCTGTAGTTTCTGCCGCGCCACCACCTCTGCATGGGGGAGGTACTCCAATACCGCGGGCACGCAAGCATCCACAGCCCTCCGCAGCCGTCGTCCCTCCACTTCCACCCGATCGCAGTGCTCCCGCCATTCGTTGTGCAAGAAGCGCGCCGCCGCCGCCATCTCCTCCGTCACCTCGCGGAGCTCTGTCTCGTGTTGTTCCTTGGCTTCCACTAGTTGTTGCTGAAGGCTATCCAGTTCTTTCCGGAGTTCCTCGTTCTCCTCCGTCAGCGCCGACAACCGAGCATTCAATCGCTGTGCTGTCTCTCTCAACTTCTCATTGTCTGTGCGCAAATCCTCGATTTCTTTGAGCGCCTGCTTCAGTGCTTTCCGTGTCTCCGTAGTAAAAACGATGTCTGCGTCGGACATGAGATTCGAACTCATTATTAACGCTAGTATTATAATGGACTTCCTTACTCCTGTGATGGAAAAGAAAGAGTTGCTGTGATACGGCACACAGTAGTCTTTTACAGAAAAAAAGGAGGGGTGTGTGATGAATTTCCCTAGTACTAATATATATACGTGTGTATATCTAGAAAACGAAAAGATGCTACTTCTTTGCTGTGTATTACAATTAATATGATGCACGTCTCACAGAAGACTGGGAGGAGGGTGGTGGGAATGGTTGAGAAAAGGAAGAGTGTTTTCCGTATGTAAAGAGAAAGGCTTGTGAAACAAAAAAGCGCAGCGGGGAAACTATCAGAAGTATTGAAAACACATCTTACCAACGGAGATGCAGCAAAAGATTCGGGTTACGCACACACAGAGAGAGACACAGGTTCACAGGCGGTGCATATGAGACTTCTTTATGATCTCGTCAGTCTCCACAGTGTGCTGCTCAAGTAACTGGCGGTACGTCCGGGACAGTTTTTACTGTACTTTTAAAATTTGTGTTTACTCAATCCTCTGTAACTCTTCGAAAAAGCTTGCTGCGGGGATGTGCGGACGAGATTCTATTCTACTGATACTAACGATGCTTACAAAAGTGAGTATCCTGCTTTGAACCTACCGTTTCTAAATGAAGATGATACGGAGAAAGATTGTTTGAAGAAACAAATAGAAGAAGAAAATAGATAGAGAATACGAGAAGCAGACCTATGAGTGATTGAGTGAAGAAGGGGTAGGAGACAGTCAAAGTGCGAAGAAGGTTTCTGAAAAACGAATACTTATATAGAGAGAGAAGAAAGCACACGATGCGGTCAAATCACAAGGGCAGAGATGGGAAGCTAACTGTGAAGTACTCCGTCATCTCTGCCTTCGGCTCAGCGCAGAATAAGTATGGTACGGAGTGTCGACAATGATAAGTGCAAGAGTCACGAACCACTGAATAAAAACAAAAGATAGTGCATGCAGACGCAAAGAAGTGAGCTAAATAGTTTTAACGCGATGCAAAAAAAAAGTTTTGTGGTCATGGACTTCTCGCACAGAAACGTAAAAAGGGAGCCAAAGAATCCCTCCACCTCTTTCTCACCAAACGTAAGGGTTTGTTGAAGCTCTCGTTGTAGCGCGGTACCAGCGGTATCGCTACCAGGGACAGTGAGCCCGCCTGCATCATCCTTTTTGGGACGCTGGTAGTAGTTCAGGATCGCCTTGACTAGGTGGTGCAGACCAATACGGTAGGCAACGGTAGTGGTTTTGCCCTCCTTTCCACTTTCAAGAGCTGTGACAACGCCTGTGGTCTTGTGTTGTTGCCGCGCATGGTTATATCTCGGCATTCGTCTGCGCTCAGGCCCGCCGACGCTTGAGGCGACGCCCACTTGTATCAGCGAGGGGAAGAAAGGGTGGGCTGTTATTGCGAAATCTCGTACGGCGCCCGCAAGGCACACCATCAGCACACTGACCCCCGAGATTTTTGACCTAGATCCCACATCGCCGCCGGGACTCTTTTGTTGAGTAAAGAGATGTGATGAGTTGTTCTTGGAGGCATGGGAAAGAAGGAATGTTTGTGGTATTGTAGCGCCGGGGCCGGTAGTGTTCTATCCATACCTTTTGGTGGTGCACACATCCGTCCCAGATCGGGGAGCAAACATTTCATTTCCGTCTCGCGTCGCTTCGACAGTTCATTCTTCATTTTATGGCTTGGGAATACCGAACCCCACAGTTAGCACTTGCGTTTCACTCAGTAAAGGGGAGGCCGTCTGTTCTAACAACGGCAGTCCTACGCTATTCTCCGGATACCGTATGATCTGCTCCGTTGTGTTTTCCCCAAAGTCACGCGAATAGCTGTCCGCCAGATTCAAGTGCTCAAGCACATAAAAGAATAATACTGTGATGTTGCGTGTGTGGAAAAGCTCGTTTGTTAATTCATATAGTTTGTTCAAAGCATAGCCTCGGCCAATGCCGCCGAATCCGTTCAGTCTCCGTTGCGCTCTCATAATAGCCTCATGATCGGTAGCTATGGCTATTTTGGTTCCATCATGTAAGCCTGTGCGCAGAAGTTCTAGTAGGAGGTTCCGTATTGCGGTCGGTTCGCTGTGTGCGGAGTGACGTGCTAAAAACATTTTCTTCGATTCAGTGTGCTCGTACGTGTCCGGATCCACATTTTCCTGCCACGTCTGGTGCGTCCATCGTTGCTGCATCACCTCCGTGTACCTGTTGCTCCATGATAGTACCGCACCCCATCCTGTCAGTGATGCGTCGGTGAAGCAGACCAGGTCGTACGCGTTGACGCTCAAAGGTACCTCAACTCTTGGCGCTATCTCATACCACTCGTTTCTCACGAGAGCCTCGCCTAGTTGATGTAGAGCATTTCTCGTGCCGTCAGATATGAAGTTCAAGACATCGTCCCATGATTTGCCTCTCTCTCGACCGCTGAAAACACGCCCCGATACGTCATCATCAAGGGAAAAGCGCCTGCTGGGTTCAGCCTGGTTGTGTGCAACATGTACATCATCAGTGAAACCAGGCTAACAAACTCTCTACACGAGTACGACGTCTTTTGCAGTCCTAGGTGGAGTTTGGCAATCGACTTGAGTGAGTTTCGCACTCGCCTCTCGCCTTCGAGCCATGTGTATTCTTCACCTAGGAAGGTGGTGCTGCGTCGCGCCACCCGTAGTACAGCATCGTCGGTCGCCGTGTTTAGCCATTCATGGGTCGGTGTTGTCTGCAGATTTGCCCTAACTATTCTTGCCGTGACTTCCCGAACGGTGCGTACAAATTCCGCCTCTTGCCCTATCGTTGCCGCAACCAGGATATTATCGATCATTGTATGGATGGTGCAGTGTCTCGATATCAACGATCTTGCTGGTGATGGCCTGGCCCACCGCTACGCTCCAGCGTGCTCCGGTTGGTAGCGTGCGGCAGTGGTACACCTTCTAGCCCGTCCTGAACACGAAAACGTTACGGCAATCCTCAGGGAGCGGAATGGAGTCATAAAAGGCGTCGAAATCTAATTGCAGCATGTACCGAACATCCCGCAGATCTTGACGTACGGTCAACCTCGACGGTCGTTGGATCTGCAACAGCTCGTCCTTGAGCATCACCCCGTTTACCGCAGGCTCCGTGATGAGCCGACGCCTGCCCTTGTGCTCCGGCACCCAGAAGACCTTGACTGAGTGGACTCCTTCTGTGAGTGGGTGGTAGAGGTCTGGCACTTCTTCAAACTTTCCTTGGGCGACTGCGCGCTCTATATCGCCAGGTTCCAGTTTCGTCGGTTTGATCGTCCGTGACGTGCGTACATTCCTGAATTTGTCCGGTCGTAGGAAAGACAGAGCTTCGTCTATGTGCTTGTTCATTTCCTGACTCTTGCACGGTAGCGCACGGATCTCGTCTAAATTAGCCAGCGTTACGTCTTTCAGGTGGAGGGGCCATGTGCGAGGGTGACCCAATGCCAGGTTCATGGGCTGTCCCGACAAGCGCCGGATCTCGTTGTGCAGGTCCCTTATGACCAACCCCATGTCCTGCCATGATGGGGCCTGGTGCCCTAGGTCCTTAGCCCTTGGATCAGCACGGAGGCGTTGGCCTGTGCACGTACGGCCTCCTGCGTAGGTTGCTGGGAATAACCCAGGTAACGTCGCAGGGTGTCCACGTTCGTGTGGCCTGATAGCCGCATGATGTGTCCCTCTCCGGGACCCCGTGGCTCGCCATGTGCACCACCGCTCCCTTGCGCACCGATGCCAGTGCTAGGTCCTGGTTGGCCGCCTTGAGTCCGGCCAGGACTTTCGTCTTCGTCTCGCTAAACTTCGGAAACAGGAGGGAGTTGGGCGTCTGCGTCAGAAGGCGTGCGAGAACCGACCCCAGTCGATGGTCCAGATTCGACTGGACAGGGTAAGGGCCCCGGAAGTGCGTCGCTTTGCCCATCGACCCCGAGACAGCAGCACGAGGAGAAAACACAGTAGGACCTTGAGGGGCCTCTACAGTCTTCTTCATTTCCCTTTTTGGCTAAACATGCGCGGCAGTCGGAGTCGAACCTACGTCATTGAGTAGACTGCGAGGCGACTGCACGAGCAACTACTAGCCTATACATAATTCTTGGGGTGTTGGGAAGGTTGTCATCAGGTCACTCAGTTGACAGAGAAAAGTCAGGGAGGTTTGCTCGGAAAGGACGATGTTTCCCGACATAGACAAAGAACGGCGCAGCGTTATATGAAGGTAATCAAGTTCTAAACTTCCTCATTCCACTGAAGACTCACAAGAACATGTGCGACCTATCGGGAGGGCTTCACAGATCCCACGGTCCTTCGATATTGGTACCCTTTGAACGCATCGCAGCAAGGTCGATCATGGCGTCATTATCTGGAAAGCATCCATGTTCATCGCACGCGCCGTGATGGGTCAACTTGAAAAGCCTAAAGAAGATTTTTGAGAGCTACATGAGCAGTCAGGAATGAATGAGTGCAGTAGAGGGTGGTGAGGAGGTGGAGAGACACTGTGTCAGCAGCGTGTCACGCGTTAATTCAAAGTCGACATCTTTCCCATTTGTTTGAGTGACAGCATGAAGATGTTTCCGGTGCAACATGCGTTCTTTTATCGGCACGGCATTGTGAGGCAGCAACTAAGATTTTTCTCACTCGCATCAAAGAAATAGCTGCTGGTGAAAAGGGGCATAAAGTATAGACGCATTTCCAGTACTTTCATTTTCAAACGGGGAAAGTTTTATGGCATGAGAATAATCAGTCGTTTATATGTTTACAGTCCACCTCCACTTTTTTTCTCCTCGACACACAAAATTAATACAGCTAACAATAATAAGAAAAAAGAGCAATTTTATTATTACTCATGTGCTCATTTTACCTTGCGCACAGGCGAGTGCGTGTAAGACACACAAATCTGTAATTTGAAAGAAAAGGGAATATGTGGAGAACAATTCAATGAAATAAAGGTATATAGCTGAACCAACAGCTAAACAGTCAAACAAGATCTTAACATTTTTGGGATTCTCATCTGGAAAGCAAAGGGGAAAAAAAACAAGAAGTTTGCGGTGAAGACGTAAGTGCTCGGTCATTTAGAAAAACAGCGACGTTTTCTTTCACGAGTTGCTGAAGCATAAATTTGAACAAGGAAGTGCAAAGTTAAGTCTTCCTTACGAATGGTATTACTTAAAAGCGATATTACTAAGAGTTCTTTTTTTTTTTTTTAAGCCCGGCGTGTGAAGAACCGTTATCATTGTTTTCAAAAATGCTGGATCCCAATGTTGGGGGAACGAAAAAAGACGTTCCAACCGCGGCCACGCATAGGGAAAAAAAAAAAAGGTATATACAGAGAAACACAAACAAAATGAAAAGGAAATACTGTAATTGGCCAAAGAGGGGAATAGGGCTGTAACACAAATTCAGAGTGGGTACCACTACTTTAAAAAAAAAAATAGGGAAGATATACATGAGACATGTGAAAAAAAAAATGGAAGTATTGAAAACGTAGTGCGTGGATCAAGCGCAACAGTAACACATACTGATCAAATTATCAAAAAGAAAAAAAGCATGTGGCGAAGGTGCAACTGTTCAGTGAACAGAAAAGTTTCAGCATTTTTAGCACATTTATTGAATACTAAAACAAAAATCTAGTGGCATTCCCCTGCCAAGAGAACATGTGGAAATCAGTCAAAAGCAGCTTGGAAGCAGTCGTTTTGGCTGTGCAATTAGAGGGAAGATCAATCTTCGTATGGGTTACTGTTGAGAAGAGGATAACAAATAAAAGAAGCAAATTAGTGGCATTGAGAAGAGCATGAAGGGTTGCAGTAGCGCGGAGGGGGGAAAGACGAAATGAGAGAAATTTACAATGAAAAACAAGGCAAGAAGTTCGAAAGAAACGTCGAGGAAGGAAGTACATTGAGTGTACAGAATATAGTCAAAGAAAGTGTAGAATAATATGGCAATAATGCAAGAGTTAAGTTTCATAGATGCATATATGTGGGTATAAAAATGATGGGGTAAAAAAAAAACTATATGTGACGGCATGATACAACCAAATCACTATTTAATAGAAAAAGAGAGCTTTGAGTGAGGAAGATGAAGAGCGGCGTTATAGAATGGAATTTGTACCCGTCCTTCCGTGCACGCCTCCAGATAAAATAAGGCTTTAATTACTTTAATAAATCCAGTTTCTGAGGGGGGTATAAGTACGAAACTTCATCAGAGTCGTCACTGGCTTCACGGTATATTTGCTTCAGTATGGCATTCTTCTAGTTGCCTGCTGACATGCAATGTGCCGGAAAGACGTTAGGGTAGAGGGGAAAATGGAAGGGAGAAAAAAGACAAATGTGTGAGAAAGAGAGACGGAAAAAATCCTCAAATAATAATGAGATGGTAACGCAGCGACAAATAAAAGACAACAAGCTGGGAAAAGAAGTGTGCGACGTGGAAGAGGGGGAGGGGGTTTGGTGTGACGCACTAAAAGAGTCAAAAATAGAATAAAAAGCTAAACGCAGTATTGTCGCTACTTCTGCGTGAACAGTAAAAGCTTTGCACTTCATTCTGTTGTTGTTGCTGACTCACTGCGATAATCCCCTTTAGCGGCTTCTACAAGTTTGTTCTGATGGCTGCCTATCGAGCGTGAGTCTTAAGCCAAGTGTGTGTGTGTGTGTGTGTGTGTGTGTAGTGGTGCTTGCCGGTTCGCGGACTCTGCTTTTGCAATCGTCAGTCAACTTCAATAAATACGAACTGGTTTCCAATAGAAAATGATAATTAAATTTCCTCCACGCTATGGTTGCTCGCCACATCCTCGGCAGGAGAGAAGACCGCCGCGTCCCCGTCCTCGCGAATCTCGGTGTTCTGATCCATGAAATCGGTATTGACATCCACAATTTCCGTGCCTGCGTGGCGCGACTTGAAGCGCTTCTGACGGCTGCGGTGCTTCTCCCGCACCTTCGCAGGCGCAGCCTCGTCGGCGGGTACGTAGGGGCTTAGTGGATTGGCGACGGGCACTTCGCTGTCGCGCGGCGGGTAGTAAATATCCTTGTCGAGCCCTTCAGGTAACTTGTCATTGGTTTCAGCGGCAGTGTGATTATATTCATCACTCTTCTTACAGCAGCAGCAGCACAGCAGCACAATAATAAGAATCACCAGCAGAGCAACGACTACAAGGACGATAATGAGGATAGCCCACCAGGGGAAGCCCTTGTTCTTCTTCTCGCTCTGCGGAGGATACGCGATGTAGCCGTCATCCGCACCCTGCGTCGTTGTGCAGATCACTTGGTACGGTCCATCAGCAGGCTTGACGTTGACCCACCCGCCCGCACTCTTACTGTAGGCGAGAATAGTCGATGAAGGCGCAGATTCACTGGTGTCACTCAGTTTCGGGTAGCCAGCGGCCCACTTGGCGTAGGCGCCGTCAACGGGCACCGCGGCAGGGTCGCTGTCAAGCGCGTAGTTCTGTGTGAAGGCGGGGCCGTGTCCGGTGTCGCTCGACTTCACCATCCACTGCCACGTGCCGCTGAACGTGTCGCCAGCAAACTCGCCTCCAAGAAGAACGACGTCGGGCATGTCAGGGGATGTGGCACTCGACTCTAAAACATTTTGTACGTTTTCATTCCACACACGCAGCGGCACTCCACCAGTGAGGCTGCACACAGCAAACGGATCGCTCCAGTCTGTCCCAGTCTCGGGGTCATTACCGCCGCCGCCGCCACCATTCCCGCCGCCGCCGTTTTCGCCGCCACCCGTGCCTGTACCGCCGCCCTCGCCGCCACCGCCAGTGCCGTCACCGCCGCCGCCACCAGTAACAGGAGGCTTCGGGGAGACCACCAGACCGTAATTGTACGGAGCGCACGCCGCGACAGTAGGAGTTACCGCTCCATTGTGGCTGACCCACTGCCCGTCAGAAAGAATAAACGAGGAGTAGTTCTGGCCTTCCGCAGGTTCGCTCACCCAGTTGGTGTAATTGAAGGGCGTAAGCTTGTCAGTCAACTGCATCGGGTCCACCCAGCCCCACTCACCGCTGGCGCTGTCCCTGTAGGCGCCCAGAAGCACTGGCGTACTGGCGTCCGAGAGTATCGTGCTGCTGGTGTTGAGCAGCTCCTTGATCACGATGGATTGCACCTCCAGGTCGACGGTGGCGTTCAGCACCTGCACTGGGGCGCCGTTGTGGGTGGCGCAGGCAGCCCAGCCGGCAGCGATGTCGCTGTCTGCCTTGACAGCAGCACTGCTGCGACCGCTGCGCGTAGACTCAACAGCAACAAGAAACACGCCTGTCTTGAAGAGAGAAGAGCTGCCGTCCGAGCCGTCACCCGCTCCGGTTTCACACGCGAGCGAGTAGGGCGTGCCTGCAACGCTGGGATCGGTGTTAACCCACTGACCGAGAGAAGTGCTGAAGGCAAGCATGGTGAGGGCCGGGTCAGGATCGGGGTTTCCTGGTGCCCACTTGGTGTAAATGTCATTGAGAGCGACGCCGGTGTCCCACGTTGTCTCTCCAGCGCTGCTCACGCTGGCCCTAACAAGCAGAACGTTGGTGTCGGCAGTGATGAGCTGCTGCGACAGCGCGAAGCGCACCGACTCCCCGAGACCGCGCTGCGTCAGTTCGTCGTTGGCGATCAGCGGGTAGCCGGGCGGGTCGTTCATCATGCAGAGGGCGGCGCTCATATTGCGGGGCGAGTTGGGTGCCGGCAGCCCCGGCGGGGCGGTCACGACGTGCGAGTACGTCGACGCAAGGCTGGCGGGCATGCAGGCCACGAAAAACGATGCAGAGTCACCAGCCACGCTGCTCCAGTAGCCCGTTGTGGCGTCGCTGGCGAGGACGGCGTTGTCGGCACTGCTCTGGAAATTGGAAGGCCAGTGGATGTAGGAGTCCCGGATGGCAGTCCCAGAGAGTCCCGTCGCAAAGTTCTTGTTCGCGTCGTTGTTCCACGCCCAGACGCCACCAACGTAGCGGCCGCCCGTCAGCACCGGTTCTGTGATGGTGTATGGGTCATTGCCATTCAATGCGGCACGCATCTGCAGCACAAGCAATTCGTACTGCCTCCCGTCGTACACCACCTCCACCGGCGCCAGCTGAGGGTCCTTGAGCGCGCAGACCTGGATGAGGGTCTCGTCGCTGTCCTTGGGTGCGGTAATGCCAGCGCTGCTGTAGTCGTCTGAGTGGACAATGGTGATGGCCGAGTCGAAATCCTTCCCGTTTACATCACACGCGAGCGTCACCTCCGCGGTGCTGGCTGGAATATTCACAAAACCTTTCAAGGTGAGGTCGTACGCCAAGAGCATTTCTTCAGTGTCGGGTGATTTAGGATAGCCGACTGCCCACGGCACGTGCAGGTTCGCCTCCACGGCCTCACTGTACCGTGTGTTGGTAGCGATCACCGTCGCGCTCGTCGGCAGCTGCCCCTCCCGAGCTTTCTGGGCGAGGTACACCTCAAACTGCTGCAGGCCAATATCGTCTGTAATGACGTGGGGAACCCCCGACGGGGTGTTGGCCTCGCAGAGAATAGAGGCCTGATCAGGGTAGTCCGCCAGCGTAGCAGCGCCAGCCGGTGCTGTCACGGCAGCGAGCGTAAATTCACCTTGGCGGAAGGCATCATAGCCAGTGCCGCACACAATGAGGCGCGACCCTGTCGCAGCAGTCTCGGAGTTGACCCAGCCACCGTTGCGCAGTGAAAACCATGCCGTATTGCGGCCGTTAGACTTCTGCGGGTGACCTACCGCCCAGCTTTGACTTTGCTGTGTGTTGTCAGCTGTCGCGCCGTCCTCCAAGGAAAACTTGCTGGTGAAGGCAGCGCCGTTCACCGGCCACATCCACACATCGCTGTCAGTGTCGTACGCAGCCGGCAGCAGCACCAGCGAGTCGGCGGTGACCCCAGAGGGATTCGCGAGGGCAGCGATCTCGAGGGCAGCCTGGACGGTGGCGTTGGTGATGCTGATGCTGCGGGTGGTCGGGTCAGCCAGAATGCAGCGCGCGTCGGCGTAGCCGAATCCGACGGGTGTCGTTAATTGGTCCACGTCTGAGAAAAACTGGAGCTTCTTGCTGAGCGCCATGGCTGGGGATTCGGAGGAGGAGGCGCCACCAGAGGACGAAACGCAGGCAACGCGGTTAACGCTGGCGGCGTTGACGGCGACAGTGAGCCACCCGCCGGCCGACTGCTGGTAGCCGAGGGCAAGGCCGGCCTCTTGATTGTTACTGGGTATGGGCGCCGGTTGTTCGGCTACCACCCAGTTCTGGTACGCTGTCGTGGTAGCGCCGGTCGACAGCGATTGACCAGTCATGAAAACAGCGCCGTTGAAGTGCTTCCACTGCCCAGTCGCAAGGCTCGGCGGATACACGCTGGAAGTGAAGCGGCCGCCGAGAAGAATGACATCGTTTGCCCCAGCTGACTTGCTAATAGCGATGATAAGGTCCTCTCCAAGGAGCCCCGTTGTCGCATCAAATGGAGACATGCCGTTGATGGCGCAGAGCTGCGAAAGCGCACCAACAGCGACGTTGGCGGGAGGCGGAATCAGCTTTATGGGTGCGATGGCAGGCGCTGAGACCATCCGGCAGACAAGCCGCATATCAGAGGTGATGGTGTTGGTAGCGTACCACCCGCCTTGCTTCATGTTGTAGACGAGGAACACAGAATTGACATAAGCGCCGTACCGAGCTGATGCCGTCGTCATTTTTGGCTCACCAGAGAGCCACTTGGAGTAGCCCACAACGCCGCTAGGGTTATTGAATCCAGTCTGCATTTTAGTGCCTCTCGTATACCACATCCAATCCCCGTCATTGTTGCCGGTGCCAAACGGATACTGACGATTGCGGCCAGAGTAGATAGCGCCGAGAACGAACGGTTTATCCATGCCAGCAAGAATAGTACTGTCGTCAGCACTCAAATCTATTGTGGAAAGAACAGCGCTGTCAACGTGGAGCTGTTGGGCCGATGAGTCAACAGCGATAGGATGCCATGTTGGGTTGGTGGCGCGGCACCGAGAGAACACAACGACATGACTACTAACGCCCGCCACACTGTTGAGAGGAACCACATAGTACTTGGGAAATCCGCTCGGGGGAGTCTCGCACATGACGTGAAGAGGGATAGAAGGACAGTTTCGGAAGGCATTGTTGCGCCATCCTCCGCCATAGTGTAGCTCCTGTATGTTGTAATCAAACATGAAAGTAGCGCGAATATCGTTCCGACGATCGCAGTACGTGGCGCGAATTTGGGTGTAGTGGTTACGCGCCCAACCACTGTACACTCCAGGGACGTCGACAACGCCGTCATGGGTGTACCCGTCCCTTCGGCAGTAGCCCTTCCCCAGAGCAGTTCCCGTCGGGAGCTCTTCCGTGTTGTGATAGTGCCACTTATCAGTATCGCGATTGTAAGATACACCAATGAGATACATATCAGGCAGCGCCGTTGTCGCCCCAATAGAGTCGTGGCGCCGCATGATCGTGGTTAGAACCTCAAGGTCTTTTCGGCCAGAGTTTGGTTGCGCCTCGCGCATGTTTTTAGAGCCGCATATGCGGTCAAGAAGGCTGCTGTGGTCAGAGCTGCAGAAGAATCCGTAGTTGGGAGACACTATTTCGAGGTTGATGCTGAAGGCTGGCAAAGGCTTGTCTTCGCAGGCAATGTCGAACTGAGCAACACTAGGGTCACCGCGACTAGCCGACCAGACACCATTCTTGACGACGAACAACGTGCTCGCCGGATACGGAATGCCGTTGAAAGAAACAGTCCCCCCATCGTTTGGAATATTATTAGTGAACAAACTCTCCGCTGGTCCCTTGACGAAGGGGCTCATGAAGCCGCCTGTTCCCACTAGAGTTCCGCCAGGCAGCTGAAAAGTGATGTTGGTGTAATCAAAGTATGCGCTTGCACCCTTTGTTCGCTGATCTTTCTCCATAAAGTAATGCTGGAGGCCAAAGATGTGATATTTGTCTCCCCCCAAGGCTGCCAGTTCGTTTTGCTTAGACAGACTATCTGGTACAAAAATCTGCATACCCTTGAGGTGGCAGCGCGCTTGCGTGGCTCCAAGCGTAAACCATTCTGCTGGAAAAGTGCTCACTGCAACAGCCTTTGCATGAGCACATATAGTGTTTGCCGTTAAGGGAAAAATGAGCAGAAGCGCTGTTACTTGGATTATTAGCCACATCTTAGACGAGTGTATGGCTGTCTTGTGAAATGTTTTTCGCATAGCGTACTTATTTTCAGGACTTCTTAATAATATGCAAGTGTAACTGAGAGTTACGAGTGCTACGGCTTTGCAGAGATATTTTTTTTTTTTTTGACGTGTATTGTCTTTCTCTGAATAGGCAATTGAGTCTTTTTCGACTGAGCAAATGTTTATATTCTGTCAGTATGCAAATGACTTTTAGAAGAGATTTGAACACAAACAAAAAAAAAAAGAATTAAATGAAATGAAATGAGAGAGAGGGAAAAAAGCTTCCAAAAGAAATGAGAAAACAAAAGGGTAATAGTGGAAAAAGCAAAAGGAAAACAAACAGAAGATCTTTTAAGATGACGGAAAACAGGGAAACGAGCGAGCAGAGAACAAGCAAGGCTATATATATAAAGAATGAAAAAAGGGAAAAGGGAAAAAGGGAAAGGGTAAAGCAAAGAGGAAAAGGAAAAAGATAGAAGCCTAAAAAAAGAAAAGACAGACAAGAGAGGAAATACAAGAATTCTGAAAGACAAAAAGTAGTTGGAGAGGATTAAGCAAAGTAAGTCAAGAAAAAGGGGTAAATTATGTTGTTGAAACAACCCACACTTCAGGTATGAAAAGGTAGAACGGAAAGATGGAGAGAGGGAGAAAGAGGTAGAGAAGCTGTTCAGGAAGCGACCATCTGCGCATGAAGGCAATCAAGCACATGGAAAACAACCAAGACGAGCAAGACAGAGAGAGAGAGAGAGACGGCGCGATCGGATTTGGCCTAAATACACGTTATTGATGGCAACCAAAACTAAGCGACTAGACGTAGCAGCCACATTCGGCTCTTTACGGGGCAGCGCCTGAGGAGTGCACACAAAAAAAAAAAAGTCTTACATACACATCTTGATGTAGTGTTCAAACAACAATAGGCAGTAAAATACTCAGTGGAACAGAACGGTTTCCAGCGGATGTTTCCCCGACGAACGTAGGCTGTTCAGACTGTCAGTGGAAGTTGAGAGAAAACGAACCGAAAAATATGAAAGCGTCAAACAGCGAAAGAATTGTAATAGCAGGTGAAGACACGAAACGGGAAAAATGGGGAGGGGCCTACGCCCGCCGCGGAGGCGCTTGCTTTAAGTTCGGAAACGTAAAAGATGTTGACGCCGTGCCAGCCATCGGGAAGGCGGCCGAAAGAGTTGCGTCCGGTGAAACGCGCGGACGTGCGGAAGAAGATGGCGCGTTGTTCGTCAGCGGGCATCACCAGCTCGAACTTGCCCATCTCGACGGCGCAACGGATGTCGACCATCGAGAGGGAGCTGGCACGCAGGCCGCGGGAGGTGCGGAGGCAAGACTAGCTTGGTACCGCGCGTCGCGAAGAGGTGTTCATGGCTGTGTTTTGTTCTCTCTTCTCGCCCTTGTGTCTTTTGGTAAATGGTAGCAGAGGCTAAGACGGTAGTTGGAGAACAGTGTAAGAGCGGAGTTAGAGAAGCCGGGCTACAATGTTGTTATGCAAACTTGGGGAATTTATATTTTCCTCCTTGGGATACTGTCAGTCCGCCTCAAACTGGGAGCTTTTCACAGAAGAAACGTTTCGAGGGCTGCTTTGCCTCATTTTTTGAAATGATCGAGCACATGTTGCTGGAGATGTAGTCGAAACCCAAAGATGCATGACGATATCAATCAAGGGCAAGGGAAATAGGAAAATGATCAAAAGAAAACGGCCAACAACCACAAAAAAAAAGAAAGCGATAGAACAAAAGCGAAGAGAGGGGGGTAGGGGTTCCGACGCTCCTATCACGCGATGGAGACGCACACGGCGATTATGCCATCTTCACTGCAGCTCACTTCATACTTGTCCTCGCTCTTGATATCGCTGACGCACGAGCGATGCAGAGGTAGCTGTGTGTGCGGGTCCTTGATCTCACCGCGCGGCCAGCGGCACGACATCTCGAAAGTGCGGTATGGGTCGGCGCCGGGGAGGTTGTGGTGCACCTGAGAGCTAAAGAGCGAGTCGCCCTGGGCGGGCGTGGCGGTGGCGTCTCGCGTGAGGTTCCAGTAGAACATGTTACCGTCCTCGCTCCCCGCAAAGATAAAGCCGTCGCACTGGCCGAAGCACACGGGGACGCTGGCACGTGTGTTGTTCTCCACGCCGGCGAAGCGAAGCGGCAACAGGTTCCCCGTTATGGTGTCCCAGAGCCGCACCGTGCCGCCGCGATAAGACGCCAGCAGGAGCCCTGACGACGGCGACAGCGCGATGGAGGAGAGCTCCAGCGCGATGGAGGAGGCCATCATGAACACTTGAATGCCGGTAGCCGTGTCGACCGCGCGGATGACACCGTCCTTGGAGGCCGCGTAATAGACGCTGCCGGCGCGGTTGACTACAACCGATACCATGGCGGAGGAGCTAAAGGTGTTCTCCATCATCTTGGCGCCGTTGGTGGCATCCCACATGGTGATGGTACCCTCCGAAAGGCCCGACAGCAGGATCGAGCCGCAGGGAAAGAAAGTGCCGCAGCGGACGTCCGCCGTGTGCGTGAAGACGTTGACGACGCACTCTTTGATGGCCAGGTCGGTCTCGCCGGCGGAGTGCGGCGAGGTCTCGACGAGGGGTGAGAGATTCATGACGAGCACCTGCGAGCCCCCGCAGCACAGCAGCCGCGACCCGTTGCGCTCCATCCGTTTGATGGCATGCGAATGCTGGTACAAGACTACCGCCCGCTCACCAGCGGGGGCGGACACAGCAGCGGCGCCAGCACTGGCTGCGGTGAAGCCGTTCAGCGCGGGCGCGGCAGCAGAGTGACGCTCCAGACACTGCACCCGCGCCGCACGGCCTCCGATTTCACCGTCTGTCTGTGTCTGTCTCCACGCGACCCGCCGGGCCCGCTCCTCCGCTGCCCCCTCCTACCACCCCTTTTATCGTCGTGTGCTGCTACAGCCTCCGTAATCGCGTTGACGGCAGTCCTTCCCATGAGGGGGGTTGGGCTTCTCGCGTCGCGTAACACCTCCGTTACGCACATATAGAAAAGGCGGACGGATGTGGCCCTTCGTCCATACGTGTTTCTCGCGCTGATGACGAATATTATTACGTTCATGTATTCGGCTACTTGCAGGTTATTTGTTGTACTTCAGCTCACAAAGATATACTGGTAAACGGTACTATGACGAGAATGCAATATGCCCCGCCTTCCCGAAGCCCGTGTTGTGCCTGTCCTTTCCCGGACTTCGCCTAGTCGTCCATTTTCGTGTAGCTATCACTAGTGGGCCTTCGGTAGTATAGCTGAGAAGCGTTTCTCCACGTGAAGAAAAGAAGGTAAACTGGGGAATTCACCGCACTACGCTGTTTGTGTCGGAATGCGCATGCGCACTAGTGGAGCGAAGGCAGCATGATAAATGAGAGATGAATAACTAGTCAAAACCGACAACGCTACAGAGAGGAAGGGATATAGTGAAAGAATTCGGGCGTCGAGAGAGTTAGCGAAGGTAGTGAGCGCACATGCAGTGTCGTAGATAACAAGCAAGGATTAACCATCCGCGAAGAAAGGAGACATCCCTTGATATCATTTCTCATTCACAATCGATAATCTGCAATGCTCCAGCCACGTGTACTGATGAGTCAACCAGAGACTATTACGTTGTTTTGCTGTTTTAGCAGCACATGCAGTCCTCACAATATGTGTGTCCTGATATGGTGAGTAAGGTGCTAAGCGAACAAACACGTATCGGCAGTGAGGACAGGGAAACGTTTAATTATTCGTCTACTGCGGGGAGTCGCTATTGAACGGCGACCTTGCACTTTCTTTTCTCTGCAAACGCTATTCAATGCATAGGACATCATTGGATGGAAATATTGCCGGGAAGGCGTGTTTCATAAAACGAAAAGCGCTAGAATTGAATGGTTGGAAATGGGAGTGGGAGTGGTGGTGGGGGGGGGGGGGTTCACGAAGGGAAAATAAAACTATGCGAAAATGGTCACTATCAAGAACAACAGCTAGAGACGTCATCAGCTGCGCGCACACGCGGCAGTGAAAAAGAGATCGAATTATGTTGAAAAGAGGAGAAAAAGAAAGAGGAATAGAGAAAATACGAAAAGAAAAAGAGACAAATGCGCACAACGTAAGTGAATATAAGTGTATATAAAAAGAACAACAGGTGGGTGAGGCAAAAGGGTGCGCCCACTTGTAACGAGAAAAGGTAATTACAAAAAAAAAAAATATGAAGAAGTAGAAGAAGAAGTAGAAGAAGTAGAAAAAGGAGAAGAAATGACCATCAGAAAAGGCATCTGAAAAAGTTAGCAGCTTGAGTTTGTAATGTCGAGCGTGATTTCCGGAAGCTGTTCCCACCCACACAAACGCAAGGTGCCAAATGCCTCGGTGTAAGGCTGGACATCGGCACGAACACATATGCTTCTGACCATTCTGAGGAAAAGTTTTGTAGGCCGTAGCGGCAGCAAAAGATAGGAGTACCCATCAACACGCAACGTATTATTTTTCGCATCAAGAAGCATTCCGTGCATGTAGCTCCACGACGAGTAAGAGGTTCCCTGGAGATCTGTATTCGAGAAGGCGGGAGGAAAGTGGTCGTAGCTGGAGAACGTCGTCGAGGTTGGGCGCACTAAAACGGTATCGTTTTTCAGTAAGCGAATGTCATACATTGACGTCGTAGCACCGCGAAGACAACCAACTCCGTCAATGTAGGTGCTGGCAGGAGTTCCGCAAAGAGTCCATACGTCTTCGCCACCAATCATGGTCTTTCCCGTGTCGTCGAACGGATCCCCTTCTTCCCAGTACGTTGGAACGAAGTTTGAGCACTCCAGTGCACACCTCATTGCCATCAATTGAACTGCACGAGGAGAACCTGGTGTCACTGGTTCAGTTAAGTGGCACGCCTGCGCTTTTCCTGTCTCCCACATTCCGTCACAAGCACTGTAGTAAAACTGCTCGAAAGTGCAGATGGGATACTTGTGGTGCGGGTTTTCACACACTTCCTCCGTTGCGTTGACGGTAACGCCCGACGAAACTAATGCACCTTCAGTCAAAGCAACCATCAAGGGCATGTTTTGTGTCCACGCGGTTGCTGTAATGTACTCAAGCAGCGTTTCCACGCGTGCTGCGAAGCGCGGGGGGTAGTCATGCCATGGGAAGTCCGAGGTATTCGTGTCATTGCGATAATAAGGGATGTCGTACAAAGTTTCCGAGACTGAAGAGCTATCGAAAACGCACCCAGGAGGACAATGAACAGGGGGGCATTCCAACACATTATCCGAGCTACTACTATCGCTGTCGTCTGAGGGGTCTACTGGGGTCCATGGTGGCCATGTCGGTGTTGGATTTTCAGGATGAGTGGGGTAATCGTCGTTGCCGTTATCAGCGTCATCGTTGTCGTCGCTGTTCTTGTCAACTGTCGACACAATGAGAAAGATAATGATAGCAATCAAAATGACGATAACGAAACCGCCAAGGACGCTTATCAGAATCAATTTCTTCTTTCGGGACTGCAGTTTCCGGGCCTCAGGACTTAACACGACGTCTTCATCACTCGACATGATTGGCTGACTCGAAAAATAATAAATAAATAAATAAACTCTGACTTTTAGCTGCCTTTTTTTTTTTTTTTTTTGAATAGGGTAGCGATTACTGTGATGTAGACGTCGTTATGTATTTTTCGCAATATCCAAACTCAACTACGTTGTGAAGGCCCTACTATGTACCAGACTAGGAAAAGAAAAAATAACTTGAAGGCTTGTCTTACTGCTTATCTCTGTAATGAAGAGAAGGAGAGCAAATCTGCAAGAGAGAAAGACATGAATGTGGAAGTGAAAACAAAAGAAGAAAAGACAACGAAAAATAAACTGGCAGAAGGTATCAGTATACGCACAACATTTTCTTCCAACATCAAGCACGCAGAGAATGAAAAGGTAATTAAAGAGTCAAGTCTCTCCTTAGAGCAGAGTACGCAACCACTTATTGTGTTCTACGTAGCACCATCAATCTCACTCTTTCAGATGATGCAGTCGTTGAAAGAATGACAAAAATAACAGTGGCAAAAATAAAAATAGTAATAATAATATATTTACGCACATCAGAGTAGATGATGAGAGACCTCGAAAAGGGGGAAAAAAGATTTGAGCTATGTAATAAAATAAGGTGAGCAACTATGTGCTATAGATGAATCGAATTAAGAAGACGCTAAGCTAAGAGTTTCGGGGGAAAATGAAGAAAGAAGAAAAAGAAGAGTAAAACAAGGGGGAGGGGGAAGTACTCAACGATAGAGGAGTGAGACGATAAATGACTGAAAAGAAAAAAAAAGTAGAGGGACAGTGGGGGGGGGGGTTGTGGTACAACAATCGATCACAGTAAGGGCAGTAAAGCACTTTCACTAGAGAAAATAAGAGAAAGAAGTAAAAAAAAAAAAAGGCAGGCAAAGTCTTCACGAAAAAGATCATGTGCAAAGGGTAGTCGCATGATAAAGAGGCGGGAGGGAGCAGAATACATCAGCGAATTGGTTTCTGCGAGGTGGTATTGACGCTACTACACCTTCAATGCGGTTCTCTATTGCTTGACTTCGTGCAAGCAGGAGTGCGTCCTTGCCGCAGTGCGTGAATACAGTTGCCCGATAGAATAAATGAAGTAAAAGATTTTTCACAAAGAAGAGAAAGAAAAGAAAAAGGGAGGGCGAAGAAAAGAGACAAAAAAAAATTCACTGTAGTAGTGATAAGTGCAGGGGAAAACAAAAAATAAAGTTATACGATTCTTCAACCTATGAATTTGGCGTGGCTGCACACTGCATTTGACGGCGAAGACGTAACACACCCAGAAAAGAACAAAAAAAAAAAACAGTTGCGCTGTGTGAGGGGCAGTGCCTGTGTATGGTGTGTGTGTGTGTGTGTGCGCGCGCCTGTATTTATGTGTGTGTCCGTTTCCCCTTATCTGTTTTTTTTTTCCTCCCATGTAGGTGAAGTGCTTGGGGCTACTGAACGCCGTAATGGCGACACTTCTTGTCCCACCCCTTGAGAGTGAAGCATGCCTTCTCGCAACAGGGTGCAAAGCGTTTTGGTTCCTTGCCGGAAGGTTTCCAGTTAATCTTTGCAAGCGCCGCATCCATGCCCTTCTCAAAGAGCGAGAGTGCTTGATTAACTTCATCCTCCGTTGTGTTCAGCGGGGGAATCATGCGGAGAACCTCGAATTTGCTGGTGTTGAGAATCATTAACCCCTCCTGGAGGCACGCATCCATGACCGCCCCTGCTGTCCCAGAAGGGATCTCATCGAGAAACTGCAGACCGATCATCAGTCCGCGACCACGCACCTCCATGATAGGGTACTGCTTGCGGACGATGAGTGCCTCCAGACCGTTCCACAGCTGTTGCCCGCGCGCCACGACGTTGTCGAGAATGCCCTCCTCCTTGAAAATGCGCACGACCTCTGCTGCACTGGCGCATGCAGAGGCGTTGCCGCCGTAGGTGCCGCCCTGTGTCCCGACGATGGCACCGTCGTTCACCTTGGACGTGGTGGCAATTCCAGCGAGCGGCAGACCATTCGCGACACCTTTGGCGAAGGTCATGATGTCGGGGAGCAGGCCCTCGGTTTGCTCAAAGTTGAACATGGTGCCAGTGCGTCCGTAGCCGCTCTGCACCTCGTCAAGGCAAAGCAGAATGCCATGCTCGTCACACACTTGCCGAAGGCCGCGCAGATAGTCGGCGGGGAGGGGCAGATAGGCACCCTCACCCATGACGGGCTCGGCAATGAGCATGGCGATCTCAGACGGGTGCGCCTGCTGGAAGATGAGGTCCCGCAGAATCGCCAGGCAGCGCTCGTTCAGCTGGTCCATCGGGTAGTCGACAGGAACCTTGCACTGCGAGATCATGGGAGGGGGCACGACGACGACGCCTGGCATGGAGGGTTTGCATCCGATAGAGTACCCATACTTGGAAGTGGTGAGCGCTGCGGTGAGGTTTGTGCGGCCGTGATAGCTCCCCTGGAGAACAACCACCATTTGACGCTTAGTGGCGGTGCGGGCGGCTCGTACCGCTGCCTCGATTGCCTCCGCACCGCTGTTACAGAAAAAGAGATGTGCAAGTTCGGGCGGCATGATGCTTGTCATCTCGTCGACAGCGTCTGCCATGGCTGTGTGGATGCCGCCGGCCATCACGCCGTGCCACAGTTTGCCAGCCTGGTTCTGCACCACTTTGACGAGGCGAGGATGGCAGTGGCCGAGGTTGGTGACGCCAATGCCGCAACAGTAATCCAGATACCTCTTACCAGTTGTGTCGTACAAGAAAGAACCCTTTCCAGACTCCATGAAAACGTTAAAAGACCGACCCACGCCCTTTGACAGCACCTTCTGGTAGTGCTCGTAGGGTTTGAGCTCCTTGCGGAAGAAGAGTGAGGCGCGAAGCATCGTGATCGAAGGAGGAGGGGGAGGGGGGTAAGAAGAACGCGGTAGCGCTTTAGGTCTGGAAAAGGATCGGGGAATGCGACTGCGAAAGTGAAGTGTAATCTTTTGATTTCTCTTCTGTGGTGCAAAACAACTTTCTCTGGGAGGGGGGGGGGGTATGTGTGCAAAATAGCGTAGGAAAGAGGCAGTCGAAAATGAGATAATCCAGGACATCCACATCAAGTTTAAACGTAGGGAAGCGTGCAGCAGGTTGGGAGAGCACACAAAAAAAAGTAGAGTGCAGAGGGCCAGTTCTGACGAGGAGACAGCGTCAGAGGACCAGCGGCTTCAGAAAGAAGGTATGGTTGATGCAGGAAAAGGTTCTAGAGCAACCTCAAAAAAAAAAAAAAAAACAAGAGTTGCACGCATGAATCGTAGTCAGCACACAGCATCGCAAGAAGTAAAAGTCAGGAAAGTGGAAAAGCATACTGTGCAAATCAGTTTGAACTCTTTCTGGGTCGCAGGGAGCGAGAGCGAGAACGAAAGAGAGAGAAAGAGAGAGAATAACGCTCCCTCACTTGTTAAGCATGGCATGATATTCGTTACCATTAGTTTTGTTTTATGTTATATATATACGGGTGATCAACACTTCATCAGAAGATTAGTTACCATGATGATGTGTGCGTGTGGTGCCGGTAGAGGTGGGGGGGGGGGGGGGGGAAAGGTGCGTTGTTTAATTACAGTACTGGACAATGCACTGTATCTATTTTTCCCGATCACGAGACAGCACAACAAACCGTTTTTGAACGCGTTGCATGTGTAGCAAAGGGAAAGCGTAATACAGGGAGAAAAGGACCCGTTGATAGTAGAAGTTATGAACTGTGCGATCCATTAAAAATCTGTCCCACTGAAGCACTGTTTAGTTATAAAAAAAAAAAGGGAGGTAATAAGGTAACGAGTGCGTGAGAGCGACCAGCAATAAACTAAGGAAGCGAGATAAACAACGAAAAAAAAAGATAGGGGGAGTCACAAAAACTCAAGCAAATACAAGCAGTGAATCAACTGCAAAGAAATTGGCAGAGAAAAAAAAAAGTAAAGGCGCATGGACGATTACACAGAAATGAGGTTTGCTGATGTCAGCGCGGACTTCTCAGTGTCGTTGATCCTTGATCAATCAACAACACGAGTGTTGCTTGTCGTATCTGTCAGGAAAAAAAATGCACGTTATGTCTTTGTCAACACGCGAGCATACATATAGAAGCTGTTAATACATGATGAGGGAAAATATATATATTAGAAAAAGAGACAGCTGATTATGTCCATGCTTCCCCCCCCCCCAAAAAAAAAGGAAGTCGTGAAAAAAAGAGAAGGAGGAAAGAAAAAAAAAGTGAGAGAAGCGTTTTTGACCTCTATCTGTAAGAGCGATTTTAATCTTTAGCCAATAATGCATTTACACAAGAGAGGTGATGTATGAAGCAAGAAGAAATAAATAAAAGAAACAGTATTTTTCTCTTGGCGAACAGAGCAAGCAACAATAATAATAATAATACATTTACAAATAAAATGTAAAAATAACAAGTGGGGGCACAGTAAAAAGTAATAATAATAGTAAGAAACATTTGAGCTGAAAGAGTGACAAATACTACAAGTAGAAATAGACAGAAAGCGGGGCTCCGATTATACACGGAAAGGGTGTCACGAAATTTAAAAAAAAAAGATAATCAAAGAGCCACAACTAATAAAAACAAAAACAGCAGCAACGATAGTGTACTGTCGGCGATACACGAAGAGATATCATAAGCTTGCCCGTTGTGTGTCTGTGTGAGTGTAGAAACAAAAAGAGCAACGGAAAAAGGGAAGTAAAGTCTCTCACAATGCGAGCAAGCTCATAAACAACAGGAAAGATATTTGCACTCCTTTTGTCGCAGAGTCAAGAAAATGAGAGGACGAAGAGAGTGAGAGAAAGGATAAAGAGAGAGTAGGGTAACTCGTCGAAGACGATGGCGCGACAGCACACAGAAAAAAAAAAGAGAGAGAGACGGAAACTCACGAAAGGCTTTGAATACAAGAAAGACATTAAAGAGGGAAAGAAAAATAAAGTAATTCTTTTCAAAGCGCTTCATCTTTACAATATCCTGTTGCGCCGGTGATTATCGCACAGCAAGTTGATACTTAATCAGAGGCCACCTCAACACAAAACTGCTCGAGAAGACTCGTGCAAAGATACGCAGAAAAGGCGGAGCGCTATGCAGATATGGAGGCATTCCCGTGACGAAAAAAAGCCATTTGAAGGAGCACGCAAACTCACAACAGTAAACTGAGAGAAATATACAGAAGGGGGAAAAACAAAGACGTCATGAGCGAGAAATAATTAAAAAAAAAACAGCAATACATTAAAAGAAACAACGGAATTAAAATCTCGAGTCTCGTGGATTACGGTGTCATTTCACGCAAGTCGTTTGAAATAGAAACAGGACTACTCGTAATCATAACTCCGGATAAAAAGAAAAAGAGCCACAGCGTAATACGAGAAATGATGTGACAACTGTGATGTGCAGTGGGGGGGGGGGGGGAGAGAGAGAGAGAGAGAGAGAGGGGGGCAGGAGAGAATGCAGAAGATAAAAATAAAGAGCGTATAAGCAACTTTTAAAAGCATACGTGACGGACAATAATATGCTCAGACGCGACACGGCTCCCCTGTAAGTAAAAGAGCTGTTTTTTTTTTCTTTTTCTTTCCTTTTAAAGTCAGTCAGACGTGGAAAAAAAAAAGAATATATTTAATTTTGTAAATAAATGTGTGTCCAAGAAGAACAAAGAAAAAAAAATCTACGAAGTCGATGGTGGCTCGTTATTTATAAAACATAGCCCCTACACGCCAACGAGATTGTCGGCCAAAATAAGAAAGCAAAAGCAAAAATATAATAAAACGGGGTGACAGCACAACAGTATGCATTTTGACATCCAGGTAAGCAGGTACAGGGGTTGCTAACGTGATATCGGCCATTCAAAATAATGAAAACAGGAATCGGCAGGGAGGATGGGGAAAATGGTAATGGTAATAAACCACTGCAGCGGGCTTTATTTATTCTTTGTAAGTACATAGGCAAAAAAATATATATATATGTGGTGAGAGGAAGAGAAATAGAGGAAAAAAAAAGGAAGCGAGTTGAGGAGCCCAAAGAAAAAAAAAAGATAGAAGGGAAGCGAGATGAGGATTAAAAAAGCAAAAAAAAAAAAAAACGTTGTGAAACACCGCACAATTAGACACAAAAGACTTCTACAATGTTAGGGTCGACAAGAAACAGGGAAGCTTCGCAGTTCGACTATTCTAACATCTTCGAGAAAGGTGTGAGTTTGGTACGAGGTAAAACCGCTATTTTGGAGCGAATCCATAGTTTTGCTCAGACGCGCTATTCTTCCAGAATTCAAAAGCGAAAAGAGAGAGCACATTGAATCGAAATTGTACCGATAACTGATGCGTAAATAGCATTTAAAAAAAAAAAAAGAAAAGAGATAGGGGTAAGAAGTGGAAGGAAAGGCGCTCCGAACATCAACGTCAAGATTCAGTATTTCTTCGATCTGACGTACGGAAAAGTAAAATGATGATAACAAAGTAAGAGTAAAGTTAGAAAAAAAAAAGAGTTTAAAAAAATAAAGTTGAGAAAATATAAATATCAGTACCAAACATAAAGAAACAAAGATAGAGAAGTGAATATATTTTCAAAAAAAAAAAAAAAAATGTGGCACAACACAAAAATTTAGAGTCAAAAAATTGTTAAAAACGATTAGCGCAAAAAAAAAGGAAATGAGAAAAAAAAAAGTGAGAACGGTGTTTCACTTGAAGACTGAAATTGTACATTATCGTAGCTATAGTGTAAACGGAAAATATTATAAGGTCGAACTGTACAAGAAAAAAAAAGGAGAGAGAGAGTGAGGGGGGGGGAGAGAGGAGTAGGAGTGAGAAGAGTGAAGCAAATAATCTTGCTAAAGAATAAGTGGGAAAAACAGAAGAATGCAGAAGAACATCAAGTTCGAATTTAAAAAAAGAAAATGGACATGAGCTTGGTGAAGGGGGAAAATAAAGAAAAAAATGAAAGAACATGCCTTTCTATTCGAGTGGAGGAGACGAGACGCAAACCGCAGCGTACGGATTGTGTGTGTATGTGCGCGGCGTGGAGGATGGTCCGGTAAAGGAGGTGTTTGACGTAGTGCTGTCGTGGGTCCCGGTGGAATCCGCAGAAGCAGCTACGGGTGCCCGCCCATCGGCATTCAAGGGAATAGGATACTCCTCAACAGTACCCGTGTTCAAGGAAGGCGGGGCGTGATGCGTCGGGGGCGGAAACAACTCGGGGGCGCTCGTGTTTTGATTGGGGGGCGAGGTCAAGCACCCCGACACGGCGCTTCCTGCGCCTATGACGGCGGACCCCGGAGAGAGCACCGAAAACGACGCGGAGCCCGACATGGAGAGGCCGATGGAAGTGCTTTGGTTGACGACTTCCCGGCAAGGACCGCGGTCGCGACGTGTGGGGAGTGTTTGAGATACGCGAAGGGGGTTGGCAGGTGGTGTGGTACGTGGGGGCGCTGAAGGAATCCCTCGGCGCGCAGCGAGGCTCTTGGCGTCTGTACCGCTTGCGGAGCTGGCGGCGCGTTGACTGTCGCTTGGCACTACCGTGCTAGAGCTGTTCGCGCTATTCTGGGCGCCACTCGCCTCGCGGGTCCCGCGATCGCACCGCTCCCGTGATGGGCCGAGCTGGGGCTGCTGATGGGTGTGTGCCGCCGTGGCATTGGCAACATCGAATCCGGCCTCCGCGTCTAGCAGTACCGGCGAGGCAGGAGTAAACGCGGGAGGACTCAGTCGTGGGGCGGACGACTGCGACACGGGCTGCAAGCTGCCGCTGGCGTTCTGGAGGCGGCTCGTGTTGTTACTGTCGACAAATCCCGCCCCGCCGTAGCTTGTGTCACCAGCGTAATGAAAGCGAGGCAGCTGGTTGCCCATGTTGTTGTCAAACAGACTACGGGACGGCATCGGGCGAGAGCCACCAGTTGCGGCAGAGGGAGACGACCGGTTGAGGGGGAGAGACTCACTTTGCATCGGCATTTCCGCTGTAGTGCCGATGCCGTGCAACTGGGAGCATCCATCCGTCGACCATATGAGGGGAACGTTCTCTATAGAGGTCTCTTCGCGGGAAATGGGATGAGTCCGCGCTGAGTTTGGTTGCCACGAGTGGGACAAACTGCTGCTTTCCTCTACACGTGCAGAAAGCGGTGGCGGCGGTGTTGCCGACCACTGGCCCCGACCTTGTGGGCCGCGCGGGCCAAACATTTCCTCCACCTCATTGAGTGATGTAGTAGAAACAGTCCCTGCACTCCGGTTTCCTTTGCGCATTTTGCGATGCCTGCTGTCTTCAGCAATCTTGGCGAGCAGCGGGATGCCCTGCTGCGCTTGTTGCCCGAAAGGGAACTGCGAGTGGAGAGCGGCGCAAGCGGCAGCTGCCTCACCAGCGTTCTGATACGACACAAATGCTATTTGCCGGTGCGATTGGCCGGCGTCCGCCTCCTCTGGCGGGTTGCCAGCCGCGTCAAATGCATTGGAGGAGCGCACAGCGGCCGTATCAGGGTGCAACATAAGGGTGCTTACCTCTCCGAAGGGGGCAACAACGGCATGCAGTTCTGCCTCCGTGATGTGTGTTGGAATGTTGCGAATAAATAGTTTAAGGGCACCCATTTTTGCCTTTTCACTCATAGCTGCGGGAGCGTCGTCGTGCTCGCGTTTCGCCCACTGAACAGTCAGTGTCTCATTGCTGGACTGATGCCCGGGAAAGAGGACGCGGGTTTGTGAGAAGTGCTGGAGTGCCGTGAGAGCATCTAGGTGGTGTTCAAAACGCACAAACGCCGTCCCGCGACTCTCTCCTGTGTGAATGTTGCGCATGATAGCCAGGGAAACAATGCGGCCGAATGCCTCACAAAGCACTCGCAGATACTTCTCGTCAAAGTCCACCTCGGCAGTGGAGGGAGTCACGTCGGGAAGAATGCTCTGCGCCTCTTCCGCCGTGATCTTTCGTGGCAGACGACGGAAGAAGAGGTTTGTGGAGCTGTTCCTCTCCGAGACTTCAGCGTCGCTGCGCTCTCCGCGTCCCGACGGTGGTTGAGGGTTGGGTGTCTGATAGTTAGATCGCTCATACGAGAGAGAGGCTGAATTATTAAAGTAATGCCTGATGGAGCTATCCGCATGCTGGAGGGACGAGGCACTGTTGCCCAGCACAGCAGTGGGAGCTCTCGGATGCGTAAACGTTGGGATAGGGACAGGAAGAGAAGCCTGCACCGATGAGTAGAATTCCGCGGGAGTGGCGCTACTGTTGAGGGTGTTGACGTCTTCCGTAAAGTGAGGCATGGGAGGCGTACTGCTATACGGAAGCGTCTTGCGCTGCGGTTGCTGATGAGGCATTCTCGAAGGACAGAAAAAGCGAGTGTGCTTTTTCTTTTTTTTGTCTCTCTCGGTGTGTGTGATATATGCGATGCGCTCAGAGGCAAAGAAAGATGGAAATGGACTTGGATTCGGAGCTCTGGAAGAAGAGCAGTCCTGCGATTTGCTATTTGCTACTCGTTAAAGGTAGCACAATTTACTATTAATTGCCTCGGCCACAATAGGTGGCAAAATACTCGACGCACACGTTGTGGTGTCTCGAACAGTACCAGCTGGAGCTTAAACAGAGCTATTTTATAAAAAAAAGAAGCTAAAAAGGAAGCGAGAGGGAGAGAGAAATAAATAAATAAATAAAAGAAAAAATGCGGAATGAAGATGGACGAAAAATTACCGTGGGAATAACTACAATAGTATGAAAGAACGAAAACAAGAGATGCGAAAAGGAAAAAGAGAGAAGGGGGAAAAAACAATAGCAAAAAGAGTGAAGTGTATTGGCAAAAGAAAGTAGATGAAGTTACTGCGAAGGTGGGGAACGGGTAGTGAGAAGGAAGAAGAGGGGGGGGGGCTACAGAAGTGGATATTCGTGAGAGCGTGGCAGACCAGAGTGCCACAGAGTTAAACAAGAACGGAAATAGAAACTTATATGGGAAAAGGGGGAAAAAGAAAAACTAGCAGGTTCAGAAAAAGCGGCAAGTACTAGGTAGAACAAGAAAAGAAGTCAAGAGAAAGAATCCTGTCACGGGGAAGACGACAGAAAAGGGAACAACAATACCAGAAAAACGTTTGGGACAAAAACTTAGGAATTACTTTGCAGAATGTTTGCAACAATAATAAACAACAGTTTTACTACACTTCTTTCTTTGCAGTGGAAACGAAGATATTGGTACGTCCGCAGTTTGATAAGTACCAGGCGTTCAAACGCAATGACTGTTGTTACAACCTTTTGCACCTGCTGTTTTAAACGACTATTTAGACGTGTGAAAAAAACAAAACACTCTTCTTTCCGAGCTAGTAGAGAAAAGATAGATGTTGTCTCTTGGGTAGAGTGAGCTTATCTTTCAGTGAAGCGGGAGTGTGAAATACGAAGACGGCTACGTTTCGACAGTGAGAAGGGAAAATGATACCCGCCGAAATGAAATAGTACAGAATGAAGCAAAACCGAAATGCAAAGAAAAATATGAAATATGTATTTACACTGCAAAGAAAGGAGGAAAGTAGAAAAGGAATGGGAAAGATGAGTGAGATGAAAAGAATAAATCCACCTGGTAATGTGAATAGGTAAACACTTGAATAGTTAGAAAAAAATAATAATAGGACTATGCCTCAAATACAGAATAAAAATATAACACGAAACTGAGACGACACAGTACGTTAATGAAACAAGAAAAATAAAAACAGCAAAAGAAGAAGGAAAGACGTCGTGTGAATTCTGTGGCTATTACGGAGACACAGTGGTTAAGTTTAAATCTATAGGAGCGGACGAAATTGGGAAAGAGCTCTGAAAGTCACTTATCTGGCGTTTTGCCCCGCAAACACAAATCGGAAATGATGGAGAAGAAAAAAAAAAAAAGCAGAGTTTAGCACTTGCAGAGACACGCAGAATAGAGAACTGTATGCGATGTAGATCACCTCAAAAAGAGCAAAACTAATTAAATTCCAAGAATTCAGCAGCAGTGAAAAATACAGGCCCACTGCAATGGATGCCCCGTGTCAAGGAAAAGGGAAACGGAAACAACAACAACAAGAAAAAAAAACAGGGTTGGACAAGGACACGGGCGTCAATGCTAAAACAGAAAAAGAAATAGAAAGAAAAATTATAGGAAAATGGGAAGGGAACGAAAAAGTGTCTTGCACTTCCAGTACTTGCGCAGGATTTGAAACTATAAAGCAGCCGCCAACAGAAAAAAATAATAAAAAAGAAAAAAATAAAAGATCACCTAAGGCTGAAGAGGGGAAAGGTAGGGTGAAAAAAAAAAGAAAACAGGAAGAGAGAGAGAGAGAGAGATAAAGAGAGAAACAACAACTGAAAAAAAAGAGCTAAAAAAAAATGATAGTGATAAATGTGTAAAATGAGGAAATTGAAAAGAAGAGCTTCAACACACTGAAGAAAATGCCTTGCAAGTGATGTTAAAGAAAACTAATAAGGAGGTGCACGATAACGCACGGAACCGGTAGCTGCTTTTCTCTGCAAACACACGCAAAAATTGACGTGGTAAAGCACGAAACTAAAGCACGGATTGAAGTAATGCCGAAGTTTAAAAAAAAAATGAAAAGATAGTTAATCCTAGCGGGTTAAATCGCTAATGCAGCGAGGCAGTAGACTGACCAAGACCGGAGAGGCGTATTGGTTTAACAGCGCGTATTCTTGCACGTATGCGGAGAGCGTAAAACCTTGGTACGATTTGTTTGAACACACAAAAAAGAAAATAGATTATTTGTTTTCCCAACGTTTTTATTGATCTACGACAAACAGAAAAACAAAAGTGGTAAATGCAGAAAGATAAGTAAGTGTGTGTGTGTGTGTGTGTGTGTGTGTGTGTGTGTGTCTGTGTTTTGGTAAACTTCACGACGTTTACTGTTTTCTCAGCACTTGTTTTACTCGTGAGAATTGCGTCCTATAAAAAGACAGACAGTTTCCTGGGAGATATTTGTATTCAACTTTTTTTTTGACCGCTGTGCCGATTAATAAAAGCAGTTCAGCACAGCGAGAAGAAAAAAAATGTCACAAATAAGAATCCACAAGAAGAAGGGGCGAAAAGCACCGTTGAGTTACAAGCGGCGAGATTCGAAAGGAGAAAAAAAAGTAAGAGAGGACCAAAGAAAATGACTATAAAAATAAGTAAAGGATAAAAAGTGGGGATGAAAAGGAAGGGAAAAAATAGATGGCACTGCGACCTTGAGATATCCTTTTAGCATGTTTTTGACGTAGAGGGGGGTTAGTAAGTGGGTGAAGGAAGTGAAGCAACGATGAGACAAAATAGAAAAGGGGTGATGAGTCTTGGAGCACTCGGGCGACGCATCAACATCAGCGAGGAAAGTTACTGATGTTCTTTTCGCCCATTTTCGCAAATTAAAAAGTGCGCAGACTCACGAGAGGGAGTACGTACGAGTGTACACACTCTTGAGCCAAAGCACAGTTCTGAGAATTAGTCGCCTGTGCAAAAGCAGGCGAATTTCCACACAGACAGAAAACTCAAGGCCCGTCTTCAACTAATCAGTTAAGTGAATCTTCTACGAGAAGAAATATAACAGGTCATCATATATCATGTCTGTAAAACACGGCTTGTGCATAGTTGTTGGTTGGTATTGGAATATGCACCAGGTACCAGGTGCTACATTTGAAAATGGAAAACACAATATCAGCGTAGAAACAATTATGATCACAATTAATCGGTTTATTTATTGGAAGTGGGAGAGTTTACAGATAAAAAAAGATGAAAGCAATATATCGACCTCCGAAACACAGATGTAGGAGAGAGATACTTTTGAGAATACGTGGATAAGAGGTCATGTGTGGCGGAGGGCGAATCGCGCCAACACGACAGGTAAGCGCCACAAAAAAAAAAAAAGTGCTCAAGGTGCATTAAAAGTCAAGTGAGCAACGAAAGCATAGGTGAGCAGTACGTGCGAGGGGAAAGACAACATGATTCGATCTATGGCGCTTCCGCATACACATCTGATACTGCACTCTTTCTGTCAAGGAAACAAATCGATTGACTCTCACGCTGTGACAACATTCGGAAAGCAGCAGCTAAGAACAGAAAAAAAAACAGTGATAATAGTAGTAGTACTAGTAGTTATAATTATAATTACAATAGCAAAAAAAAAAAAAAAGCATTCGTAGTGAGCTTTCTAACGCTATACTTGTTATCCGAAAAGCAAGATTAAAAAGAAAAAAGCAATGGGATCGCCCGCGTCACTCAGGAATATGGCAGCGGGGAAGTTTCAAATAGTGGAAGACCCAAAATGAAAAAAAAAAAACGAATTCCACCTAGTCTCAGCACACCCCAGCTAGTACAGGTGTCAGTTAAGGTGAACCGTGCGACGTCCGCGCTGGGCCTGCCTATTCCGCTCGAGTTCACTCGCTGCAACCTCCTTATACGCCTTCTTCAGCGCTGATTTTTCCTGTCTGCGCAGACGCTGGGCCTCTTTGACCGCCTTCTTCCTCTGCCTGCGCTCCTCCGCTGTTTCATTTTGTGGACGCGAAGTCGGAACGGCCACGACAGGGGCCGCCGCGCCGGCAGTGTCGCTATCCCCGCTGCTGTAGCCGTAGTCGTCGTCTTCGTCCTCGTCCGCGCCGCGACGTGGAGGGAAGGCGGTGGCCTTGGTCGGCTTCTTCGCCTTTTTCTTGCCGGTGTCGGAGGGTTTGATGACGTTGGGTTGGTTGTAGTAGGACGAGTACGTGCTAACGACCGTCTCAACGTCGAGGCGGTTGTGTTTGCCGTCTGGCCTGCGCGTCTTGACCTCCACGATGTCATACTCGCTTTCCGCGTCGCTGTGTTGCTCCTCGTCGTCATCACTGACGGCGACACCCTCTTGTCGCAGCTTCTCACGCGCCGCCATGCGCGCCCTAGCTTCCTCCCGCACCTTCTCCGCCGCGGCGCGCGACTCTTCCATCAGGCGACGGCTCTTGTGCTGCATCACCACCGTCTGCAGACGGCCACCCTGACCGCCGTCTCCGGACATGAAGGCCGTGCCCGCCTCGCGCGCCTTGAGCTCAAGCTGGTGCAGCAAGCCGCGGTTCTCGCTCAGCTCCTGCGTTTCGTAGTTGTACCCACTCTTCTCAATGAGAAACTCTTCGAGGGCGGTGTAGTAGTTGGCGATGGGCAGCGGACCTTGGGTGCGTGGGTCGAGGTAGTGCGGGCCCTCGTCGTCGTCCACGTCGTGCAAGTCCGCCACGTCCTCGGGGTTCTCGTGGGTGAGATTTGGGTCGTTGATGTTCTCCATGTCGAAATCGAAGTCCTGCATCGCGCGCGCGAACTGACGGTCAAGGACGCTGTGGCGGTATTTCTCGGTCTGCTGGGGATAGTCTTTCATGAAGCGACGAAACTTGCGCTTCTGCGCCGAGGAGCCGACACCACCAGACCCGCGGTTAGCGCCAGATGACACCGGCAGCCGGCCGGCAGCGTAGAGGGCCTCGATTTTTTCCTCCTTCGACATGAGAGACCACGCCTCTGCATCAATGCCGATCCCGCGTCCGTCGTCCACGGTGAATGTGTGGTGCGCGAAGCGCTCCATGACGTCCACTACATCGCCCTCGGCGTTCTCCGCGACCATGTCGGCGCTGTCACAGTCGTCATCGTCGTCACCGCTGCCGGTGCCCGCGGCGTAGGGGAGGCCCGCGTCGTCAGTGGCGCCGTCCACAATCTGGCGGAAGAAGTCGTCGTCCAGTTCGCACTCCACAGGCGTCTCGCCGGCGAACAGCGGTTCATCCTCCTGGTCCTCCTCCTCCTCCTCCTCTTCCGCCTCGTCCTGCTCGCCGTCGGCGTCGGCGTCGCCCCACTCACCCTCTTCGTATTCTTCCTCCTCCCACTCCTCCCACTCATCATCGCCTTCGGGAACAGCGGCAGCAGCGGCACTGGTTTTGCGGTTGCGCTCCGCGAGCCATGCTGGGGTATACGGAATGTCGGGGGGTGCTCCATGCGCGCCAAAGTACGCCTGGTCGCCCTCGCCAAGTAGCTCGTCGGCATACATTTGCTCGTCATAGTAGTCATCGCGCTGCTTCCGCGGCGCCGCCAAACCGCCCTCGCGCCGGTGAGTGTACGCGCTGCGCGTTGGGATGTTCTTTCGCCGTTCTTCCTCTTTCTCCGTCACCCACAGGTCATCGCTGAACCGCACGCGCTTTCCGCTCTTTGTAGTTGATGGTTGCAGTTCATCGTGGTCGGAGTGGTCGGAGCCCAGTTCTTCGTCGTATGACGGCTGCACCAGCTTGAAGACAACACCCTTTTGACGTTTCGGGGGCATTATTATTACTCTTCTTGTTTGAGTGTATAAAGTTTCAATTGTCTGTAAATACTTACTATTTTTCTTCTTCTTTTCAGCACGGAGTAGTCAAGAGATGAGCATGCACTTTCCAAGTTTCAGCTATAACGATAGTGTAGTTTTACTGGAAGAAATTAGGTGAGTCTGGTGGAGCAGGCACGGCTAAACGTGGAGGTTTTCACAACACACAATTTCCAGTAGGTTTGTCACGCGAATCATTAGTCTTCTCACCATTAGACCAGTGACCGTGGTCGAAAACGGCATATTATAAAGGCAAGTACATACAAAAAATGGCAACGCACCTCCTCATAAGCTCGCGTTCGTCAATGCTGCGGGGAAGAGAAAGAGTAGTGTGTCGTCACCTAAAGGAGCTCGCGGGACAACCTGCGAAGAACATGAAACAGCTTATCCGCGCGTGAGTTCACATTGCGCATCATCGACCAGTAGTAATTGATACTAAAATTCTGATGGATGCAATAAAGCGAAGACTATGATGTCAAACTCAAACGATGAGCGAGTCAAAGAAAAAAAAAAGGATGACTGCGCAGGGCAGAAGAGTGGTATGGACAGGTTAGGACAGGGGGGGGGGGATAGATGTGGAGACAAAGAGTGTTTAAAAAAGAATTCGTTGGAAACCGTGGTGGGCCGAGAAAGAATGAAGAGAATTAGAATGTTACACGAATTGGTTAGAGTAGTGAGATGATCATTAAGGAAGTAAGGAGAAAAAGTTGAGATAGAGAGAAATAAAAATAAAACAGCAAAACCAAGAGGGAAAGAGCAGCAAGGGACAAAACAATAGCTAGGTGAAAATAGTTTGGGAGTAGACGGTGAGGAAGTTATTGTATAATAATTTGAGGAAGGAAACTATATTCGAGAACAGTGAGCGGTTGCGGGAGGAGAGAAAGGGAGAAAGAGGGATAGAAAGGGAGCAAGAGAAAAAAGACCAGTTTACAGCATATAAACGACCAAAGAAGAGAAAAACAGTAGCAGCAACTGGAAGAGAACGCAAAGAGTATTTAAAAAAAAAAAAAGCATTTGGAGTAGTGTGAGCAGTCGGAGCAGTTGGAAGAGTGGGGGAAGTAATCATAAAAAGAGAAGGAGAGAGAAAGATAAGGTAATCAAAGAAGAGAAAAATCAGATAAAATAAAGAAGAAGACAAATAATATTTGCAGAGGTAGCAGTCCATCAGAGCTATACGGGGAGGGGAAGAGAAATACAGCAAATGAAGGGGCTAGACAAGGTGGTACCATATTCAGCAATAAACGCCCGTTTGAGTCACGATGAATAGTACACCACTAAGTGAGACGAAAAACGAAACGTCAGGTCTAGGGGAACAAAAAAAAAAAGAGCAAAACGGCGGAAAAAAGTGAAATTATAAGATGTGGCACATTTCGATGATTCGACGAAGAGAAGTCCGGATCGATCTAAGAAAGGTGGGCGCGAGGTGGGGGGAGGAGGGGGGGGGGGGCAGAGTCAGTCTTTTCAATAGCAGTAGAGCAGAAAATAACAACAACACTAAAAAAAAAAAAAAAAAGGGTGGCGCCACGACTTGATTTGTACTGCCATACAACCGTAGCAGGCCCTTCTCTCCACTTCATCTTTTTTGCAAACTTCAATCACCATGAATGTCCGCCCGTGATACTTTTAGAATGACATGGCGGCAGGAGATTGTTTGCTATTATTATTCAGGCTTATATATATGGAAATGAAGATGGTGAAAATCGATGAGTGAACAAACTTGGTTGAGAAGTAGAGCGGTTACGGCGGGGAAAAGAACGTATGTAATAGATGAGGATGTGGTGGAAGAGGTCAAATGCAGGAGGTGTAAGAACGAGAGGGGAGAGTGGAGAAAAAAAAAAAAGGAGAAAGAATTAGAGTACGAAAAAAAAAGAGCGTGAGCATCAGAAAACTACAAAAAAAAAAAAAGAAAAATTTATATGCAAACATATATACGAAGCAATCAAGCAATCAATTAATAATGAAGATAGCAGTGCATACAAACGTATAAAACTATGACCGAATGAGTATTGTGGGGATAATAGGTGGGGAAAGAGATAATTTACTGCACAGATTAAAAAAAAAAAAGAAAAGTGCAGTACTTCAAGCGGGAGGGTCCCCTGTAATGAGGGGGGGGGGGGAAAGTGTAACGCAACAAAATTGAGGGAGGTGGTAACTCCATACAAATGAAACGCAGTGTAATATATAATATGACGCGATCGGTAAGATATGGAATTATTTGACCAAGGGCATAGGGATGACATGGGAAGCTGTATTGGAAACAACATGGGTTGTTTTTCCACCTTTTTCATCGTCTCTCTCTCCTCTTACCGACTCTCCGGAACAAAATAATAATAATGATAATGATAATGATAATGATAAAGAAGAGCAAGAAAAAAGGTAGACTTGAAAAAGAAAAAAAAAAACATGCACATTGAAGAAAGGGAGGGGGAGAAAGAAGTAGAGTGCGGATTGTGGCCACAGTCGTACTGTAGATAGGGATAGCATATTAAAAAAAACTGTATGGTTTAATGCACGTTGTTCTGTGCAGTACACCAGGTTAACAACTATAAACTTTTCTCAGCTTTCCGCGGCATCTGCAGTGAAAACAGCAGTGCGATAATGGAGAGAAATGGAGAGAAATGGAAAGAAATGGAGAGAAACGCCGAGTAGTGCGTGTGCACTGAAGAGGAACATAAACGTCATCTCTACTTACTGTTTCCCCTTGGTGTCCCTACCTCATATCATAATTCCTTTCTCTGAACCGGTAACCCCACCGCTGACGCACCGGCCCCTTCCCCCCCCCCCCCCACCCCCACCCCAACAACAACAACAACAACAGCGAGAACTACCACCGCCACCCGTCACGCACGCAGGTGTGAGATAACAAGTGTTGAACTTTGCACCACCGCAGTCATCGCATTGCTACAGGTTAATGGGAGCAAAGGGGGACACGTACTGTGTGGCGTCGTCGGCGTCGCTGTCGCTTTCGGCACGAAAATCGATAACAAAGTTGCCATCCACAGATGCAATGTCGGAGTCGGAGGAGCGACTGGTGCTTTGTGTGCCGCCTTCAGCCTGCGCCGTACATGCGGTGCCGCCCGTTCCACTGTCTGCCGTGGGACGGTCGGCGGATATGGTCTTGGCGCTCGCGGCGGGTTGCTCGCTCATCTCGTTGGACGACCGCAGCGTCGCGTGCTCGGAAGGGCACGCCGGGTCGTAGTAGCCCCCGGTCGGGCGATGGGCCTCTGGGGTTCGCATGCCGAGGCTGCCGTCGGAGAGGGCTTGATCGGGGCGCGACGGCGCAAGTACGGGAGAGCCAACCGTCTCCCAGTGGGAAAGAAGCGATACGCCCTGCGCGTCGACGCCGCCGGCAAGATGGCGGAGGTTGCTCTGGTACTGGCCATTGAGCTGCTCAAGGAGACCCATCTGTGCAGCAGTCGGTCCGGAGACTGTGCTGCTGGCGCTGTTCATCCCTGTTGCATTGGTTGCCCCGCAGCCCATGCTACCTTTGCACTGGGGGAAGTTGCTGCCGCGGAACTGCTGGGCGCGCTCGTTCAGCTCGTTGGTCAGTGCGGTCATGTTCTCCTGCGGTGTCGTTAGGGTGTCGCCCAGGAGACTGTCGTATGTGCTCCCGAGGTTGCACCGTCCGGTCGCGGCGAGGTCGCTGACACCCGCGTTGTTGCTGTTCACGGTAGACAGCAACGAGGGGTTGTCGCCACTCATGGAAGGGAAAGCACAGCCGTTTGTCATTGGGCCGGCGGCAGCGCTCCAGGAATCGTTGGAGCCCGGCACGAACGCCTGTTGCGGAGCATTCATGGCGTTCAAGTTAAAATGATGACCGTAGCCCGTCGCGTTGGTAGAAAAGTTGGTCGGCACACTGGTGTTGTACCCCGCAGGGGACTGCCCATGCGGTATTGGGAGCGTGCCGTACATCGGGCTTGCGCTCATCTGACTGCGAGGGCTACCGGCGTAGGCGCTGCCGCCGTAGCTGTTGGTCTGTGTGTGTGCAGCGTTGTACCGGCTGGTGACGCTCAGGGCTGCACTGCCGACACTGGACATGGTAGAGACGGGGTACAGCGCCGCGGCGTTGAAAGGTATCGGCTGCGCTAAGCCGTGCGGCGTCAGTCCAGACAGATTTAGCGGCAGCCCGGGGGCCGGCGACGGTGTCGGCAACGCCGATCCGGCATTGTTGGCGCTGTGATGGGCTCGGCGGGAGCGCCGATTCTCGTCACCGCGATTGCCGCGACGACTTCCTGCGCCATGACTGCTGCCTCCCTGCCGCCGCTCGGCTGGTGACCCTCCCTCGGTGGTGGCGCGAGCGCTGGTGGGAGCGTGGCCACCGTTGGCGTTGTTAGCGTTGGCATTGCTGCTGCTATGATGGTGATGCCGAGAAGGCGTGTCTTCGGCTACTTTCACCATGAGGGGAATGCCTCCGCAGCTTGGGAACGGCTTGGTGTTGTGCACCGCCTTGGCCGCCACCTCCGCCACGCCCTCGTCCGCGAAAGAGACAAAACCGATGCGGCGTTGCTGCTCGGCGGCTTCACCGTGTGACGTGGTATCCTTGTGCAGCGAAACGTCCTTGATAATGCCGTAGCGACCGAAGAGCGCCCGAAACATGTCGGTATTGACGTCCGCTGGGATGTTACGAATGAATATTTTACGCAGTCGTCGGCGTGCCTCTCCCGTCGGCGCCGAGTCGTGCGAGCGATCGGCCCACTGCACCACAATCATGCGCTCCTTGAACGTCGCCTGGTCGGCCTCTTCCGCGTCCGGTAGTGGGGTGGTGCAGGCGGGATACTTGAGACGGAACTGCGGCACGTTGATGCTGACAACGTTCGAACCGTGCGGCCCCAAGGTGACCACAGGCGCGAGCGCCGGCGCCCCAGCAAAGCACGCGGGAGGAGCACCGGTGGGTGGAGGTGTGTGGCAGAAGGAAATGTGCATGTTGCGCAGCGACTCCAGCGCGATGCGGGCCTCCAAGTGGGTGGAGTACCGCACAAAGGCGGTGCCCAGACTTTCACCTGTATAGATGTTGCGCATTATGACGGAAGAAACTATGTTGCCAAAGGGAGAGAAAATCTCTCGCAGCAGTTCATCCCCCACAATGTGCGGGAGGTTGCGCACGAAGATGTTGGTTTTGCTAGAATTGGCGAGGCTGGCAGCAGCGGGCGGAGAGCCTGCGCCTCGCTCAGATCCATGATGGTGGCGCCGCCCGCCACCTCCACCGCCGTGGCCCAGGTGAGCCTGGGACGGCGACCCGCTCTGACGGACGCGAACAGAGCTTCCAGAGGAGTTGCCCGTCGTGTTTAACGTGCTGACAGTGCCATCAAGAGCGCCAGTGGCGGTGTCGTGTAGGGCAGGCTCACTGTCGTTGGTCTCGCCACTGGTACGCATGACTGCAGTAGGAAAGAGGAAGTGTCCAACGCAGTTGTCTTCTTGAATCCTTGCCAGATGAAGGAAAGAAGCTACGTATGCAAATATAGATGCGGATGCCGGGGGACCAAAGAGTGAAGGACGTTTGAAACGTCAGAGGGCACGTGTGGAAAAAAAAAATAAGGTTAGACTTGAAGGTTAGACTGTTGTAAATTGCACGCGTCTCTGACGGCGTTAATGTCCTTTCTCCCCTCACCTTCTTTTGTTTTTTGCACTAGCAAAAAAAAAAAAAAAATAATAATGAAAAATACAACAAAAAAAACGTAAAAAAGGAAGATTCGGAAAGCAAGGTGGAGCAGCAACAAGGAGAAATGAAAACGTTGCGTGAAAATAACGAAAAGGGGTGAAAGAAAAAGCGGGGAAATGGAAAAGAAGGGAGTACTTCACAATTAAAAAAAAATAAAAGATGAACACTGGACAAAAAAAAACAATGTTCTTTAGAAGATTTCTAAAACGATAGAACTATAAAAGATTGATAACAAATGACTCTACAGAGCTGAGAAAACTGAGGTCTGCAGGTTTTCTCGATAAAGAAAGAAGAAGCAATATAAAGGATAGGGTGAAGCAAAAAACAAAAGGAAGGAAATAAGAGGAATCTACCAAATATGAACAATGAGGGAAATAAATTATATGTCGTGCTTCTGCTTGCTATGTTGCACGCTAGCGAATCGGCGGGCGAGCAGCAGCAGATTTATACGCAGTGCTGTCACAGTCTATATGTGAGAGTGCACTTCCGGTCTGTTTGTTTTGCACTTCTCAAGCCTAAAGCTGGTTGCAGAGGCACGTGCAGCTGTGCAGAAAATGGCAAAGTTAAGAAAAAGTACGCGGTGAAGGATTTCGTTTCAAGCGGTTACTGTGAGGATGAAGGAAAGGGAGAACAGAGGAACTATGAGAGGAGAAAGAAGTGTGTTAAAAAGTGAGAGGGCTAAAAAGAACTATGAAGATGAACTGTGTGTATACAGGGATTTGTGTGTGTGTGTGTGTTTAAAGGTGATTACCTACTGCCCCAGCTCTTCTTTTAATACCAAAAGGTTCTTTGAGCGCAGTAAACTCTTTGTTGTGGTGGGAGCTGCTGTGGTTGGTGCAATTCTCCAGGTATTTCAGAGAACAGGTATTGGAGCAAGCGAGAGAGAAAAAACAAAAATAGTAACTATGAATAGGTTGTACCGAGCGTAAATGTGAAGCAATATAATAAAGAGAAAGACAGCGGTCTGAAATGGTGTCTCTGCGGGCTTTCTGTTTCTGTGGAGGTCACAGAGAGAGCAAGGGAAAAGGTATGACGAAAGAAAAGAAAGGGAGAAGGAGAAGGAGAGAGAGAGAGAGGGAAGTGCTCAGCAGAATATAAAAAGCATGAAAAACATACGAGTGACAATAAATGTGAAGCATCACAGCACGTCGCATCACAGTGAATTCTAACGCGTGCAAACTAATGTCAACTGGTACTTGACAGACCACTGAGCAACATATACAAAAAAGTCTTTGAGGACAACAACAAAAAACGATGTGTGTACAGCAAATATACGCAGTCACCGTAACTGTATGTACCGTATTACCTTTCGCGAGACAACAGAGCCCTCTAAGTACACCGAAAGCAGTCCTGAAAGAACCGCTAGTTCATTTGTGTCTTTTTTTTTTTTTTGCATTTCTTTTCGGATGCGTAAGTTTTGAGTTATGACTGATTATTCACTTTGACTGCTATGAAGCATATATTTATGAATAGGACAGAACAGAAACCTGTTAGAGAGCATATCGCTTTTTGCTCAAGGATAGCGCAGGTGCTAATGAATTCATACACGAGCTGAATAATGAAGAATTTTTTACTTCGTACACGAGGTTTTTAGCTATTTAATACAGTTATTTTTCTTCTTCTTAGAAACTTAACTGTGTTTTTGATGGTGCCAAGTTCAAAATTTCTTCACGCGGAGTAGGCACTTGCGGCATAAACAATAACGAGGAAAATAAAAAATCAAACAAACCAAAAGAACATGAAAATAATTGAATCGCTTAGATAGATTCGTGTGTCAGCGGAAGAAAAAAAAAGCTTGACAGAGATTCACCTCTGTAGTTTTGAAAAAAAAAAAGAAGAGAAATACAGGGCATAGCATGGGGCTCAGAAGGGAACTTGACGCAGTAAGAATGTCACTTCTTTTGTTCTATTTTTCCCGGAAAGAACACGCTGTTCTAGATGTGCATCAGAGCATTTCGTTCTCCGGCAAGGCAGAATAACTCTTACTGTCGTTCTTCAAGGAAGAAGAAGAAGGGCGCCGAAACGAGGGATGACGCGAGGTAAAAGGGCATATTCTTGAAAGACGACAAAGAGAAGTAAAAAAGGGAAAAAAGCCGTTCGCTATTCCAAGTGTATCCGTGCTAATGATGAACGTGGTGAAGAACAGTAGTTTCCCGTTTTCTTTTATCATTTTGGCAAGACGAGTGAAGAGCACTGAAAGAAATGAGAGAGCGCGTTTCAGCAAGCGAAGGTGAGACAGTGAAACTGCTGTTATCGTTCTATCCTTCTTGGCTTGCTTCACTACTTGATGCATCCAAGTGTAAACTTGATAACAGCACAAAAGCAAAGTGAAAACGGAAAATTGTGTCCCTAAGGTGCGGGAATCGTAGAAAAATTCATGATTTTTAAAGGTCGAAACATCTTTTCAGAAGACATAGATCCACTTCATAATGTAGTGTTCAAATTTTTCTATTATTATTTTTTATTGTATCTTTTATTATTTTCGCTCGGCGTCATCCTGCTTATAATATTCATTCACCTTGAGAGTGTGTTGAGGAGAGAGTAAGAAAGAAAGTGACTTCAAACAGAAAGAAGAAAAATAAAGAGCAATAGTGGGAAGGAGAGAGTGAGAGGAGGAAAGTTGGGAAGAAAAAGAACAGAAAAAAAAAGATAGAATCAATATATATATATATCTGAGTGTGTATGTGTGTGTGGAGGAGGGAAAAAAAGAAGGGCTTAGGTGTAAATTAAAAACAAAACAAAACAAAAAAAGGTGCCTTACAGAGGTGATAAAAATAACAATGAACGGGAAAACGGTTGAGTGACAAATCACGAATCTGATCTGTCCCGATTTCATGAAATGGTTTCAGGAAAGAAGAAAGCATTAAAAATAAGGCATATGAAAAGTAAAAATAAAAAGGAGAGGAAGAGAGAAAGAGAGAAATAAATTGAGAAATGATTATATATTTCACAAAAAAAAAAGTCCGTTTATACTTCACTACCTGCGTATTTTCCATGAAAGCAGTTGACTTACCTTGATTTTTCTTCTTCTACTCTTTCGTTTCTTTTTAATCCAAATATTGTACGTGCTAAGCCGAATCGTACTGGGCATACTGCAAATGAGGTCGTGTAAGAAAAATCATTGCACTGATGACAAAAAAGGGCGTTGTCAAAATGTTCAACACTAAGACAGAAGGGGAAGAGAAAAATAAGGTGTTACATCCTTATTCTTAATCTACTTCAAAAAAAAAAAAAAAGGACCTAGTGCAAATTAACTCAACGCAGAAACACAGAGGAACCAGATGAAGAAGAGAAAGCTCCACGTGTGTGTGTGTGTGTGTGTGCAATGAAACAAGCGTGGCAAATACAAGACGGGAAAGCATAACAGAAGAGAAAAAAAATAGGTTGGGAAAAAGAAAATACGTACAGGAAGTAAAGGGTGGACTGTGGAGAAAAATAACAATGATCAAAAGGACGCCGCAACTACGTGTGTGGCTCTGTGTGGGTGGGCATCGTATAGATGAAACCGATAGGAGTTTGGTAAGAAAAAGAAAACAAGCCACAACTTGTGAATCATAGCATCATGTGATATTGTAAAGATACTTGCCGTTTTTGCTTCTCTCTCTCTCTCTCTGTTTCTTCTCTCATCCAACGTTCGCGACATGTCGAAATCATTCACGGAGGAACTAATCACGCATGATGTGAATAAAAATACAACGTAGAGACGAGAAGAAAAACAAAAAGACGTAAGGGAAGCTCGGTTTCAATAATAAGGATAGTAGCTGTTGTGTTGTTTTTTCTGTTTGACCCTCCTTGATCGAAGTTTCTCAGTCGAAAACTCTGAAGAGAACACGTAGTGGGCAGTAATTTTGCAAATGGAGAAAATAATATTTAGAAAGGAGGTGGCAAGGCAAAGGGGTTTCGAAGCGCGGGGAGGGGAAAAAAAGCGAGAAGGATTTCTTCTCTTTTTATGTCTGTGAGACGTTACCTGATTGTATATTGCAGTTTCAAATAATTTAACTGAAAAGAAATTAGGATTGTCCAAAAGAAAGAGAGAAATAAAAATACAGGAAAACAAATTAAAGAGAATAACAAAAATAGGAAAGAAAAAGGAACAAGAATTGCGGGGAAACACATGAGAAAAAGAGAGAGAGAGAGCAGTGATAGTCGTCGTGTTGCGTGCAAAACAAAACGGTGAAGAAGATTTAAGAGTCGAATGAGGAAAGAAGAAGAAGCATTTAAAAGAACGGGAGGGACAGAATAACACCAAATAAAAAAAAAAAGTTCCCAGTTCATGGGTATTGCTTTTTAGCAAGCCGCGATACTGGATTTATTGGTTCTTGAACACTGGGGGCGATGAGTGAATTCAAGATGAGAATAGAGTCCCTTCATGGACCTTCTCTCGTGGATTTCCAGCTGTACTCTGTTTGAACATCTTTTATCTGCTTGCCCTCCTGAGTGTTTTCCTTTCTCACTGTAAAAGTTAATTGGATTCTTCCTTCTTGCACTACGTTTTCTTTAGACACTATCATCATATATATATATATATTGCTCGTTTCCCTTCTCCAGATTATTTGGCTCCTCCTTTGCGGATTTCACGATCAACTTGTGCCTTTATATTTCAATGAGTTCTGTTTCTTTGCATTCTCCAAACTTTGTCTTCCAAATAAAAAAGAAACTTCTTTTTTTAATGTTTTGTTTGTTTTTGATAGCTCTTCAACTCATTTTTATTTCTTAGTTGACCTCTCTGTTCATATAACGCTGCGTTACTTGGGTTTGGCATCGGTCTCTGCGCAAGTGCGTTTCGTGGTTTCGGGTCTATGGAATTCAGATGCAATGGAGAGTAATCCGATCACAACAGAAAAATAAATTACCTTTGGAAGAATAAGAGCAATGAGTAAGAACTGTAAAACAAAAAACACACAGAAAAATAATTAAAAAAATGTGGAAAATAAAAAAAAAATGTTGAAGTCACAAGTGAATAAGTGAAAAATAATAATAATAAAAGAGAGAGTGTGTGTGTGTGAGGAGAAATAAGAAATAATCAAAATAAAATGAGAAATGAGTTGGGTTAGGAAGATAAAAGAGAGAAAAATAAAAACAGTAGGTGGGTGGGGAGAACAATTACAATAGTGAGGGAAAGGAAAAATAAGAAAACGAAAACACTCATCGCCATTGGTGCGCTTGGAGAACGCTAACTAAGCACTTGCTAACAGCAAAAAGAAAAAAAAAAGCACAGAAGGGAGGGAAGAAAAGAAGGTGAGGAGGAAAAAAAGTGGCCCAAACTGTTAATAGCCTTTGACTACGAAACGCAGATCGCGATTCCAGTCAAGGCGTGGTGCCGTAATGACGCCGCCGCAACACTTCAAATGAGCACAATGGAGCAGAACGGGTTGTACGGGTCGTGGCGGTACGGGCCCGAGGCGACGGGGGCGGCCTTGCCGCTGGCGGGGGACAGCGGCGTGACGGGGGCAGGCTGGAACGCGCTAGAGCTGCTCTGGCTGTAGCTGCCGGTCGGCGGGGTGGTGTTTCCGAAGGAGACGGAGCGGCGGCGCTGCTCGCGCGGCACGATGGCGGTCGGAGTCGTCTCAAAGGCACTGTTGACGAACTGCTGGCTGTTGTTGCTCTCGAGGTTGCTGAGACTGAGCCGGGGGGCGAGGGAGCGGTTGCTGCCGTTGCTGCCCCGGCGGTACTTCTGACGGCTGGAGGAGGCACCTGCTGCGTTTGAGCCGTGGCCGTGGCCGTGATTGCTGTTTCCGCGGTCGTCGGTGGCGAGCTTCACCAGGAGTGGAATGCCGGCGCAGCCCGGGAAGGGTTGCGTGTGGTGGATGGCCTGGGCGGCAGCGGCGGCGCAGCACGGCTTGCTGTAGAGCACAAAGGCAATGCGGCGCTCCTCGTCGCCGATTCCGGGGGTGGTGTCCTTGTGGATGGTAGCGCTGCTGACGGGGCCGTGGGCGGCGAAGAGGGCGGTGAGCTCCTCGACGGTAGTGCTGAGCGGCACGTTGCGCACAAACAGCTTCAGGATCTTGTCGCGCTCCTCGCCGACCGGGGCGCCGTCATGGCGCTTGGCCCACTGCACGGCCATGGAGTGGCCCAGCTCGCGGCAGTTGTGGAGGTTCTCCAACGCATTGCGCGCCTCCTCGTGGGTGGCGTAGCGCACAAAAGCGGTGCCGAGGCTCTCGCCGGTGTGGATGTTGCGCATCACAACAGACGACACGATCTCGCCGAACGCGGAGAAGACCCTGTTGAGGTCCTCCTGATCCACGCGGCTGTCGAGGTTGCGGATAAAGAGGTTCGAGTTGTTGAGGTTCTTCTCGGTGTTGTTCGAGACGCTAGAGGAGCCGCGACGCCGGCCGACAAAGCCGTTGGGCCGCCCAGACGACTCCTGGCGAACCGGTGCGTTCACCGTGTTGTGATTGTCGCTGCTGTTGTCGGAGTGATCCGAGATGGCGTAGGCGTTGTTGGTCTGGCGAGGCATGATGAAGTGATGGCTAGAAACAGGGGTGCTTATACTTCTTTTTTTTTTCCTTGTTAAAGTGCTTGGCTGTGTGGGAGAAAAACAGTTTTATTCCGCTGTGTTGTATAAAAATTCTTTGTCAGTTCTTGTATTGAGGATGGACAAGGAATAATTTTAGAAAAAACAACTCGTGGAGAGAACAACTGTGAATGGTAGGTACTGTAGTTAGCTATTAGCAAGTGGTGAGTGGTAAGAGTGTAAAATCCTGTCGGGGGAAAAAAAACAGCAATGAGAGAAAGCAAGCAATGAGAAGAAGGAAGGGGGAACGGTGATAGAAGTCGGTGTAACAAAGAAGGAGACACACGTACGTGGGCGTCACTGGACTCTCCCTACCATGCACGCCAGCAGGAGCATCCATTGCAAGAAAAAGTTACGCGTGTGCATCGGACAAAAAATTGCTGTGCGACGAGCGAGAAGAAGAGAGTGGCCGGGGGGAACGAGAAGGGATCCGACACACTTCATCTCCCTCTCAGGAATAAAAAAAAAAAGGAAATTAAAAAGTCACAAAAAAACACATAAATGTATGTCAATTCGCTCCACTTCCGCAGCACCAGAAACAACCCCCATGGCAAAGGAGGTCAGGATTTGTCTCCCTGACTCATATTATTTTAAATGCAATTTTCTCTTTCATACACAAGAAAGAAAAAGTAGGATGGATAAATTGTGGGTGGTTGTAACTGAAGGAGTTTCGCAGTACGGCAAAAGAAGAAACAGCTACAGTCTGTAATCAAGAACACACGCGCGTTAGTTGACGCGCCAACGGTAGTTGAAGCGATCGTTGTGGATTTGCTTCATCGTGGCGACGTGCTTTGGCACCACACTAACAGTGGGCAACTTCTGGATGCGACGGCGCAATTGTGTGTACTTTCGGTCCCGCTCCTCGGAGCTGGCAGCGTTCCACGGATCGCCCAGCGCGGCGTTGACGGATGCCTGTCCGTAGCGGTGCACCAATTTGGCCTGATCCTCGAGAACCTTCATGTTCTTATACTGCATGAAGGCAATAAACGACTTCTGCAGCTTGCGATGCCAGCGGCGCCGCAGCATCTCGCCCTCACGAAGCTTCACCTCAGTCGAGGCCGTCTTCTGCTGGTAGGAGCGAAAGAGCTGGAAGTGGCGCAGCCGCGTGCGATGCATGTAGTGCATCATCTCGCGATCCACAACTGATATGGGCAGCCCGTCCGCTTTCAGAGTCTCCACCATACCGGTGCGGTTGTAGAAGTGACTAATGGCGCCATGTTTTCCTGCCCAACGCTGTCCCTTTCCCAGTGAAAGAGCCTTGCGGTGGTACATCATCACGCCACCAAGGGCGACATGGCTGTGCTTCAGCATCACTCTCTACCGCTAATATAGTGTTTCGTCAGATATGTATGTTTGTGTGTGTGTGTGTGTGTGTGTGTGTGTGTGTCTGATGGTCTACAGCAGGTGAGACGGAGACTCAACAGGTCCTGTGCGTTTTACGACTTCTTTTCAGAACTAGTGACACGCCAATTGCACGTTCAATTCAATACAACGCTAAACTACTACGGTTCTGCGTGTAGTGAAAAACAGAGGAGGAAATACAACATGGGAGAAGAGAAGAGGTTTAGCGGTGATGAAAAGGTGAGATTACTAACATGACTGGGCACGGTTAAGGGATATCATGCATTATTGGAGGGAAGAGGAGAAGACAAAAAGAAGAAAAGCAGTCGGTAAAGAAGGAAAGATTCTATGCAAAGAGAAGGGGGGGGGGAAGTGCATTCTATTGTTTGGTTAAGAGACGCCCACTAGAGAAAACAACAATTTCTCAAAACACACACTCTGGTCAACTAACATTGAAGGTCAACGAAGGATTAACTGGATGCATGTATGGAGACACCTGTGCAACTAAACGCGTTAAACGTGGGTGGTTACGAGTTTGGGGGAGGAGGAGGGGGCGAGGGGACGCAAAACAACACTGTTATTGGTATTGGTAAGTGTTAGTCGCGCACTAATTGGACGAGGGCGCACACGTAGAAGACCACATCGGATCCCGTCGCAGCATCACTTGCGTGATCGTCGTCGTTCACCGTCAACGGGGCTGCACGGTCCCAGCCGCGGAGATCGTTTTCCTCGCGATGCAGCGCGCTGTAGATGAGGGCACAGTACCGACCGCGGGTTGCCCACCGGTTGCATTCCAGCCACTGAACGCGCGTCGAAAAATTCGACGTCATGGATGCTCCGCTGCCACTATCCGTGCGAGACGGAACGGCAGAAAACTTCGATAGCTCAAGGGCGTACGGAAGCAGAGGGTTCGGCGGGATCGCGACGGAGTCTTCGGCACGAGTCGGGGCATCACCATCAGCCCCCTCCCGCTTCACTTCGCGGAGGGAACCCGCAGCAGCGTCGCCGCAGTCGCGCTTCACAGTCGCCACACGCCGACGCCACACCGCCGTGACGTGTCGTGTATGCGCCGCGTACAAGGCTAGCACATCATCCGCGCAGCCGACCACCGCGCCGTAGCGCAAGTGCTGCCGGCAGAGGGACTGCAGCTCCTCCCGCACCATCGGCGCAGACATCGGTGGCGCGACGCCGTAGTGCACGGGATCCAGCGACTCGGGGGAGAGAAACAGCGACGGGGTTGACGCACCGGCCTGAGCGAAGCTGCGACTGAGACCGGCGGCCAGAGCCGCCGCCCCGTCCCGTCCCACGCTCAGTGCTGACGTACGTCTGATGCTGCGCAGGATGGGCGGGAGGCCATAGAGCAGCGTCTCACTGAGCAGCTCGCGCAGCGCCGCGCGCCGCGAGACGTGGTGGTGCACGCAGACCCCGTCCTCGATGCGGAGCGCCGCGACGGGTGTGGCGGAGCCCCACGCGGCAGCGTCTGCGCCGCACTGCTGGTTGGCGCAGCGCACGACGTCCTGCAGAATTTTCGCCTCTGCTGCCCGCGTGGGGTCGGACCACACCGCGGACAGGGAGCCCAGCGAATCGCATTCGATATCCTCCGTGCAAAACGGCGCGGAAAGTTGTCCCCGACGCAGTACCGCTCCAGGCTCCGTGCCAACACACACGCTAAGAGGCGACACTAAGGAAAGAGCTTCCTTGTGCGAAAAAAAGATGTGGTTGAGCTCCAGGCAGCTTTTGCAGCTTCGGAGAGGATTTAGAATGTTGCCGTCGCGCACGTAGAGGCGTCCAATACGCTTCACTGCGACGATCCGCTCTTGTAAGTCACTCAGCGAAAACGGCGCGGGAACCAGTTCTGCAGCACGGGAGCTGTTGTCTAGTCCAGTAACGCTGATGGTGGTTGTGAGACTTGTGTTGGCTACCGAACGAAGCGGGAGAGGGTTGTCAAACGGGACAGCTGCGTTACTCAATTCCACAAGTGCGGGGATGAGTGGGGCATGTTTAGAGTCAACCCACACAGAGCCATCCACAACGGAAGTTGGCGGTTTTTTCGAGACAATCTGCGAAGATCGAAAAACGTTGTGCGAAAGGAGCGAACGGCGGCGGCGCTCATGGAAGCCTGCGACGGGCTCGTGCGTGGGTGTGGCGGCGCCTCCGGTGGCATCGCAGTCATCATCTCGCAGCACGTGAACGAATGAGTGTACGTCCAGCAGGGCGCGAATGGCTGTCTCCACTCTCATGTCGCGGTCGGTACGCTCGCGGCCACCGGAATTGTCAGCGTTAACCCCCATAAACATCTCAGCTGCCGTGCTGCTGCCCTCTGTCCTGAGCCAAGACCAAACACTTTCAACGCTGGCACACTGCTGAATAAAGCGAACCTGTGGCGCCACCGTCGTGACAGAGTCAGAAAGTTTCGTAACAGTGTGGCGTGTTGTCACGGGGGCTGGCTGCAGTGTGGGAGCCACGCCAGCACTCGGAGGCTCGGTACGCTTATGTTTGGCGCTGGGACGGGTGGCGTCGGGGTCGCCCCGCGGCCTTTTACCGCCCGCTTTCCGAGCAGATCGTGGCGGCATCTACAAGAGGCTAAAAAGAAAAAAAAAGAAATACAAGAGGAAGGGAAGAAGGGAATATATATCAAGTGTCCGGAGCAATGGGCAAATATAATGCGGACAAAGATAATGATGCGGTAATCGACCACGGAATGCAGCTGCCTGATTCACTGGTGCTCGTTACAGGAAGCTGTCGGTCAACCCCCTTTCTTGAAATATTGTACCTTATTATATATACTTGAGAAATAAACTTTACTTGAATTGAGCACACTCTTCTGAACTGACTGTTGAGAAACGCCTCTTTTGTGACCTTTTTTTTTTCTTCCGTGTGTGTGTGTGTGTGTGTGTGTGTGTGTTGTTGACGTTGTTGTTCTACTGGTGATTTAATTCCTTTGGCTACGAGAACAACAATAACAACAAGAAAAAAAAAAGATTGACGATTGGAGAAAACGAAGAAAGGGAGAGGAACAGGTTTGGGGAAAAGTAGAAGGGTGAGTATCAAAATAAGATACAAGACAGAGAAAAAAAAAGGTTGAGCAAGAGAATGGGATGAGAGAAGGAGCACAAAATATGTTGGTGCATCGCTGGTGCGTAGTGCAGAGGAGAAAAGCACAGGCTTTGGTATTTGTGGCGGGCTCATATACCCACGTACACGCGCATGCACACACTCACACATGCGCAAGCTTACATTGCATCACGACAACAGTTCAGGGAGAGAAAAAAAAAAGAAAGAGAAAAAGCGGCACGCATTCGAAAACAACATGCAGTCGTACGCTTCCTTATGGTGCTGCGTTGGAAGCCTCCATACGCTGCCGTTGCGCGTTGCGGCGTTCTTCGCGGCGCTGGATCTCAAGTAGCACTTGCGGTCTTGCTTTCCTGCGTAAGCCGTGCAGGGCATCGGGTGTTACAACAAGCTTCGCAGTGGCGCCAATGAGTGCGCTGACATTGAAGAGACGCGAGGCAAACGTTGACAGGAACACGACCACGTCCGAGTACTCTTCCAGACGGCAGAGCTCCGGCTCCGCCATCTTCAGCACCGCCAGTATCAGCTCCAGATGAGCCGTCATGCGCATGCCCGGTGGAGTGCGCATCAGCATATAGTCCCACATGCTCAGAACCGTGTCGGGCGGAAAGCTGTTGATGAAGAGTGGCATCACCCACGACTGAACAAGCACACCAACATCGTAACCGACAGCCTCCAGATGCTTGAAAAGCTTCGGAAGACGTAGGGCGACGAGAGCTGTCAGCACGGACTGCTCCACTTTTGCTCCGGCTACGGTTTCCGAGTAGAAGTCGTTCGGCAGCAGCTCCTCGAGCACATGCAGCGCCGTCCAGAAGCAGCGCTCCACGTCGTCAAAGACTAGCAGCAGAAATCCTGTGATGAAGTTGAGTGACTGGCAGTACCGCACCAGCGGATTCCGCCACCAGAGCGCGTGCAACACATCACTCAGTTTCCGTACGCCTTGTCCACCACCGTCTGCAAAGTAAGGGTGTCCCGGGAACGTTCGTTCGAGGTCCGTTGCAATTTCTCTGATGGCATCTGTGCCCGCACTACGGTGCAAATCCAGCAGTTTCTCGCAAAAACCCTCGTTCTCATCTAATTTCACCGCCACACCGGTAACGGTTAGCCACATGACTGGCCGCAGGCTACGGGGAATGCCGCGGCGCAGAGTCAGCTGTCGCATCTCCTCAACCGCACCGGGAGAGGCGCCCGTGAGAAGCTGATCGCTGCGGAGGTTTGGATAGTACGACTCCATCGCACGGTCGGCGGCAGCGGCAGTTGACTGGGCGTTGATTTCAAGAACCCGCATCTCCGTGCTCTTGCTGAGTGGAAACCCAAGTCTAGGGGCGGTAGAGTAGTTCACTCGAGGAGAATTCCGGGGGGAGGAGTCGCACGATGCGGCCGTCGGTACCCGCAGATCCATCTCCTCAGCCGCGTGCGCCGCAGCAACTGTCAGCGGCATTGACGACGTTGCAGCGACGCGGTTTCCTGCATCAGGCGAGGCAACCATCTCGATTTCAAGAGAATCCTCCCTCTTGTTGAACATGAGCTAGCGTAAGAGGAAGAGAGATAGGGGGGAGGGAGGGGGACGAAGAGTGCGCTTTTTTTTTTATTTGGAGTCCCTACACTGTCTGTGGAGAGAGAAGAGAGTGAGAGACCGAGGAGCTAACCACAAAAAGAAGTGAAACCAGCAAAGAGAGAGAGAGAGAGAGAGAGAAGTGATGAGTTAAAATGCGAAGGAGCGGGCGGCGAGGGGGGGGGGGAGCACTTGACAAGAAAATAATTATATCGAAAAATCATGGATGGGAAGAGCACCATGCAGTATGACGAAGGTAATATCTTAACAAATCAGGTCAAACGTTTCAGTGGAAATAGCAAATGACACACAAAAAAAAAGTCATGTTAGATACATTGGTAGTGCGCGGAGTCTTATTAAGGGCGAGAAGAGAAAATCGAGTGAGTGCAGTGGAGACACGAGTCGGAGGAGGCAAGCGACGAGGAAGAAAGGTGGACAAAGACTTCGGAACAACTCCTCGTGAACTGCGGTACTGTACCTCTAGACGAGTGCATAGTAAACCGTGGAAGTTGTAAACGGTTTCACCGAGCAGCAGAGACGTAGTCATCGACTTTTGTGCCGAAAGGGCACTCGGGTGTGGCCGGCAGCGCCCATACAGACGTCGGGAGTGCTGAGCCGTACCAGGCGCGCGAGGGATCAGCGCAGAGGAGCTGCTCCATGGCCCATTCGGCGTCGCTCAGCGGAGCGCAATCTCGCACGAAGCGCTCGGCACCGCTACAACCCTCTGGGCTATGGAGCTGTATGAGCCTTTCAATCACAACATTTTTGACTTCCAGCGACGACGTCTTCGTGCATGACATGTTTCTATTTAGAGTGTTGCGTCTAACCTAATTGTTTGAATTGAGATTTTCAGAGTAATTTCAAGTCAAAAAGAGAAGGGGAAAAAAGAATGAGGGTACTGGCGCGATTCTTTCAGCAAGTGTGGCTGAACAGAGGCATTCTACGCCAATACAGACATGATGAAAGACGGGTGCAAAAGCCACAGTAGAGAAGCACTGCTAGCGCTATTTCATATTCAGGTCGCGCCTCCTACGCAGTTGATGGAAAAAAGGAGCAACAGGACGCGAGCATCGCGTACGCATAAAAACACACAAAAAAAAACTCAACGAATTATTCCAGAAAATAAAAATTGAACTCAATTGGATCGAATTGTAAGATTTGAAGAAACACAAAGACAGAGCAATAGAAAATGAGGATTAAAAAAAAGGGACAGAAGAAAAAAGACAGACGGGAAATAAACACTCGCACATGGGTAAACTTCCGTTGTTGAAGTTTTCCGTTTGTGTGCGCCTACTTTTTCTTCAGTATCATCACATGCATGTGAATTTCTCTAATGATGAGTATTTTTTTTCTCTCCTTCGTTTTTCTTAGATGCTTTGCGCAGCGTTGTTGATTCTTTTCATGACACCTTTTCCCCTGCATATAGATGTTGTTGCTGCATCGCATGTATGTGTGGGTTTGTGTGTGTGTGTGTGTGTGTGTGTGTGTGTGTGTGTGTGTGTGTGTGTGTGTGTGTGTGTGTGTGTGTGTGTGTATCTGGCATTCTGTAATCGCAAAAATAAAGGAGTTATCGTTTCAGGGTTTGCTCTTTTTTTTTTTTTTTTTTTTTTTGCTTTCTTGCTGTCGCCCGGCAGCGATGAGAGAGAGAGAGTCATCGTCAAAGTTAACAGTAATGTGGCAATTAGCAGAAGAGTGACAGAGAAGACGGTGATACAGTGAGGGAAAAAGCAAAAGAAAAAAAAAAGAAACAGCGAAAGCACCAACTTGCGTATGAAGAAGCTGAGAGTCGGAACGCCTCAGCACAGCAAAGTGTGCACTAATCCACTTTGATTCTACTGTAGATGAGGCGTACAAAGGCGATGCCCGTAATGACGCCGACAGCGCCGGACGCTAGTCCATAGCCGATGCTGAGGACAGCCATGTAGGCAAAGTAAAGCAGCGTTGTCGCGAAGTTGACGATAGAGAGGTTCGTTGCAAAAAACCAGATCGAGTAGACGAAAAGGTGCAGTCCAAAGCCGCCGGGGAGCATAAAGGCGATCCACCACCAGCGATGATTCTCGTAGCAGAGAACGTAGTAGAGCTGCAGCATGGTCACTAGTGACGCGGTTACCAACCACAGCAAGAACGCAATAAAGAAGAAGAAGAAGACGTAGTACACCTGATCGGCCCAAAGGCTCTGCATGATGAACTGCAGCTCAGCCAGCACCGTCATGAGAGGGAATACGGGATATATTATGAGCATACAAGGGAGCTGGTTCATGGCGTGCTGCTCCGGGATCTCGCGCGCGAGACGCCCAACACGTACTGGGTTCGACAACGTCTCTTGATGGAAGGCGAACGAGGCACCAAGGACACACAAGGGAACGTTGAGGAAGATACCCAAGAAGAAGAGAAGGAGGAGCGTGGTGAACGGCACCGCCGCGGTAGAGCGGTGCAGAAGTGAGAGGAAGGTGCCGAAGAGGTAGACGACGACCACAACGGACGGGAAGAGCACCGACGAAAGGAACACGTATTTCCAGCTTTGGCAGTTGAGATACTTGAGCAGCACTCCACACGCGTAGCCGCCCACAAAAGAGGACAGAATGAACAGAAACACCACGCACGATGGAAGGGCCCCGCGATGTGTGGGAGCGAGAAAGCCAGCGAGAGCCAGCAAAAGAATGAACGCCACCATGAACAGCAGCTGCACGCCGTTTCCGACGCAGCAGCACAAGAGAGGCGCGCGGCTCGGTGGGCGAAACACGTCCGCGTGAACCAGTTTCCATCCAGTTTCCTCTTGAAGCTCCTCGGGGTCGAGGGAATTGTAGCGTACAAAGTCCTTGTGGAGCGCGCGTGCCAGAAACCCACCGACAGCCCCACTAAGTAGAAGTGCCAAGACGGTGCCTACGCCGATGAACATCCAGTGCGTTGCCGCTTTAGAGTTCGCCACGGAATGCTTAAAGTAGGCGTCCCAGCGCGAGGCCCACTTGACATTCTTGTTCAGCACCCACGTGACTCCGTACGTCCAGTGCACCTTCACCGCGTCGCTCGTGATTGAGGAGAGATTTAACGGAACATTACCGCGCATCTTCGGGTCGAACGTGTCTGTGCACTCGTCGGGACCGTTGCGGACGAGCGAGTACGGCAGCACATCAATGCCCACGACGGTGTACTGGTCGTCTGCACCGTCATCGCCGTTGTACTCGACGCGGAAATGAAGGTGATTGTAGAGGATGGCATCGCCCACACAAGTCGAGTGAACTCCTAGAGGGTACCCGTAATCTTCGTCGTCTGTAGCAGAACCGTCACGGCACCGAAAGTTGGAGGAAACAAGGCCGTAAACGGGGAGGTCATCCAGCGACATGTACACGCGGTACTTACGGTTGACCATCGATTTGACGCTCTTGGCATTATCCTTTATTTCCTGAGTATTCGTGCTCGAATTACACGGTTGAAGAAACTTGCAGCTCTCATTTTTCATGAAACTGAATGAATACAGCGAGTTGTGACGGCGATCCCCGCGCAAAACTTCACCCAAGGAGGCCTCGAGGTCCTCCACGGGGTTTGGGCGGCAAAAAGGGAAAGAGTAGTAATCCTTGGGAAACGACACTGTCGCGGAGCGCAGCGAGTTCACCTCTAATGAGACTGTTTCGTTTTCCTTGTGAAGCTTAGGTGCAGTACCTGGGAGCCAGATAGCGTCAGTGCCCGGGATCACTGCCAACACAACTATGCACGCCACAAGTGCCACAGAATTAAGCTTCATTTGCGTCATTAAGTGATATATACCAGTATGGAAAAGAGAAAAAAAAAGGCACCCTTAACTGAGAATATTCTATATTGTTGCCACGAAAATATGGTCACGTCAGAATACAGATAAGTTAACGTAGAGCGGAGGGCAGAAGATTTACTAAGTAGCAAAAACAAATATTTTATTTTTATTTTTTTTTTACATTTCAAAGTGCCGAGATGGTGAGGCGATGAGCAGGGTGGTTCCGGCGACTTGACAGATCAACGTCAACACACAGGTAACTACGGGGGCTTTAAAGTGCAACAGAAAGATTATTATAGTTTCTTTGAAGAGCAAAAGTGATTGTGTCTCCATTTACAATTTTATTCGTAAATGTTTTTTTTATTATTATATTTTTGAAAAGCACACCAAAGGAAAATAGCATGAGTTAATACACGAGTTCTGGTGCATCGTCCATAGAAAAATTGTCGCAAGTAAATCATAGAAAAGCAGTAGAACGAGATCTTCAGAATGTAGACAGCAAAAATGGGGAAGAGCAAAGTTATCGAGAGGGGGGGGGGGGGTGAAAAATAAAGCAACGAGCAGGGCGCAATAAATATGAAGAAAAGAAAAATACAATCGAGAGGTGGTAAGGGACGAAGGGGGAAAAAAAAACGAGAAATATCAAAAGTATTTGCTGATAAACGAGAGTCATGATCGTGACAATAGCAGCAAAAGTTTCCGTGGCTTACTTGAATCTCTGGCGTAAACCACAACAACAACAACAAAAAAAAATGCAGCAGGGATAGAAGGAGAAGGGCAAGTAGAGATAGGGAATGAGGCTCAAAAACTCTTCTTGGCCACTCCAGGGGTCGAAATGACGAAAGTCACCGCGCCATCCTGAGAAGGGGGAGGGGTTGAGATGCGTGGACGCTTTTCCACCATCTCTTCCTCGAATGCGTGTCGCTCGATCGTTCCGCCCTGTTGTTGTTGTTGTTGCTGCTGCTGCTGCTGCTGTCTCGAGGGTGGGACAGTGAGCACAATGTCTTGCAGTTCCCGATGTTTGCAAATCGTGAGAGTGAGACCGTAGAGCACGCAACCAGCGACAGCGACCGTTACCCACCACGTGACAACCCCTCCCCAAACTCGTCGCATGATGACGTTGGTAAGTACAAAGTAGACGCCATAAATCGTGACGACAAAATCTGACACGAACTTTCGTCGCCCTAGCAGATGGGAAAGCGGGTAGGCAGCCAGCATCGCCGACAAAATATGCTGAAGAGCGAATGCCAAGGCGAAACGTTGATGGTCGACAGTGCCACTTGGCACAGGCGAAGTGCTGGGAGTCGCAGTGGATGGTGGGGTGGCGGTGCTGGTCGTCGTGGAAGACGCGGGCTGCCGCCCGGACCCGCAGAAAACAACGCGTGAGTCGAATAGGAAGGTAAGTGTTGCGATGCTGCCGCCGTCACCACTCGCCTTCTCACCCACGTGCACTCCAAGCAATGTTACCAGTAGCAACTGGGCGACACCAAGACACAACAGGTGAATGGCGACACCATTGGTGATTTGTGCCAGCACATACGACGGATTCGATATACTACCCCCAAGTGCAATAGCCATCTCTTTTTTTTTTTTTTAAATACAGTATGTGACTCTTTTTTTTTTTCCTTTAGCCGCTACGATGAACTGATGTTTTCTTGACTGTTTCTTTTTCTTATTCGTTTTACTGTTACACTAAACGTCAATGTGTGTAGCCGAGCGCAAATGTGCTGAGTAACCTGTAAGAAGGTATGATTGTAAATGTATGTGTGTGAGTGTGTATGAGATTCATTGTTGCTCTTTTGGGTGGAGGTCTCCATGATGTACACCTCGGCTCACAACAGATTCTTTCTAGCATCGAACAACCCATTTTAGCACTATTTTGCACTGAACTAGGACTGAAGCGAGTTGTTGTATATGTTTCCCCTACAATCGCGGTTTTCTGCGTATGAGCAGGCTGCACTCAGCAGCAACGACAAACACACAGAGTCATCGTCATTAAGAAGAGAAAAGAAAAGCGGGGTAGCGCGTGTATATCAACCAGTCCAGCGCAAAAGAGCTATTACAAGCCGGCATAGATCGAGATGTTGCGAAAGTGCGACGGAAATAAAGGGTAGAAGGGTGTCAATAATAAAGCAGTGACTAATTAAGAAAAAAGAAGAGCAGAGAAGCAACTTATCGCAAGTGTATGACAAGGACATGGTATGGAGGGGAAAAAAAAAACATACATAAATGGTGTACCTGAAAGAACATCTAACTGGCAGAAAGGGGAGGGGGGGGGGAGAGGTAAGAAGCAAGCAAGAAAAAAAAGAAGAACTAGTACCCCTTCAAGAATTTGATCATAGCGAACAGCAGGAAAAAAAAAAATATAGCGGGACAGAGCGAGATGAAGAAAGAGAGAGAGAGAGAGAGAGAGAGAGAGAGAGAGGCAGCGAGCATGGCGCTGGCGCTCTGAAAATCAGTCACTGGTGCTGTTCGCGTCGGCATCGTCCTGTCCCTCGTTCGCCTCCTGCGTGCGAGCAGCCTGTTCAACGCGCGCGAAGCGGTAAAGCAACAACGACACCTCGCTTTCCAAGGCGGCCAGACGAAGTGGAAACTTTTGCAATTGCTGGACATGGGCGGCCGTCACAGCCTGCACTCCTTTGGTAATGGAACGCACGTCCTTCTTGGCAACACGCGCCTCGCGCCCGCTTGCTTTGACGATGGCGTGCTCGTAGCGGAGGGCGCCCCAGATGACCTTGGCCAGTGCGCGCACTTCCTCCGTGGCAACCGTCTTGTCCGTGGAGTGCCGAGAGGAACCGAACTGCGGCTGCAGCGCTAGCTCGACATCGTCGTAGCAAAGATGATGGAAGTCACGCTCCTGCAAGAATGTCGCAGACGGGTACTTGATGACGCGGTACGACCGCAGACACTCGATGGCGTGTTGCAGCTGGTCGGCGTCACCGCCGACAAACAGCCAGCGGACAAAAAGCGAGAGCCACTGCGACGAAACGGGGAGGGTACGGCGCAGCCACCGGTACGCCCACTGCGCCTTGGATGCCCCGCCATCATCGGCGTGCATAACGTCGATCGAGACGATAAACATGCCGACCAGACAGTTGAGGATGCAAAAGCACGAGAAGAAGATGTACGACACTAGCACAAAGATCGTCTCGGTGCCGTTTAGTGACGAATTGATCAGATTGTTGAGGTTAACCTGGCGGAGCAGGATGCGGAGCATCGTCGCAAAGGCAGTGTCGACGGTACGGAAGTCCCAGAGCAGAAGGCCAAAGAGCAGTTGGCAGAGAATGGCGTAGATCGCCGTCACAACAAAGAAGATTAAGACAATCGCTATCAGACTCTGCCGCGACTTGTAAATAACGTGGAACACCTGGTCAACATGACGCTCCAGGGCAAAGAACTTGGTGGCCTTGGCGAAAAGAAGCGCCGTCAAGGTGCCGTCAACGTAGAGCTGTCGTCGCCTCAGGAGAAACAGAGCGTCAAACTGGATGGGGTACGCGGGTGTGAACATGATCTCGTCCAGACGAGACTGAACCTGCGTGGATTTGGCCATGAAGTACGAGTGCATCACAACCGAGGCGATACTGAGAGACAGCACACAGACGTCAAGGAGGTTCCAATAAGCAAAGAGCTCCGCGCAGGTGCGGCGGCCAACGCTCCGCAGCAGAGACAGCAAAGAACCAACAAAGCGCATAAGGAAGAAGAACACAAGTATGGTAAAGATGATATGCACTGCAAGGTGACCGTTTTCGCCCGCAGTGTAGAGATCAGCAAACATGATCTGCCCATTCATGGTCCACTCTCCTCCGGAGTTCACCTCACCCGCCATGCGGAGAGACACAAAGCTCTGCAGAGGCGGGGAATACATCACGAGCTCCGCCACAATGAAGCGCGTGGCGACGTTATCGACAAAGGGAGAGCTGCCCTTCAAGAGTCGGCTAGCCACCATCTCCTCAGCTGCCTGCTGGGGAACGCGTTCGTGTCGATGCGTCGTGAACGGTGTCCCAATACCCGAAACCAGCAGCTTCTCATTCAGGGTCGAGTTTGGACGCCAAAACGGAATATCAAAGTAGTACCCACCACAGTGATAGGAGGCTAGATACCCTATAAATGGTGGCGTACGCATCGGTTGTCCTTCCGACAGCGCCTCACACGACTTGTAGTGCCACAAGGTTTCCGTCCCGCGTCTCGTCCACTCGTTGCCCCGTTCCTCATTGTCACCGCCCAGACCGCCGTAACACTCCAGAAACTCGTCCGACAGCCCTGGTGGGAAAACGTCGGGGTTAAGGGTGCAACTACCAGCCCGTGCGCGCTGCGTGCGTACTCTCATGGCACCCAGGTACAAGTTCGGGCCAGCGGGGTACGCGATGTCGCACAGCTGCGGAACCACGACGTCCAGGAGGAAGTCGGAATATTCGTCGGCACTACCAATATCTTCAAAGTAGTGCGACTGTCGGAATTTGGACTGCTCCTTGTGCAGATACGTGGTGAGGATGTTTTCATAAAGACCATGCTTGCCAAAGGTATCGTTATTGTACAAAAAGTAAAAGCAGAAGACGACAACGTAGATAAAGTGAAAGATAAGCCCGCTCGCCAACCTCATGGCGGACACCTTGCGCTGGAGGGTTGACATGGCCAAATCCCACTGGTACTGATCCTCATAATGCGGATGTGCGATGAGGTTTGATTTGGAGTCCTCATCTAGGTCGCTGCTAGACTCCGAAGAAGAAGAAGACACTTCTTCGTCCCGCTTCGCGTCCGGTTTCGGGTGATGCCTCGTCACGTCAGGTGCAACCGTTTCCACACTGCGGAGCGTTTTCGAACGGCGTTGCCGCACGGTGCTCGCTCTGTGCGTCCGGTGATCATAAGCGCTCGTCACCTCGCCGGCGACGTTGCTATACACTCGATTACTGTGCATGCAAGCTTGGGCAAAACAGAAAGTGCGTGTCAGCGTTGATTTTAGCAATAATAAAAAAAAAGAAGAAGAACAAGAGAAAAAGAGAAAAAGAGAAAAAGAGAAAAGGAAAGGAGAGCGACGAGAAAAAAAAAGCACGCAAATATATATCTAGTTGTGATATCAAAGAAAGATGTGTCACACTGAAAAAAAAAGGGACTGTAGGAATAAAACGGTAAGTGATGCTAGCAAGATTCAATATTCGTCGAGCAAACTTTTAAGAGGGTGGGGATACTATTACACTAGTATTTTGATATACTACTGATTGATTAGTTGCTCGCTATTCCAGGATGTTTTTTTTTCCGGATATATCTATACGTATATTCTTAATCACTTACTTGTACTGAAAAGGAGGGGTCAGGAGCGATATTGTGGAGCGGCGATGTTGACGAGACATCCGTGATTGTAATGAGCTCCAAACCAATTTAAAAAAAACTACAGAGACATTGTATTCCGATTAAGAGGGAAAGAGCAATGTACAACATTTCAATGAGGATATCAGTGTAATTGTCCTCGAGGAATCGGAGGAACCAAAAAAAAGTGATAGATGATACATGATAGATGATGGACAAACCCGTTACGTGAGAATAAGAGCAACTGTGACATCAATATCTATGATGAATGACATATGGGTATTAAGAGCAAAAGGCAGTCACTGATTTTTGTTTCCGTCCACACGGGAACGCATCCAGCAATCAAGCAGATAGTGCACAGTTCACGCGCACGAACACAGTCAGGAGGGAGGGAAATGAGAAAAGCGGACAGAAAAAAGAGTGGGGGAAGGGAGAGTGATAGAATAGAGCAAAGAAAAAAATGGTTTCGACACCAGCAAGGGAACTAATGACAATGATCATAATAATAATAAACACACAGTGTGGTAATAGAGGAAACGAGCCGTTGATTATGTCGCATTGACAGTTGAATATCGTAGGACGTCCAGTAATTGCATCCATATAAATTCTTGGTAGTGGGGAGCGTGGAGCCACTCAGCGAAAGAAAGGAAAGGGGGAAAAATTAAAGAGAGCATTTCGCGGTTGCACTTCAAAGGCCCGAGAGTGCAAATATGAAAGCAGGTGTTCGGAAAATAAAGCAAAGCACTGCCGCACGGGAAAAGCAAATTGGCGAAGTGAGAGAAAGAGAGAGAGAGAGAGAAAAGAAAAGAAAAGGAAGCAAAAAGGTGGAAAAACGCAGTCTGTAGATACGCGAGGCATCAGTGGTGCAGTCGCGGCATCGAGTGCAGAGATTCGAGCTCATCGTTATTGGCGTTGTTTTCATGTTGGCCTTCGCGGGCGGGGGCAGTTGGTGCGCTGGCGGAAGGGGAGGGGAACAGCACAGCGGACGAGGCTCTGTCGTCGTCGGCGATGGCCGTGGTCAGCGTTCGCTCCTTCTCCTCCAGGTAAGCGGTGTAGGCCTTGTAGTCCAGGCGGCGCGGTTGGCTGTTGCGCACCTCGCGCGCGAAGCGGCCGTCGGACACGTAGAGCACGCGATCCGCGTAGCACTCGATGTCGGGGTTGTGCGTCACCATGATGCACGTGGTGCGCGTCGTGCGGTTGATGCGCGCCAGGAGGTCCATGATCTCGATGGTGTTGACGGTGTCCAAATCGCCGGTCGGCTCGTCGAGCAGCAGCAGCGTGGGATTGTTGGCGAGACTGCGGGCGATGGTGACGCGCTGCTGCTCGCCGCCGCTCAGCTCGCTTGGAAGGTGATTCACCCGATTGCGCAACCCAACGAGCGTCAGGAGTTGCCGTGACCGCAGCCGCATCTCCTTGTTAGACAGGGAGCCAAGCAGCGTCATCGGCAGCTCAACGTTCTCGGCGGCGGTCATGGTGGAGATGAGGTTGAAAGTTTGAAAGACAAAGCCGAGGGTGCGGAGACGGATGGCGGCGAGCGTCGCCTCTTTAGACTTGTGGTCAATCACCTCTCCATCCAGCTCGACGCAGCCTTCTGTGCACGAGTCAATGGTTCCAATGATGTTGAGCAGCGTTGTTTTGCCTCCCCCACTCGGGCCGCGGATCATGACGAATTCACCCCTTCTTATTGGCGCAAAGGGCTGCGCGGTGGACGAGGAGGAACAGCGATCCTGCGCGGCACCGTTGTCGTCCTCGACGGTTCCCGCGGCGCCCGTCGAGGCTGCAGCACCAGGATACGCAGCCGCCTCCCCGTCGCCGTCGTCGAGGTTGATATCCCGCAACGCCACTACCTTTTCATCGGAGCCCTCGATGGGGTAGGACTTGCCCAGGTGCTTGAGGCGCAGAACCACCGGCATTTGCATAATTTCCTGCTGCCGGCTCGAGGCAGGCGGCCGTGCCGTTGCCGTCTCGCAATTGTTTTCTTGTTTATTGCTTAGCATGGGGTGAGAAATGAGGAGGGGGGGATGGAGCAGGGGAACAGAGAGAGAGAGAGAGAGAGAGAGTTGCCGATGAAGGGAAAGGACAAAAGTGAAGGTGAAACTTTGTAATATGTATATATAAAAAAGAAAAATGACTGTTCTCACAAAGTGGATGAAGAAATTAAGACCTTGGAGAGGAAGAGGACGTGGAGGGGTGGAGGGGAGAGAAGTGGAACGAGCATCGGGGGGAAAAAAAAAGAACACAATGATTACTGATGTGAGAGAGAGCTGTGGTCTGTGTGGCAGCGCTTTTATGTTCGCCATTAGGGCTTAGAGAAGCGCATACATGAGAAGTAGTGTGAGGAACGGAGAAGGGGACGGAGCGAGATAACCAAAAAAAAATATGTAGCAAATGGGTGTTGTTTCAATAAAGCAGTAGAGGTGAGACAGAGAGAGAGGGCGGTGGATGCGCAAAACAAGAAAAAATGATATTAATAATAATATTTGGAAAGGAAATAATTGATCGAATAGTGGAGACGATGCAACGAAGGCGGCGGGAAGTGACAGATGATAGACCCAACAGGATTTACTCACGGGAGTTCCGCGGTGAGTTCACATTGTGTAAATTGTCCATATTCTCTGTCTCATCCAGCGCCTCTTGCGCCGCCGCCGCCACGAGCACGTCGCGACAGTCTGAGTTGTCCTGCCCGACTCGTCGCGGCTGAACTGCCGTTGCGTCCGTGTCGGTTTTCTTTGCGGTGCTTTCCTCGTCGTCGTGCCAGTGGGCGGCGGCGGCGGCACCACCAGTGAGAGAATGCGCCGGTGTGCTGTGCTCCATCACGATGTCCTCCAACTCATACCCGTTCGCGACATCGCTGAGAGCGGTGGCGGGGCGCCACCGGCCCCATGCAAGGCCGAACGCCAAGCCAGCGGCCAGCGCGAGGACCGGGAGACCCCAGAAGAGTATTTCAGCAAGCACATCAGAGGTGGTGCGAGACGTTGTCGCGCCGCACGCACCGCCATCGGAAGACACAGGCTCCATCACGGCAAACACGCTCCCGACAAAATTGTTTTGCCCTGCGATTCGCTCGAGAGCACTGCGTGCGGCAAGCGCCGTGCCCGTCACGGACTGCACTGTCACTGCGGAGACCATCCAATCCAGCGAGGAGGGCAGTCGACACGCGCTCCCATCCTCGTCAGTAGGAGCAGAGGCGCTGGAGAGAGTGGCGGAGGAGTTGAAGAGCACTCCCACGATGGCGTGCTGTTCCAGTACGACTCGATCCGGCGAGCTTTGTGTAGCGGCAAAAGGGACAGAAAAGACCCATCCGAATTTGTAGGCGACGAACTCGGGGCGGCCGCTACGGGGCCCGTAGTGCTGCGGGACAAGCTCAACGGTTGAGGAGCCCACCACCTCTGGAGCAGTTGAGGCAGTGACAAAGGGTTCACGCAGGGCGGCCAGCATCGCGGAGAGGTGGGAGCACACGCGGTCTCGCGGGGAGCTGACGGTGTGAGCACTGGGAAGGGGCACCAGAGCGCTGGTGAACTCGATGCGAACAATAATGCCACCATCAACGTCAGACTGAGCGTGCGAGCCTGCTGCGACGTCGAAGGTGAGACACAAATGGGAAAGGCCATTTAGTGTCGTGGGCACCCACAAGCCCGCCGAATTCGACAAGACTGGCGTGAGGGGGGCACCAGCCTGCCCGTCAGACACTGAAAAGGTTGCCGTTGTTGCGGAAAAAAACAGGGAGTCTGCTGGAGTCGCTAGCACAGAAGAGCAGTTCCACGACACCAGCGGGGGTTGGCACAAGCACCACTGCGGTAATCCGAGCGCGGCACCACATGCCGCGTGGTGCAAGGGCGACATGCACGTCATGGAGGTTGGGGAGCAGGGGTCTGTGACTTGGATGAAGCTGGGGCCAGCCCAGTGGTAGTGCAACAGAAAACCTTCGCCAGGCACCATATAGTCCGACGTAAAAAGCAATGACAGGCTTTGGGACTCGGAGGTGAGCCGAGGTAAGGGCGGAGACAGCTTGCCTGAGTCGCTGCGCAGCAGTCGCAGTTTTGTTAGGTCTCCGTCGATTGGTACGCCGTCGTAGATCAGCAACGTGTCATACTCCGCCTCCGTGTTGAAGCGTTCGTAGGTCAACGATATACGAAAAGGCGCCGGCGCCTCCACCACCCACGCGCACACAGCACTGTACGGATATGCGTCGTAACCATTGATTTGAATGAACGCGGAACCTTCCTCGGCGATCACCACCTGACCGTTGAGGTCGCACCAGTAACTGCGCTGATCGCACGCTGCGCCGGTCCAACCTTCACAGCAGTACTGACAGTGTGAACCGGAAAAGCAGTTTCCCAACGTTATGTTGTCTGCGTCAGCGGTACTCCTCCCTTGTGGGCACGCGCAGGTGCCGCGTGCTGCGTCACACACTCCCCCATTCAGGCACTTGCAGTCAAAATCGCACGCAGGTCCGTACCATCCTGGCAGGCATACAGAACAGTGTGCGTCGGCAAAGTGACCGCCGGGAAAGCACGCGCACGTAGCCACAAGCGCACCGGAAACGTTACTGAGCGCACAGGTGCCTTGTCGGTTGCACACCACATCGTCGTCGCAGAGGGAGCAATCCAGGGAGCGGAAACCGGTGTCGCACGCGCACATGGCGGTCTCCGCGTCGCAGACGCCATGTCCGCTGCAGTCGTTGGGGCACCGCACTGAGACAGGATCGCTGCGGGAGGCCAAAGCCTGCGTGTGCGTAGTGCAGTTCTCGTGCCGCAGCAGTCCAGGGCCCGAGACGACCAAGGAGTAGGACTGACCGTCAGCGGAAAAGAGCACCGACTCGCCGTACACGGCGACGCGGACCTGTGCAGCAAGAGATGAGGTCACCCCCACGCGCACTTGTTCGATACTGCTGACGCTGTCCGATTCTGCTGGTGGCGAAGGACCACCAGGGCCGTATACAACGCCATCGCTGGAAACGACACGCAAGTCGAGGTCGTGTACGAGACTGCGGATGGAGCCCTCGACGGCGCCGCCCGTATCGCTCCACGCCAGTGTCGCGGTGAACACGCCCCGCTCCGGCACAGTGGGCGATCCTGAGTCGCTCCCTTCCGCGGTGCCCGGCGGGTCTTGAAGTGAAAAGCACATGACGTGCTCCTCGCGATCGCGCAACAGCTGTCGGTCAGTGAGCCAAAAGTTCCCGGAGCTCATCACAGCATCAGCATCCACGCGGCTGCGGTGGCGGGAAGCGCTGCACAGCTCAAGGGCGGAAGGGTGAAAGAGCGACGTTAAGTTTAAACGGCCAAAGCCCGCTTGCACTTTGTTAGATAGTGGCTCTGTCGCGTGTGAAAGCGCCGCACGCAGCAGAGCAGCGGATGGGCTTGGGAGCTGCAGGCACTCCCGCATAAACTGGCGCGCCAGTGCGGCGGCCCCAGCGACGGCGGCCGTCGCCATCGAGGTACCGGACTTGCCAGCGACTGTGCACTGATTTGACATCGTTGTCCCGTCTGAGCGGGCAGAATAGACCGTGGTGCCGCCGGGGCCAACGAGATCGGGTTTTTGACGGCCGTCATACAGTACGCCGTACGAGGAGAACATCGGCACAACATTCAAGCCAGGAAGGGTCTTGTCGTTTTGATGAGCGCCGACCGTTAGAACATTCTTGGCGACCCCTGGCTGATCGACCTTGTTCTTCCCAGAATTGCCAGACGCAAACACGAGTAGGTAGTCCTCACGGTCGAATACGTAGGAGTCGATGACACGCTCCAGAGCGGTGTACTCGGTGGCGGGTCCCATTCCCCACGAATTGGTAGAAACGCGTGCCCCGCTGTCGTAGGCGGGTGTGAAGACTCCGCGGATGTCGGCAGGGACCTGCAGCAGTGTTGGTTTCCCCAAACAGCCGAGGTCACGCACAAAGAGCTTAGCGTCGCGGGCGACGCCGTCATACGCCGCATTGCTCTTGCCACCCAAACTACTGCCTGCCGCCGTACCAGACACGTGGGTGCCGTGGCCCTCCGCCACGTCCAGCACGGTGCTGCTCTTGACGCCGTCGCACTGTCGGTAAGACACGACCTTACGGTGCTGCATGTTGACTTGGGGATAGAAGCTCACAGGGACAGACGGATCTCGAAAAAAGCAGCTGTCAATGTCAAGTCCGGAGTCAGCCACCGCGATAACTTCGTCAGTGCCTGTCAACCCCGCTTGCCAGAACGGATGAGTCATTGCTGCTGTTGCGAGCAGCGGGTCCACCTCCCCACCCTGAATCACAGAAGAAGCGACGTTGTTTGAGGTGTGGGCAACACGAGGGCTCGACTCGATCCAGCGGACGGCAGGGTGAGCGGCAAGAACAGGGAGCACAGCGGAGGCCTTGCATGCGTCAACTTCAACAAAAAGGCTTCCCGCGTCCTCCGCAACATCGATTGGGCGGACACTGCCTGATGGAATCCGTGGAGAGGCACGCCAGTCCCCCAGCACAGTCCACCCTGTTCCCACAGCAACCTGTACATTCAGCAAAGCCCACTCACTCTGGTTCTGGTAATTACACAGCGCGCTTCCTGTCAACCCCTCTGTGTGGCAAAGGCCCGGTGTCGGCGCGATGGAGCACAGCAGTAAAGATGACAATTTAAGGGTATAGGTGTCAGCCGTGTCGAACACGGGAAGCAGACGCACATCCTCCACATGGGCAGTCAGCGAAGTAGTACGGAAGAATCGAGCAAGACACTCCAGCTGCGAGTCGGAGGCGAAGGTCATGATGTGATTGTGGTCAACAACGTGAGCCTCTCGCACTTCACATGGGGTGTCCATGTCAGCAGCAAGTTGGACGCCTAGCCGGCCGTTTCCGCGTGTTGAAGGGAAAAGAAAACGAAAAAGTGTGTCGCGACCACTCACAGATGACGTGCTACGGTTGACCTCACTTTCTTTTCTAGTTGTCAGAAAAGCGCTAACGCCTGCAGCGGACCGCTCAGCGCTATCCTGAGGAAAGGAGTGCTCGACAGAATCAGATGCTGTACTGGTCCGACTGAGAATAACGTAGCGTGCGTGGTTCCAAGGATGCGCAGCATCACTCCGTGTCGACGCAGCGCGCCGTTTTTCACGACCTTCTCCAGAGGTGGCGTGACGGCTCACAGAAATGCTATCGCACGATGGTGAGGCACACTTCACACCGAGGCGTTGAGCGCGATGTTGGAAAGCATGGAGGTGCTGTTGCAATCGCGACGATGTTAAAGGTGCGGCAGCGCTTTCGACGCTGGTAGCAAGCCCTGCTAGTAATGCCAAAAGAAGCAGCACGACTGTAATCCACAGCAAGTGATGCTGTTTTCCGCAGTGGCTTGCCATAGTTCCCCAAACTCGCTACGTGGCCTCAATTTGGGTGTGTGGGTATTAAGTCGTGTAACCAACCAGTTTTTTTTTTTTTTGTGTGTGTGTTTTGTTTGTTTGTTTGTTTGTTTGGACGACTAAAGAATGATAGAATAGAGTAAGCAAAGGAGAGAAAGGGATGGGGAGCCAAGAACTACATACAACCTTCTTCGATCATTTTTTTTTTTTTTTTGTATTCCTTTCTGCTGAAAAATAGAGTTTCAGTGCTGTAGATCGGCGTAGAACAAGCGTGCACAGTATCAACACAAAGTGGATCAAAACACAAAAACGCAGTACAGATGGACAACGGAGTGTAGACAAAACAAAAAATAATAATAATAATAATAAAATCACCTATTAGCGTATGTACTTCAAAACAAAAAAAAAATATCGTCAAGCAGACAATACAAAAGTAAGGAGAAGCAACAAATATATCATTTATTAAAACGAGCAAAAAAAAAAGGAGATAGTAATAATACTATCACAGAATAGGCGATAAAGGTACAAGTAACGCAAAAACAAAAAGCAAATGCGTGCCGGTTTATACTTGCGAATTGTTGAAGGCATGACCAGTTGAAGAAAAGGAAGAGAGCGGACGAAAGAAAAGAAAAATGTGAGAGGAGTTCTCAAGCAGTTCTGAGCCCAAAGACATATGAAGCGAGAGAAACATGGCTGCTGCACGTTACACTGTTACGAAGACTACGGCGAACGCCTTCCCCATTTTGGACATCTGGTAAGTGAATTCACTTGGGGTAAGGAAAAGAAAAGCAGCGTTATCGAGTCGCCGAATGGGGGCTCCAAAGCTGGTTCAGCACAGTAAACAGAGCGGAACAAAGAGAGCGCAAAAAAAAAAAAAATTAAGAGTAAGTGAAAGAGTAAGAGTAAGGAAGCGTTTTAACAATCCTCAGTCCTCTGCATTCTTGCTTGCGGTGCTGTTAGTAGCAGTATTCTCGTCCGCGGCCGCCGTGCTGGCCTCTCCCAACTTCGACATCATCGTGACCAGCTCCGTCTCGTGCGCCCCCTCAGCGCGAGCCACCATCTTCCCGTCGTAGTAGGCGACAAAAGTGGGCAAGCTGCGCACATCGTGCAGCGCCGTGAGCCGCGGATTCTCGTTGGTGTCAATGGCGAGAAAGTGCACCCCGGCAGCGACGGCGCCGTACTCGCGTAGGAACTGCTGCTTGAGCAGCTCGCACAGCTCCCGCTCCGCCTCCGGCACGCAGTCCACCGAGTCCCGAGCGGCCGTGGAGCCAGGTGCTGGGCTGGCCGCCGCAGCGGTAGCGGCCGAAGCGGCAGCAGGCGAGGGTCCCGAGGGTGCCGCCGGTGCGCGCCACTTGTCCTTCATCTCACGCAGCCGTCCGCACAGCGCGGCGTACGGGCCGCCGGCGGGCTTGTAAAAAAAGGCCACAACGGGCCCTGAGTGGAGCAGCCGGCTAAAGTCGTTGGGCCCCCCGTGGAAGGTGCTAAAGGCGCGGGCGCCGCAGACAAGCGGACGCAGTACACTCCCGCTAGTGGTCCTGCCACACATCAAGAAAAAGTTCCCGCGAACGCCATGCGCGGCACAAGAACTGCGTGTGGAGTGGGGATCGTTGAGCAAAAGGTGGTGCCTGTTTCGTGCAGAGTATCTGATAAAAGATGGCGGCTGCAGGCGCGTCACCCCAGCCGCCGCGACGCGCAGGGTAAGCAAGCGCCATGACGGCAATGTCGCCTGAGGCATTTCTCCTTTAATAACGAAGTCTCCAGGACCGGATTAGAGCAGTGAGGATATACGAAAGAAAAAAAAAGTAGCGGCGGAATACAAGCGCACAACAGGCCAAGGAACAAGGGTAGGATAGGGTTACGCGACAACAAAAGGAGAAATATATGTGTATCTAAAAACTTCTAAAATACGCATCTGAAAGCGTAGTGACGGTTTGAGCAAGCGGAGAGAGAGTTATATTAAATGACTGTGGACGAGAAACGGTAGTAGACAGCACGGTAAAATTGGGTGTGATAGCCATAAGCACGTATGAAGAAACTCAATACCAAAGCACGAGACTGGACGCAAGATTCCGAAATCGAATGAATGAAAGCATCGCCTGAAAAAGAGGGAAGTGAGTGAGGTAAAACACACATAAACGAGGGAGCGGGAAGTATGAGATGATGGTACTAGAAAGTGTGCCCAAACAATAAAAAAGATGATAATTCTAATCGAGTGAAGAGGCTACGGCTCCGAGTCGAAAGGTTCTCCCAGAAAAGTTGTGACAATGTGTTTCCACTGCACCCGTTCCTCGTCGGAGAGTCCGCTAGCGCCGTAGAGGACCGACTGCCAGGCGTCCGTGACCTCATCGATGGTATCCTCCCACTGCGCGCGCGCGTCACGGCTGTCCTTGAGCGAATCCAGTTTGCACATGGTGTCAAGACGGCCGGTAAGCACTGAAAGCACGAGCAAGCGCAGTAGCGCTAAACGCTTATTGCTCTCGTGCTGCGCCTGCAGCACCGACACGCCGCGCTTGGGGCTGCTGGGGCGCGACGGCAGCGTCAGCTCCATGAGCTCGCGCACCTCCGCAAGGCAATTCTCCACAGCCTGCTGCACGGGGGTGAAGTCGGCGTAGTCGTCGGTCTCCGAGTACGGCAGCAACTCCTCGCCGTCACCGTCGGCGGCGGCTGTCGCCACGTAGTCCGCCGGCTCCTCCAGCGCCTCCACAAACGCCTCGCACGCGGACGTGACGGCCTTCTCGATGGCGGCCGTTCCGTCGTCACGGCGGGCCTCCCGCATAAGCTCGCGCCACGCCAGATCCGCCTCGAGCGCTGCATGCTGCTGGCGCAAGACCTCCTCCTGCTGCTCCAGCTCGCTGCGGCGAGCCGCAAGGGCAGCGAGCTCCGCCGTCACCTTGTCCAACCGCGCGCGCTGCTGCGCCAGACTCTCCTCGGAGAGGTCTGACACCGTCAGCGAGCTCATCGCACTCGGGGCGTTTGCCGGAGGAGACCAGTAGATTCCCGAGCGAGACTTCCCACTGTTAGTGATAACAAGCGGGTACGGCACGAGGGAGGGGTAGCGAAAGGAATGAGCAAAACACGAAAAGAAGGGGGGGAATACAACGTTCTGTATATGATTACTACGCAGGTACGAGGTAAAGGCAATGAGAAGGTAGGAAAGTGAGACTGTGTGGAGAAAAATAAAAGTCACAAAATAGACCTAGCTACAACGCAAAGTACAAAACGGTTGCACAATCACCAAAGAGAGAGAGAGAGAAACAAAAAACAGATGTAGCGGTTTGTCAGAAATAGCTGGGGTGAAATAACTCGCAATTCCCTGCTGTGAAATACATGCGCGTCATTTAAAAACGAGTTTCCTGAGTAAATCTATAGTTTTCATCCATATTTTTCTTTTTTTTTTTAGTCTCTTTTCAGATAGGTCTTGAGCACCCAACACTCAAATATCGAGATAAACCAGTAAAAAGTATCAAATGCATTCAAATTCACAACCTTTGAAAGTATGTTTACTGTTGATATTCTTTGTGTTGGTTTAGAGAAAAGGGGCACTACTACCCCGACAGTAAAATTGACGCCAAATGGAGAAAAAAAAAGAGGGATGTGGGGAAACAACTACGAAGACCGTACTCAAACAAAAAAAAGGGGGGAAGCATGAAACACTACTTTGTTGTGTGTAGACTCAAAAGAAAGAGAGAGCACAGAGGGAAAAGAAAAAAAAAATAGAACAACAATTAGAAAATTGTAGAAGCAACTGTTTACAAAGTTTGTGTGAAAATGAAGAGATTCAATCAGTGTAAAACCACTGATGATCTAGACATGTTTCCCGACCAGTCATTGCTTCGATAGATACTATGTGGGTCATTATTTTCAAAGTGCCTTTCTCTATATTACGGTCTTCTTTCTTACTGATTTCCCCGACCACTCTCCAGTGAAAGCATCAACAAAACGGAGAAGGGAACACATTAAAAAAAAAAAACAGTAGCGCACAGTCGTCCGAGCGACTGACAGGCTTTCGTGAATCTGTCAGTCGCCGCTTTATCCATGATCGAGGGAGGAACTTGAGGTGAATGACAATATTTAGCAATATTATTTGTTTGACCCATTTTTAAGACGAGTGCAGCAAGGGTCATATGTTGTAAAAACGGGAGGGTGGAACCGAGAGAGAGATAATAAAAAAAAAAAAGAAGAAGCGGAAGTAAACAAGAACCTAATAGAGTGCAAGGAATAGATACTGAAATAATAAAGATATAAAAAAAAAAAGAGGAACACAAAAAAAAACAAGGCGGTAACAACGGTTGAATTGCCTACGGAAATACCGTATCAGGCAGTTCTAACGAAGACCTTAGCAGAATAAATGTTAAAAGAAAAAGCACGTAGGGGAAAGAAGAAAAAGAACTATCATAACAAAAAGAAAGTGAGTGAAAGAGTGAGAGCGAACACAGTAACAACCAAGAAAAACAAATAAGAAGAAGAGAAAAAAGAGAAAAAAGAAAAGACACAAAGTAGCTTGTATTAGCACAGTCCTTGGATTTTTATTTGAATACGAAAAAGAGAAGGTGAACAAGGAAAGGAAAAGAATAATCCAAGAAGTAAAAGCAGAGTGCTATCCTACCCTGTCGCGTGCGCACCACCGCAGTGTTATCTATCTCACTGTTGAAAACTTGGCTAACCACCTAAAAGGGCGGCGCAATAAAGCTAAAGAAAGAGGGAAAACAGCGAAGCAGTCGCGGGGGTGCACCCACGCGCTCACACGCACGCACATGTAGTGGAGAGTGAGAGTCGTGTTAGAGACAAGGGTAGGCACGATACAGTTGGCACTCGTTGTGGAGGGCACGAAGGAGTGCGCGTCCCTGTGAGGTCCCGCTAGAGCGGAGCGGTCGCAGCGCGGTCATAGTCCGCCTAGGGATTCTGCTGGCGCAGCGACTCGGACACCTCCATCAGTTTGCGCGAGTGCAGGTAGGTGTACAGCTCCTCCTGCGTAGCCTTGGAGAGGTCGAGACCCGTGCGGATGGGCATCGGCACGCCAGCCTCGTCGGCCGCGATGAAGAGGAAGTAGGCCTGGTTGCTGAGGCGCCGCTCGCCGCGGGTGTCGGCCTCGACGCGCATGTGCACGAGCATCGTCGACCCGCGGACGCAGGTGACGCGCGAGTAGCAGCGCGCGCCGTCGTCGGCGCCGATGGGGCTGTGGAAGGTGGCGCCGAGCATGCCGAGGCAGAACATGCGCGGCTCTTGCGCGAAGACGCGGGCGCAGTGCAGCGCCGCCTTCTCCATGTGCCGCAGGATCGACCCGCCGAAGATGACGCCGTTGAGATTCACCTTGGTGATGCCGAAGCGCTTGTCGGTGATCGTCTCCGTCGCGGACATGGGAACGAGACGGTGCTTCCTGGCGTTGGTGGGGAAGGCGACCGCGTCGGGGGTCAGCAGCGGCTGGTTGACCTGCGGCGGCTGCATCTGCTGGAGTTCCTTGCGGATGCGCATGTAGTTGTGATGCGCCTGGATATCCTCGGGGCGCGTCAGCAGGGTGGCGGGGATGCGGCCCTTGAGAGGCACCGTCTGCTTCACCGCGTCGACCATAACCATGGTCACAAAGCTCTCGCCGACCAGCGCGGGCACCGGGCAGTTGTAGGCCTGGCGGTGCAGCTCAATGTGGACGCCCATGGAGCTGCCGCCGGCGTGCACGACCGTCGCGTCGACGATGATCTGGTCGCCGTCGAAGATGGGCTTGCGGAACACGAAGGAGTTGAAAGAGATGGTCGAGATGGTGAAACCGTCCACGGGCAGCCAGTCGTTGCCCGTGTTGAGCTTGCCGCTCGCAAAGTAGGTCGTGCCGCGGCTGCAGCACGCGTCGACGAACGCCAACACCGAGCCGGCGCTCGCGGGAGAGGAGCGCGCCGACAAATCGCCCATCAGCTCGCTGCGGCGCAGCTGAAACTGACGTGCATCGCGGACACCGACGGAGGTGTCGCCCACCACCAGCGGCTGCGGGGCAGACACGTGGGGACGCGCGAGCTCCGTAACTGCTTCCGCAGAGGCCGACTGGAAGCGGGCCGTGCTGCCGAAGAGAGACGAGAGGCGGCGGGTGCTGGAGAGGAAACGAGCGCGCATGGTGCTTTTGTATCAATGGTCGTGTTGCACTTGGACTCTTTTGTTGTTGTTTTCGTCTGAGTGTCTGTGTGTGTGTAATTCTCCCGCCTTGACTTTATACTTATTCAATGACAAGGAAGATTAAGAAGGACTTGGGTGAGCGTCGAACAAAGATAAATAAGATGCTAGTAGCTCTACTTACCTATTGTCTGTACGTATATATACCTTGAGGTAGAAAAACTTTTGGAGTGGTTGTCGAACTTACTGCTCTGTTATTAAAGCGTCCTTTGCTGTTAAGATTCTTAGATATTTATAACAAGAATTGAAAAGACTGAGGAAGAGTGTCAAAGAGTTACAAAGTAAACGGTTTTGGTGCAGCGGCGATTTCGCGTCGAGCATATCAGCACACGGCAAGACGCATTTATTGTAGATTGACATGGCTGTGGTGCACCACCAACAGGAAAAATAAATGTTGTTCAGTGTGTGCGTTTCTGCAGACACAAGAGCACCAGGTTTTGTGACAAAAGTCGACTTTAAATAACTACGAAGACATGTGAAAATGCAAAGGAGTGGTACTCACTCGCGAATGTTGAAGGAGGGAGGGGGGTGGATGGTATAAGGAGAGTAGTGCAGTGCAGCTGGAAATGAAGTTTCACATCCTTTACGTGGTGAGCACTCTAGTGGTGCGCATCGCGCCAGTAAGGAGACGAGAAGTTGGAGATGGCTACGTCGCTGATGGGGCCTTTCTCCAGTACAGGTAAACCGGCAGCGGCATCGCCATTCATCTGCAAAAGCACGAAGGCAGAGCAACACGCATCGTGTGGAGCTGAAACCTCCGTCACCGTAACGTAGGAAACGAGCGTGTGCGGTCGAACACTACACACAGTCGCGACGCATCGAACGGGAACAGAGAGCGGTACCGGTGCGATGAACGACACGCCGCTCAGTGCTATGACAGTGGCGGACAGCCCCTGTCCGGCAAGAAATACTGAGGCACCCTTCTCCGCTGTCTCGGCGATGAGCGCAAGGACAGCACCACCGAAGACGCGACTATTTGAGTTGCGGTTGCTGTCATCGAACGTCCTGTCGATCGTAAAACGCGTGTTTCTGTCACGAGAATGATGTCCATCGTTCGAGCAAAGCATGGTAGAGGAGCCTGGGGCCGTAGCAGCGACGCAAGCGGCCGCGCGATAGCGACGACGCTGGCAGCACAGATCCTCATCAACGTGGCCGTCGAGGCCAGTCACCGAGAGGGCAGGGACGCGGCCGCGCAGCACGCGCCGGGGATGGCCGGGCACTACCGTCGTCATGGTGATGGCGGCCTCGGCCAACGAGTCACGCGCGCCGGCCGGACCAGCAGAGGAAAGCCGCACTAGGACGCCGACAGTGCTGACGCCGGCATGTACAACGAGGCCGTCGCACTGAGCTTCACCACCGACTGAAAACGCGTCGTTTACGTTTGCCGCGGCGACGCGAAACGCCTCCACCGCGCGGGTCGCGAGCGCCACGCCGTTGTGCGGGCCCAGGCGCCCGCCGTGAGGAGCACACCCATGGATGAACGAGAAGGCGGCAAGCGCGGCGCAGCGATCGGCGGCGCGGAGCATTTCCCCCACCGAGAGGTGTGGAACGCAGACGGTTTCGTTCGTCATCACCTCCCGTGACCACCGAACGCCAGCCTTCTTGTTCCCAATTGGTCTTACGTCACCAGTGGGGGACAGCGTCGGGGAATGAAGACATGCGTGCCGTGGACATACGAAAGAGAAAAAGTCACTTGTAGCACCTCCACGATCAGCATGAATGGTTCCGCGCGCCCCGAAGCGTCTCATGACGGAGAGGGAGCTAAGCAGAATATCAGATGTTTTCTACACCTCACGCGCAGAAAAGAGAAAACTGTTACGTGTGCGTGTGTGTGTGTGTCCTAAATGCGTTGTGTATAACCCTACCTGCGGAACCACAAAGCAGCAAGAAAAAAAAGCGGGAAGGAAAGAGGAAAGGAACCTTCGAGGCTTACTGCTCTTACCGCCGTAGTAAGGATACTAGGGAAAGAAGTTGATATTGGACGTAGAGAGTAACTGTTCATGATGACAGGCCCAGCGCAACGACATTATTTGACTCATTTTTGCGAAAAGAAATAGCATCCAGGACGTTTTTTCTTTTAACAAAGTTGTTTTCCGTTGTGAATGCATGACTTTGTTCGTTGTTCCATATTACAATTTCCTTTATTTGTTCTCCTGTTGCGAAAAGAGAAATAGTGAAAGAGATAAAGAAAAAAAAAACATAAGAAAAGAAGCATAAGATATTCGATAAAAGTGCTATTAAAAAAAAAAAAACGTAGAATAGTAGTTCGAGAATTGTCGCCGAAAGAAAAAAAAAGTTCATATTGGATAGTATCATGTCGTAGAGCTTATATCGTTGTGGTTGAGTCTACCAAATGAAAAGTTTTATTTGAAAATTTAAAAAAAAAAGGAAAAAAAAGAAAGGCCAGATACAATGAATAAAAATGAATAAGCGAACAATAAGCAAAGTTTTGTTTTCCTGGGCACCCTCACGCGTAGATGCATACAAGCGCACATACAGATAGATATATATAGTGGTACAGGCGCTCAACTAGTGTGGCAGAGGCGGCGCTCGCGCTGAGCAGCCGTGTCGCGCATCAGCTTTGCAGCGGCAACGTAAGCGGCGAGTTCCTCCTGAGTCGCTTCGGAGAGGTCGAGGCCGGACTCGATCGGCAGCGGAGTGCTGTCGGACTGCAGAGAAATCAGCAGAAAGTCCGCCTGATTGGTGATGCGAAAATGGCCCTGGGTCTCGGCTTTGATAATAACCTTCACGAGCATCGTCGACCTGCGCACGCACTTCACTTGGGCGATGCAGTGCACGCCGTCGCCAGGAACGATGGGGGAGTTGAAAGTCATTCCCATCATTCCCAGCGTGTACACACGAGCATCGCGCGCAAACACGCGGCCACAGTGCAGCGCGCACTGCTCGAGGAACCTCAGCACGGACCCGCCAAAGATGGCACCATTGCCGTTGATGTGTTTGACACCAAAAAACTTGTCGGAAATCGTGACGGTCTGCTTGATCGGAATTTTGCGGCTCTTGCTGACGTTCTCGGGGAGTTCCACCTCGGAAGGCTTCAGAAGGGGCTGCTCCTCGCCGGCTGTTGCTGCCGACCCCTGAGAGGGCGAGCTGAAAGAGCCCCGGAGCTTCAGGTAGCTCGCATGAAGGGCAATGTCCTCCGGCGTGCTCAGGCGCACCGCCGGCACCGTGTTCTTGGCCGTCTTTCGGATGTTGTCAGCCTGCACCACCGCCATGGTCGCGAAGCTCTCGCCAATCTCCTCCATGTCCGGTGCGTCGAAGGACTGACGGTGCAGCACCACGTGCACACCGAGGGTGGAGCTGCCGGTGAAGATCACCTTGGAGGTGGCTCGAATCAGATCACCCTGAAAGACGGGCCTCTTGAATAGAAAAGCGTTGAACGCGACAGTGGCCATCGACCACGGCCCGCCCCGTACCATCTTCAACATTGTTTTGTCATCCAGTATGAGGCCCAGCGCCGCGCGGAATGTAGCAATGTCAAGGAAAGCGAATAGCCGGTCCGCATCGGAGCGCAGGCGCAGTCCGGGTGGCGTGCGTCCATTGAATTCAGCCTTGGTGTAAATAAAGTCCCGATTGTCGCGTATGCCTAATGACGTGTTCCCCACAACAAGTGGTTCCATCGCCGAGGTCTGCCCGTTGCCGGGGTTAGTGGAGGCACGGCGTACACAACAGGGGACGAAGAGAGATCGTGTGGAAGACACCACCGCAGAGGGCGCACCACGAGCACTTGTTCTGGCGTATGGACAGCGCCACATATGTCGTGAGTCGTAGCCGCACCGTCAATTCTCAAGCGTTGTATACGACGGCGTGTACTTACCTATGCGTGTGTTTGTATTTCTTTTTTTTTCGTGTGTGTGTGTTGACCTTCTGCGATGGTAGAAGACATTATGTGTGTATTAGGTGTTGTGTTGTAATTGTTGTTGTTTTTCGACACAAAAGTGAGGCGAAAACCGCTCTATATAGCCTTTCGCGCTCACAACAGTCACAAAAAAAAAAGAATCGAAATGAATAGATTTTTCTTTCTTTCTTGCTACAACCCGAGATTACTACATACATATATATATTAGTAACAACCGAAGAGCCTCGCAGTTACACACGATTTTTTTTCATGCATATTCCATCTCCGTCAGCAGTTGGGCAATTGATTAAAGTCGTTTTTATTCTGTTAACTTTTGCTCGAGTTACAGAAGACGAACACGAGGGAATGAATGATTACAAGTACTGGAAAAAAAAAGATAAGATAAAAAGAAAATGGAAAAGTATCGTTAGCAGTCGGTAAGGAATAAACACATCGATTCGGGAAGGAAAGGAAAAAAAAAGAAAGAGTTCCCCCCCACTATCCACACGCTTTTATATTACGTTTTCAAAGTGGTCGCCACACAAAAATGTACGGGCTCGACGTTTGCCGGTGTCGCAGCAGCTGAGCTTTCCACATGACGCCTCTTCAACAGAAGCGATGATTCTTTTTTTTTTTTTCGATATTTAGATCCGATTCACCTCTGAATTTTCGTCTCGTGAAGCGCATGGGAAGAGAAAAAGTGAGGGGAGAGGAGAAATGGAAAAATTCGTAATCCGAAAAGTGTTGGGTTAAGAATGATTCCTTTCTTGAGCAAAGAAAAGTGGGGAGGGAGGACAGAAAAAAAAAAAGAGAGAAGACAGAGAGCAAAAATGAAACGGATAGATAGGGGAGAGTGAAAATGGCTGACTACATATCAATAACACTGTTCAAACCGCTCCTTTGAATGTACAATGTAGTTGCTCTGGACGACAATCGTTTTAGCATTCCGTTTTGGTAGGGGGCGTGGGAAGTGGATTCTGCTTGTAAAACTCCATCTTTTGCTTCACACTGCGGATGTAACGCGTCTTCGCTTCCATGAAGGAGTGCAGCTCCTCCTGCGATGCATTTTCAAGGTCAAGACCCACTGGAATATAGGCCTTCTGGCCAATGTCATTCATGCTAATGAGGACAAACGCGGCCCGGTTCGTGATGACGATGCCACTCCCCTTGCGCTCCGCCCGCAGCACCACGTCCACCTCCATCGTCGTGTTGCGCACGTAGGCCACGCTCGCCTCGAGCGTCACCCAGTCCGTTGCGTAGACAGGCTCAGGGAAGGCGACGCTGTGCATCCCGATCGTGAAGACGTTGCGGTGCCCGATGAACATGCGGCCGCAAAAAATGGCGTGCTGCTCCATCCAGCTCATCAGCTCACCGCCGAAGACCGTGTTGTTGTTGTTGAGGAACGCCGAGAAGAAGATGCGGTTCGCGCGGCAGACGGTGCTCTTGATGGGCACGTGCAGCTGCTTGCGGCGGTTGATGGGGCAGTCCACCTCGGCCACCGTCAGCTTGCGTTTCCTCCGCTCCGCCGCCTCCGCCTCGTTCTCCCGCGTGGTCGCGCGGATGGTCTGGTAGCGCTTGTGCAGGGCGATATCCAAAGGGTCGGTGAGAATCATCGAGGGAACGATCTTGGCCGCGCGCAAGTCGGGCGTGATCGTAACCATCGAAAAGAACGTCTCGCCCGCGTCGATCTCGCGGCGCGTGGTGGGCGACTGGCGAAAGAAGCGCATGTGGACCCCGAGCGAGCTCTCGCCGCAGTGCACCACACGCGCATCGATGCGCACCGCGTCGCCGAAGAGAATGGGGCACGAGAACTGAGTGTTGGTCACGCCGACCGTGCATGTCAGGTAGCGTTTGCCCGTCTGCCGGCTCTGCAGGTCCGCCGCCATGGCAGTGGCGCGGGCGGCGCACATGTCCATCATAGCCAGCACGCGGCCCGCGTTGATGCGCAGCGGCATCGACGTGTCCTGCCCCACAATGTCCGTCCATTCCACGCGGATGTGAGGCACCGTGCCGTGCTTGGGGTTGCCGATGCGCAAACCGCCTTCAGGAAGCTCTAGGTCGGCGGAGCCACTGCTTTGAAAACGGAGTGGTGAGAGGAGAGTCGGCATCCGTGCAGCGGCCGTTGTCCGTGCGCGGAGCGCCGCTGAGAGAGGCAAGCGCCGTCCAAGACTCGACCACATGTTGGGTGAACGTTTTTTTTTTTTTTTTTAAAAACAGATCGAGCGAGAGGAAACAGTGCGAGAAAGGAAAAGGAGACGAGAGTGACCTACACACCGGATAGAATTGAAGAACAATAATACACAACTGGGTGTCGTGCTATGTTTGTTTATATATGGCTACCACTGGTGAGATACGGTTCTCTAGCAACAACAACAAAAAAAAAAAAAAGAAGTAATTCAAACTCTTCTGTCTTGTGCTTCCTACGAGGTGTAAAGGCAAATTGAGAAACAAACAAATAAACAGTGACAGGACGGAGTGGTAGTGCAGAAAAGGAGAGAAAAACTATCCGTTAAGAAGCAGAGATGTTGTTTCAATAGGTCAGTGAGACAGGTAGGAACTGCTTCAACCAGTGTATTCAAATGGTTCAATTTACAACACACCGGCATCGATTATGTCGTCAGTGTCAGTAACCGTGTTTTCGTGCAGTAGCACTTTATATATGTGATGCGGGGAGGGGGAGGAGCGGCGACAACATCTCTAATCACTGAACAGAACGTTTCGTTGTGGTGTATGGAGCAAGGAAAGAGAGAAGAGAAAAAGACGGAGGAAAAAATAGAGGGTAGAGCAATGGGCAAAGACAAGTGGAAAAATCTAGAATCTTAAACATGAAACATCTGTAAGAGAAGTCAAATATATATATATATGAAAATAAAAATGAAAAGAGAAGATAAAATTAAAGCAGCGAGGTAGTTCGACATAAAGAGATGGAGCGAACGAGAGAAAAAGGCAGGGGAGGCACGCACACACGTATAAAAAAGAAGGGAGAAAAAAGGATTAAAAGAACTCTGCTGCAACCACCATCACGGCGTTTCTCATTATTATTATTTCCCGCTAGCTTGTTAGAATGTGCTGCAGCTTCTCCACAGCGTTCTTGCGCTCCTCCTGCATAGCGATCAGGCGCTGGTTCTGCGTAGAGGCAGCCTTCGCGGCTCCCATCGTGTTGATGGAAAATCGCAGCTGCCAAATCTTCTCGTTCAGCTGGCGCACTTCCTCCGTGAGATTGTAGATCTCGTCCTCCTTGGAGCTCCGAATCGCGCTGGCGTCATCCATGAGTTTCTTCAGGTTCCCTTTCAGGGGCCCCCGCACGCGCCCGCCCTCGGTGCCCTTGGTCACCGACGTATACGGAGCGAACGCGCCACTCTCGCGGAACAGCCCGCCACTGGCGCCGTCGGCACCACTACCGCCACCGCCGCCCCCAACGCTATCTCTGTCGCCGCCGTCGCGCTCAACTGACAGGCGCGCGCTGGTTTCGGTGATGCCGCCCGAGGAGGTGTCGTGCGGCGCGCTGAGCTGCTGGATGTTGTTCTGGAAGCGCTCCAGCGCGAGCACGGAATCGCGCTTAGTCGGGGAGGACAAGGGAAACGTGCCGACCTCCCCGCTGCTCCTGCGCGCGGCGACCCGCTGGGACGCGCGTGGGCTGTCGCCGTTGGAGCTGCGCCGCGCCGCGCCGGACTGTGGGGACGCGGAAACGCTCGGGGTGCGGCCTCGCGAACTTGTCTTGGGCACAGACCCGACGCGCCCCGCGGCAGCAGCCGACGACGTGCGGCGCTGATTTCCTTGGCTGGACGGTGCGCGAGTGTGCGCCGCCGACGCTGCGACACTGCCGCCGCCACTAGCGGCTGCCATGCTGCCGCCCCCGCCTGCGCCGGGCACGTTGGCGTTGGCTGCTTGTTTCGTGTCGCCTTTGCGCACAAACTTGAACGGTTTGGAGGCGGCGGCCATCTTTTCCTTGAGGGCCTCTGCTGACTGGGTGTTGGGAAACATGTTTTCCGGGCTGAACATGTCCTTGTCGGTCTTTCCTGTATTGGTCTCCAGTGAACCATCGACGTAGCGTCGTTTGCTCTTCTCGCCGGTCGTCGCCGTGACGTAGGTGCCCTCTCCATGCAGCACGTTGTGCTTCCACGTGCAGGTGAGCTCGTTGCCCTCGGAGAAGCGGAAGACACCTTTGCCGTGCCGCTGCGGCGTCAAGTCCTGCGCGTCGTCGGGGTTCGCCGCCTCCACCTCGCCGCGGTAGATGTCGCCGTTGGGGTACGTGATGACACCTTCTCCGACGGGTTTGCCGTGGTCGTACGTGCCCTCGAAACGCAGTTCGCTGGTGGCAAAATGAACCTTGGCGGCGCCGTTGGGCACATCGTTGAGAAACTCCGCTTCGACAGTGGTGCCGTCCTTGAACTTCATGGTCCCCTTGCCCGAGATGGTGCCTTCCTCGAATTCGCCAGTGTAGGTGAAGCCGTCTGCGCGCGTCAGAGTTCCGTTGCCGCTCCGCGCTCCATTGTCGAACTCGCCCTCGTAACTCTCCTTGCCGGCGACGCCGTCCGACACCGTTTCCGACCCGGACCCGTGTTTCTTGCCTCGTCTGAATAGTCCCTCGTAGCGGTAGCCCTTTTTGGGCCAGGTCAGCGTACCCTTGCCCTCAGCGAAGCCCTCCCTCCAGCCGCCCTCGTACTCCATGCTGTTGAGCACATTCCGGTACGTGCCCTCGCCGTCCGGGACGCCGGCGACAAACGCCCCGCTGTAGGTCTCGGCGGCGCTGGCGAAGCTGCCCTGTCCCTGCGCCACCCCGCACGACAATTCCCCCTTGTACACGTCACCGTTGTCCCACGTCCACGTGCCCTGCCCCTGCGGCACCCCCTCGGACCACCGCCCGCCGTACGTGCCGTTACGCAAGTAGGAAAGAATGAGGCCCACGCTCCCAGCCGGGATGTTCTGCCGGCTGAGGATCGAGCGACGCCGCGGGGTGTTGACGGTCGTGGAGGGGATCTGGATGAGTCCGGTGCCGTCGCCGTCGGGCATGCCGTTGAAGAAGCTGCCCTTGTACTCCATCAGCACCACCTCAGGACCAAAGAGGTCGATGGGGAAAGTGTTAATCTTGCGGTTCTCGAGCACGCCGACCCCTGTCGGCTGGCCCTTGCGCACCTCCCCCGTGTAGTAGCTACCGTCGGCAAAGGTGATCTTTGCTTTTTTCCCGGTGAACTCGCCGTCCTCGACGTCTCCCGCGTACTGCACAATCATTTCCGCCTGAAGGGTCGCGTAGCTGAGGTCCCCGCCACTGACGCTGCCGCTAATCTGGTTGTTGTTGCGCTTGAAGTTCACTGTTCCCGACAGCTTTCCCCGGCGCCACGTCCCGTCGTACACGCGGCCATCGGCGCAGCGCAGCACCCCAGCCCCATCGGGCACGTCGTTCACGAAGCCGCCAATGTACGTGTCGCCGGCGCTGGTGCGGTACTCACCGCGGCCCTCCCGCGACAGCTTCAGCACGCCGCCGCGGTAGCTGCAGCCGTCGCAGTAGGTGATGGCGCCGTCCTCCTTGACGGTCATGGGAATGTCGTTCTCGAAAGGGCCCTTGTACAGCAGTGGGGCTGCATGCGTCGTGATCTCCGGAAGCCCGCCCGATGTCCCCATGAGACTGTCGGATGTGCGCCGGGCGGCGGCCGAGTCGACCTGCGAGAGGCGCAGCTCCCCGAGACCACTGCGCACACCGCGCAGCCACGCGCCGTCGTACGTGTCGCCGTTTTTATAGTGGCAGAGCCCACCGCTTCCAGAGCGAAAGCCCCCAACAAACGGGCCAGTATACTCCGTAAAGTTATCCATACCTGGAGAACCCCGCAGTGTGCCGTTGCCGCACATCTGATCGTCCTTCCACTCGCCGTCGTAGACCCGTCCATTGTTGAACGTGCAGACACCGGTGCCGTCACGTTTGCCCTTCCGGAATGTACCCTCGTATGTGAATCCATCCGCTCCAGGAAAGGTGAGCTTCCCTCGGCCCTCCTGAAGGTCGGCGACCCACTCCCCTGTGTACTTGGCGCCCGTCGCCGCCCATGTATACTCTCCCTTGCCGTCCTTTATGTTGTCGCCGCACGCTTCACCATTATACGTGTCACCATTCTTGAAGGACTTGTTCCACGTGTACCTCGCTTTGCTGCCCAGCATGACACTGATCAAAGAAACAAGTGAGGCGAGATACTGTGCTGAAGAAACAAGGAAGAGAGAGAGGGGGAAAGGAGAAAAAGGGTAAAGACTCCGTCCAGAACTGCAAGGAGCGGGAATAATAACTATTGAAGATAGAAAACCTTTGGTTAGGCGAAGACAGTCTCCCTCGGAAGCAAAATTGTGTGCCCAATATGTGTGGTGAAATTTGTAAAAGAGAAAAGAAGGACAGAATTACTGATTCTCGGGATAGTGCAAGAGTGTTTGCTTTCTCGCGCGTTGTACTGCCGCGTATTAGGCACGTCTTGGTGCGTGCTATGACTTGACTATATTAGTTTTCTATCGATATATATATAGTTTCCCTATTCATATATTGGTTATGTTGTCTTGTTTAAAAAAAAAATAAATTCATAAACAATAATGTTGTTCCTTCCGTACGTGGACAACTGGTACAATTAAAAGAAAAAAAAAAGAGACTGTTGCTGTGGAGTGTAGTAGCTATACGTAGGAGAGAAAGGGAGTGTGATGGTAACGTAAACAAAGAGGTGAAGAAAAAAAAGTGGAAGAGTAACAAGCACGGGAGGGGGGGGGGGAAGAGGAGTGACAATATGTAGGAGGCAATAAACACCAAAGTCATAGAGTGATTAAAACTTAAAATGAGCATAAAGCAGTGGGAACGGAAAGAGACAGACATGCGAAAGCTTAATTCAGTGTCATAGGAAGAGAGAGAGGGGGGAGGTAACGAGGCAGGATAGCGCACCCAGTTCGCGATACAACAAGAACGCCTTCGATGTTTCTTGTACTTGTGTGTGTGTGTGTGTATTACATACATGTTCTGATAGATAGCAGGAAAAGTGAGAATGTGACAAAAACAGATTGCATTCCAGACAAAAAAAAAATGTGTGGATGCGGTTTGCAACAAGAAACGAGGTCCGATGAAGAAAAGAGGAAGCCGAAGTGCGGGGAAAATGGAAAACATCATTCCATAGGGAGAGAAGAGCAAAGACCGGCCTGCACGGGGAGGTGGGTCAGAAGTTGCGGAGAGCGTTATAGGTGTCCTCCCACGAATCGACGAGATCCGCCAGCAGCCCTATGCGGCGACCCAGCAAAGGCCCCGCGCTGAAATCCCTCTTGCTGCGGTACTCTCTGTAGTCAGCCAAGTGTGAGCCCGGGCGGGCGGTGACGAGAAGTGGTTCAAATGAGGGAATGAGGTCCTTGACGTGCGTCGCGGAGTGCCCGCCTTCGCCGTCGGCGTAGATGGGGGTGGAGTACATGTCGTACACACGGACGCTCTCAAAAGGGAAACTGTATGAGCAGCCGCCTTCTGCGGCCGCCGGCACCGTTTGTGCGGGGGAGTCATCCAGTATTTCGAGAAAGTGTGTGGCACAAAAGAGCAGCGGACGGTGCTTGGCCGGGGGAACGGCAGCGCCGTCAGTCGCAGCTACAGCGCCGCTGCTGGTCGAGTCCGTAGCTGCTGCTCTCTCGCCTGCGAGGTAGCGAATAGTGGCCTCCAGCACCGCTTGCCCACTGGACGGGTCTGTGCCTCGGCCCAGTTCGTCCAACAGCACGAGAACGGCGTGTGACTCCATGTTGTCGTTGGCAACCTCGGCGGCCGCAGCAGCAGCAGAAGCGGCTGCATCGACGTGATGCAGAATGTCGTTGAGCGCGACGCATTCGGCAGAGAAGCTCGAGTAGGGGCTGTGGCCCAGCTGCGAGCCTGTCGAGACGGTGAGCACGCTGCGGAAAACGCTGAGGGTGGCGCTAGCGGCGGGCACAAACGAGCCGAGCTGCGCCAGAAAGACGATGCTGGCGATCGCGCCGAGCAGCGCCGACTTGCCGCTGCCGTTGCAGCCCATCACCAGATTGATCCGTTCCTCCGGTCGCGTGACAGAAATGGTAAACGGTGTGAGAGCGGCTGTGCCGATGCCGCAGCCCAGAACCGCATGCCAGCCGCTTTCGATTTGCAGAATGCCGTCACCGGGCGAACTGGCAGGGCAGAGCGTAGGTCGCGTCCACTGAAAGCGGTACGCGCACTCAGAGAAACTCAGGTGGCAGTCCAGTTCCGCGACCGCGCGCTGGGGCGGCAGCAGGTAGAGGGAGCGGTACAGCAGCTCGTCGTCCATGACTTTGCGAACAGCCTCCTCGCGGCAGCGGATGCGCTGCGTGAGGTCGCCGACGTGCTGGTCAAGGTACAACATCTCCTCACTTTTGAAGCAGCAAACGTCGCCCTCGTCGTGGTGCTTCACCCACCCGAGACGCGACTGCAGGAGGTCGACATTCTCATCCACCAAGTCGCACGCGCCGCCGCCGCTCATGCCAGTGGCAGGGCGCGCCTCGCCGTCGATGTTCTCCCCAGCGCCGCCGTCGTCAGCAGCTTGCGCCAAAACGTCAGTGCTTCTGCGCCCATCGGCAGCCCGCTTCGGTCGGAGTGCGGAGTTTGCTGATGAAAGCGGCCCAAATCCGCTACCGCGGATGTCTGACAGACGGACATTGGCGAGGACGTCCCGGCTGACGCACAGCAGATAGCCGTGGGAGGAAACATAAACACACTGCACGCGTAGGAACTTCTGCAAGCTCGGCGGCAGCTGCTGCGTGGCCGATTGGGCGTAGTGTTGCAGCGACGAGCTGAGATTTTCGAAACGTACGCGGAGGTCGGCGAGCTGTCCAGTCGCGTCGGCGTCTGAGCAGATGTGCACCTCAGATTCCGCGGCACCCAAGCGAAGCGAAGACCCACCATTGTCCGCGGACGTTGGCACGCGAGACGCCCTCGCAACCCCATCGCGTCCGACGGCGCCGCTGCCGCGTCCGGCTCTGGTGTGCACCCCGATCACGGTCTGGGCAAGCAGTCGCTCGAGACGGCGCAGTTCAGCAACGTCAAAGTAGGTGGTGAGCATCGCGTAGAGGGGCTCCACCTCGTGCGCACACGGCTCTAGCAGCTCATACACTGAGATGAAGCCGCGGATGCTCCGAAACAGTGCACGGTAGTCGCGCAGAACCGCTTTGCCGCAGCGGATGCGCGTGAAGATGTTCCCACACGGGGCAGTCCGCTTGATGGCGCTGCGGAGTGCGCAGATTAGCTGACGACGCGTTGGTGACGCAAAGTAGGCGACCACCTCCTGCCGCCGCTGCAGCTCCCGCAAGTCCGCCGACGGCAGCGCGAACCACTGCCGCAGTAGCAGGTGACCACCGACGCTGCAAGTGAGGTCGACCACGCTGAGAAGCGAGAGGCCCTCCTTTGGTTTTCCCACGTTCTGGTAGTCGCACGGGTGCGCCTCCGTGCGGGTGAGCTGCAGCGCCGCCATGCTCTCGGGCGTCATGTACAGCACGCTGAGCGGCGCGCGCTCAACAACGTCGGCGATGTTGAGCCGCACCATCGCGCCGTAGCTCAGCAGAGCATCCAGCGCAGCCAGCATGGCGTTGTGGCGACGCTGGAACCGCGCCTCCAACTGCTGCGGCGTCGCACGCTCAAAGAGCTGAGCCAGACGCCCCAGCGCCGCGTCCGCACGGAAGGTGCTCTGCGTGCTAAGGCACAGCACGCGGCAGCCGCCCGCGACGGTTACCACCTCGCGCAGCAGTTGCGCTCCTGCATCGGGCAGAACGACGTCGGGACCGCGGCATTCGAGGTAGCGCAGCAGCCACAGTAACCCGTTCGGAACGTCGTGGGTGCTTGTGACGGGGAGAAAACCATCGCACTGCCGCTGTTTTCCGCGGCCACCACCGCCACCTCGGCGTCCAAAGGCCGAGACGGCAGCCCCACCGGCGTTGGTGAATACGATCGCGGTCTCGAAGCACTCGATGCGGTACTCCTGTGGTTTGTAAATGGCGCAGCCGACACGATTGGAAATCAGGAAAAGACTCATTACCTCTTTCGATTCAGCCTGCTGTGCAGACTCCAGCGCAGCCGCGTCACCGTCATCGAGGTCCGAGCTGTGTGCCGAATCACTCGCGTCACTTTCATTGGCATAGTACGCTGACGCAGAAAACATGATAAGAAGGAAGTTAGAGGTATGTGAAGAAAAAAAAAAGAGAGAGAGAAAAAGATGCAGATGAAGAGGAAGATGAAGAACAAAAGCGTCAGTAAAGTAGGGAAAGCAATAGGAAAAACGAAGAAGGAGGGAGGGGAATGAGCCTCTATATGTGTCTATGAGAGGGGAAATGAGAATGTGATGGAAATCCCCCCCCCCCCTTCAGCCGAGGTCGTCGATATTACCTTTTTTTCTTTTCGATTCCAAGTGAGAAGATAAAAACTTTTTTTTTATAGTCTCTTGCACCTTGAAACGATCCTTGTTGAGAAATTTTATGTGAAGAAAACGCTGAAGAGAAGTGGGGTGAAGACGCTGGCGTAACTGTTTGCAAATAACAGCGGGGTTCTCCTCAAAATTTAAAATATAGTCTAGAGTACGGATGGAAAGAAAAAGGTGAAGGACACCATAGATAGAGCGAAAAGAGATACGGAGTTGAAGTTGCAAAACAGAGTAATGCAGGGACTCATTAACAACGGTGTGGTAGTCGAAAGAAAACAGGCTGCTGAGCATAAAAGCTTACAGCTCAGAAAAGTGGCCCATTACAAGCATTGAGGTGCAAGTAAGACCTCATACTGCTCTGGAAGCAGCAGAGTGTAAAGACATGCGACTCAGTAGATAAACTGTTGGCTTTCATTGTCTATACACAGTCCGGCACAGTCATTTTCAAATTCATCACTCGACAACCACTATGTTACGTTGTATCACTCAAATTGTCTCTCTCTGTGTTTTCTGTCTTGGCTCTCTTTTTAATTGTAGGATAATATAGAATCTGGAACAAACACATATAATAATAGAAAAAAATGAAACGCGTTAAACGTGTGAGACAGATGAGACATGTACATGAAAAAAATAGAATAATAGTAGTATTGAACTCAGAGCACAGACAAAATACGGCGGAAGGGTGATCCAAGAAGAAGAAGAAAAAACATCTCAAAGGGAAAGAGAGAGCTTTGTCACTCTGATTTCGTTATCAGTAGATCTATTTTTTATTAATCATTTGTTTTCGCTCTTTTTCTATTCAATATGCATTCCTCTCTCCTCTCTTTCGTGTGTCTGTTTGTGAGGGTGTGTCTGTGTGTGTGCGCGCGCACGCACTTCACTGAGATCTAAAAAGAAAGATTGTAGAAATTCAACGATTCTTGGGGGTGCGCAGGACTATCATAGGAAAGGAGAGAGAGAGAGAGAGAGAGAGAGAGAGAGAGAGAAAAGAGTTTTAAAACGCAAGAATGAATAAATCGCGGAAAACGTGACGGATAGGTGTTGGTCAGTCTAAGAAAAAAAGGAGTAGACGGTGAACGTGACGGTGCAGCGGTGACGTATTGCTACTATTATATCCATAACTGAAGTTCTTGAACCTATATTTACATGTATATATATATTTACATGGTTTAATAGTACTTCAACGTACACCACACACACGCGTTTGTCAAGGTGCATCGTGTCTACTACCGTTTCCTCTCTACGTCTGTGTATATACTGGTTTATCTTTTTTCTTTTCCTTTTTCGATCAACCGCCCAATCCCACTTTCGTGCCTAATACTCATCTTCCAGATAGTAGTTGTTGTCTGCGGTGGGGTAGGTGTTGTTGTTGTTACCGTTGTTGTTGTCGGTGATACGGGGTGCAGTCTCCGCGCCAGTTGTGGTGCGCAAGAGACGTGCACGTTTGATCTCCTCGCGCTCCGCGGCTATCTTCACCTCCTCCTGTTTGGTGAGGTGAGCCTTGTACTCGACCATCTTACTACGGCGCGTAAGCGTCTGCTCGTTGTTCTCGTCGACGGGGTGCACAAACTCGATGCCGGCGGCGTCAAGCGCCTCCTCCGACTCCTTGAAGTCCTCCAGCGCGGCAGCCTGCTTCTCCTTGAGCATCGCGAGCTCCTCCTCGACGCCCTGGCGCAGCTTGTACAGCTCCTTCTTCATGTCCGCGTGCTTCTTGGCGTTCGGGTCGAAGGTCTCCACGCAGAACTCGAGCTGAATGTGGGTGGTGCGAATGTTGCGGTCGATCTCCTCCAGTCGCTTCTCCTTCTTGTAGATGAGCGAGCCTAGGGTGAGGTAGAGCATGCGGAAGTACTCGAGGTGCTCCTTGTGCACGTCAAGCCGCAGCGCCGCGAGCGACTGGTTCGTCTTGTCGTAGCGGGCCTTGACGTTGTTGCCCGTGTCGGTCACCACCTCCTCCATCATACCGGTGCAGCGTACCGCGAGGTCGCAGTTGTTGCTGGTGAGCTCCAGCAGCTTCTTGTGCTGCGAGGCGATCTCGAGGAACTGTGCGTTCTCCACGCGGCGGTTTTCCTCGCGGTCGATCTCTTCGATGCGGCGCTTGACCTCGTCGAAGCGGTCGCGCCCGAGACGCTGCAGCTCGCGCTCGAGGTCCTGGATCTTGTTCCAGCACTCCTCCTGCGCATCCTCGTTCTCGCGAATGAAGCGGTCGCTCTTCTCCTTGGTGCTGACGTACCGCTTTGCCGACTCAGCGTCCTCCAGGTCCGCCTTCTGGATGGCGTCTTGGATGTGCTTCAGGTCGGCCTCGCAGCGCTGCTTCAGGCGCCGGTGCGCGTCCTTCATCTGGCTGGTTTCCTGGTTGGCCTGCTTCTGCACCTCGGTGATCTCGCGGAACTGCGCGTTTTCCTCCTCGCACTTGCCGATGAGGCCGAACTTGTCCTTGAGCAGCTCGATGAGGCGCTCCTGTAGCTGAATTTTGGTCCACATCTGCTCCTCCGCCACCTGCATCTCGCCGTCGTGCAGCGCAACGTTTTGGATCTCGTTGGTCTTCTCCAGCTGCGCCAGCTGCGTCTTCATCTGATCGTCGGTGGAGGCCAGCGCGTTCTCGACCTGCGTCGCGTTCATGATGCCTTCCATCATCTTGAGCGACCTGTCGGGCACGTGAGCGAGCTGCGTCGCGTTCTGCTGCGAGCGACGCAGCTCCTCCTCGATCTTCTCCATTTTGACAATGCTGTTATCGATGCTCTGTGTGAAGCTGACGACGCGCGTCTTGTTGCGGTTCTGCCGGAGATCCTGGAGCATCTTCTTGACAGCGATAATGTCCATGAACTGCGGTTTATCCTCGGGATGGTACAGCTCACGCTGGTTCATCTCTAGGCCGCACACACGCATCAGCTTCGCCTGGTCGTAGGCGTCCATCAGGTTCCACTTCGTTCCAGCCTCGACGCCGGAGAGGAGCTCCTGCCCCTTCTCATGCGCGCTGCGCAGCTTCTGGCGCTGGATCTCGGACCAGTCCGACACGTGCAGCTCCTGCACCAGCTCCTCGTTTTCGAGGCAAGCGGTCTTGAGCTTCAAGTTGTGAATCTTCTGCCGACGGGCCGCCTCCAGGCCCGTCGACTCATCGACGACTGCGGTCATATGGCTTCGCTTGTAGATAAGTGTGCGTGTATGTGGACTGGTGAGATGTGGTGTTCCCGCGTTCAATATAACGAATGAACCGTTCGCTGTAAGACGCAGAACAGGGAGGATGCTATAGCAGCAAACGCAAAGAGCGACCAAAACGACACCAAATGGATTTAAAACACTTCACTGAAGTCGTTGACAAACAATAAAACAAGAGGGAAAAAGGGGAATGGCAATGGTTCAAGACAGTTACTTGTTTTCTTGTGTTAAATTGAATCAGTGATGAGAAAAAATCAAGAAGGAAGAAGAGGGCGAAAGGGGCAGAGGATAAGAGGATTGGAGAGAGAATGATACCATGGCCACAATTTTCGTTCTGAAAAACATTTTGTTATAAATTCATTTATTTTTTTTTTTCTGCACACGGGAAAAGACACGTCGGCAACAAAAAAAAAAAAAAAAAAAAAAAAAAGAGAAACTAAAGAGAACGATCAATAAATGACCCAAGTTCCCGCAATCGTCTGTCACTCGCTGTTGCATACAATAGTTTTTTTTTCCCCCTCTTCGTGAGTGCGTGTGTTTGTTTTCCCATGCGTTTTTTATCGTGTTCTTTTTTTTTTCTAATTAATTAACGAAGTTAATCGAGTCAGCGTGTAAAATGGTGATACGCATACTTATATATCACTTTGCCGGCGTTTTAGCAATTAAGTAACGGGTCAGAGCAGGAATAAAAAAAAAAAAAAAGAGGATGGAAAACAGTCATGAAAAAATATCCGGGTGGACAGCGGCGTCAGGCGATGCTCTTTTCAGTGTACACGGCCCAGTTGCCGCCGGCATGGGAGTAGTGGTCCATCGGGTACTCGAGACCCCACTCGGCGCCGCCCAGAGCCACCTCCGCCTCGTAGGGCGACAACAGCGGCTTGTCGAAGGCGTAGCCCCAATCGATGGAGAGCCGCGGGCAGGCGACCTGGATGTAGCAGTCGACGTCGCGTAGCATGGCGAGCTTCTGCGGGAATATCTCGGACATGAGCAGCAGCGTCACCGACTTCCCCAGGCGCTCGATGCGCGCGACGATGCGGTCGACGACACGCGAGTTTCCCTGGCGGCCGAGCGTGCCCATGATGAGTGCGAAGCTCTGCGCCTCTCGCGCGACAGCGACCGCGTCGGCGCGCAAAGTGCGCATCTCATCGGTGGCGTAGCTCTCCCGCGACAGTTCCTTCTTGTACGGATCGTACTGATAAGCTGGCATCCCAGGGTGCGCGATCAGGAACGACTCGAGGTGAAAGCGTCCGTCCCCCACATACACCACCACGTCGACAGAGCCAGGAGCGACCTTGGGGCTCGTGCAACCCAGTATCTCGCCCGTGGAGAGCGGGCGGCACTGCGGCACGATCACCGGAGTGGTGAAGTGGTCTTGAAGCAGCGCAAGGGCCGCTCGCATGGAGGAGATGAATTGCACAGTCGCAATGCACGCGACGCGCGTCTCGCGCGGAAGAAGGGCGCGGATAGTCTCCACAAAATGTTGTACGTCAATGTCAATCTCAACGAAAACATACATCATGTTGGGGATGCAACAGTCCTTGATGGAGACCAGACAGCTGTGGCCGTAATGAATCAAAAAATCGCAGCCGAGCGCCTTGGCGGAGAAGTCGTCCACGCAGCAGGCGCCGTACGTGACATCGCCCAGGATCACCATCTCCGCACCGGTACGCTCCTCCAATATGTCGGCAATGGCCGCCGCAAAAAGCAGCAGCCCCTCAGGGAACTGCAAGGCGACACAAGTGGCACCTTTCTCCTTGATGCGCTTCACGCACTTTTCGATCTCAAAGCGGTAGTTGGATGGCAGGCCCAGGGCCTCGCCCTCCATCTTCTGTGTCGCAACGTGCCCATCCATTTGATACGCGGCGCAGGTTGGACAGGTGTTTGATAAATATGTGCGCACTGCACGCGAGTAGGAACGGAGATGAGACAAAGAGTACGGAGATGAGAAGGTAGGGGCTCTCCAGAAGAAAAGATGGGTAGTCAATAAAAGCCGTACGACATAATATCGCAATGAGTCCGCGACGCGAAAAAAAAAAAAGTAATATAGGCAGATTCATACATGCACACACACACACACACACACACACACACACACACACACACACACACACATTCACAAATGAGTGTTACAAGTGCGCTCATAGAGGGAAAAGTAGAAAAAAAAACGCTGTCGGCATCCTCGTGTAAAACAATTAAACTCGGATAAACGGTTTTTTTTTTAGTACAAAAGAATAATAAGATAGTGAGCGGCTGGTCACTGCGCGCAGCCTCCAACTAGTACATGCATAATAGTAATGTAGAGCAGAACACGCACACACACACACACACACAGTCACAGCGGAGGAGTATCGACGCAATGCACAGTGACAGCGCCAGGAGGGGTCCGTGAAGCTACCCGAGCGATGTAAGAAACCACCTGTGAAGCCTCCACTGGGCTCTCCCATGTTCTGTGCAGCATGTGTGCTGAGGTCGCGAACGTGCCGCCGGCACCCACAGGGCCACCACTGCCACGGCGAAAGAGAGCCCTGTGTGTGGTGGCAGGGATGACATCCCGCTGGTCATTTTGCTGCTGATGCCTGGAATCGCCCATCAGCCCTGAGAGTTGCATCTTGGGCTCGCCCAACATCAGTGCGCGGCTTTCCAGGGAGCGAAGGAGGTTGTCGAACGGATGCATAGGGGAAGCCGAGGCGGACGTAGGCGACACGCACGACAGCGATTGCGCCCCGGTGGTAGACGAAGTCGCAGCGGGCGTGCAGCACGCAGCCGCGCCAGGGGGCTCTAGGGCGCGACGCTTCTTCGGCCGATCAGGCCCTGGCGGGCTTGGTGGGCGGAAATCACGAAGCGAAGGGAGCTGGACAGCGAACGGTTCCGAGTCGAGCCAGCGTCGGGCAGCCACACTCTCTCGCAGCCAATCGACGGACACGACGTGGCAGCACCGCGCGCCGCCCTTGGCCTTCTTCCTGGCCAGTTGTGCCGCTTTCTCCGAGTGAAGCACCGCGCCGGGAGGGATGACGAGGTGCGTCGTGTCCGGACGGTGAGGCACGTCCAGCTCTAGCATGCTGCTGACTGTGCCTACCAGGCCAGAACGCTCCAACGCCGTTGTTAGCACGCGCTGGCTATGCACGGGTACCGCCGAAAAGCAGATCACCACCGGGCGTCTGGCGCACGAACCGCACACGCGACTATGCGCAGTCCGCTCCTTTACTACCGGGGCGCCACCGGGTTGTATCTGTAGCGGGGAGTCATGGGGGAATGGCGGAGCTACCACGCTGAGGGAGGCGGGTCCAGAGTGAGTGTCGTGGACTGGTTCAACGGTGCTGTGATGACGGGTGACGTGAAAGCACAGTAGAAACCGATCAATCGTCAGTGTAGGGATTTGGCGACTACGCGCAAACAGCATTTTCTCCGAAGCGTGATCGACGGCAACAGGAATGACAAGCACGGCGCAGGACAGCCGCAGGTCATCTACAAAAACAGCACCGGCCCTTGCGCACGCCATCTGCACGGCTTTCCGATCCTCTTCCGAGAGGCCTGAGCAACACACCTGTCTGCCGCGCAGACTCCAGCAGATGTCGTGAGCGACAGCCGCCGCGTCGAGGGGGCCGCCAGCCTCCATCCACGACATGGACACACAAGGTATGTTGTTTTCTCGTGCCGCCAGTAGTTTTTTCGAGGACTGCAGAACTTGGTAGTCCAACTTGATCAGAAGAACCGACGAGTTGAGACGCAGGGACTCACACAAGATCACAGGTTTCGGAAGCGCCTGCAGCTGTCTCTCGATGTCACGGCACTCGTGCCTGCAAAAACCCGAGGTTGCAACTTCCAGCGTTGTTGGCATGGCGTGCGGAGGGCAGTGGGACAAGTTTGCGTCTTTGGTATATACACATATGTGTATATGAAACGTTCACAAGACGTGTGTGTGTGTGTGTGAAAGAAAAAAAAAAAGAAAAAAAAAGAAGGTGATATCTACAGAATCTAATGTGCGTGCGTGGAAGTATTGGGAGGGGGAGACGCGACCGACAGAGAGGCCGGACTCTAGCAACTTCTATAGTCTTCCTACTGTCGAGCAGGTACTCTGAAGGTCCAGAAGAGCAACCTATTACATGTTGATAGAGCAAGTATAGAAAATAAGAAGAAAGAGGAGGAGAAGGAGGGGGGGGGAGAAAAGGAGACAGTGAGCTCAAGTGGATTGTTACGAGACGAGAGTGCAAAGACATGTTTTTTTTTTTTTTTTTAAAGGCAGAGATAACAAAAAACAAAAGGCGCATTCAATAACAGCAAATAGCTTGTGTGTATACGCAGTGATCGGTGTATAGAACAGACAGGCAAAAGCTGCGGAACACGCGTTGTGTGTGGTGAACAACAGCTCTCGTTACTGGAGCTACACTGGAAAATAAATATGTTAGCAGCGATGTGCGTATTCATACATTAACGCAGAGCTGATATCGAGGAGCTGGGGGTTTCTCTTTGTTTTCCCCTCTCTCTCGCTCGTATCTTCTTGCTATTTTTGTTTTTGTTGTGCAGGTGGGGGTGTTTGTGTTTTGTTTTTAATGTTCAAAATGAGAAATGAAACTCAAACAGAATCAAGAAATCAAAAATGGCACGTGGAGTGGCAGTGTGGGGAAGAATAGCACGTCACGCGCGTGACGCAGAGCGCTGCTTGACGTCTAGTAGAAGAAGCCGAGAACCTTGCCACCAGTGTTGCGGGCGCGGGCCTCCTCGTGGTCCATGATGCCGAGCGACGTCGTGAGCACGACGAAGCCGAACTGGCGGGAGGGGAGGATGTTCTTGACCCAGCGCTCGTAGTCGCGCGAGTTGCAGTCGAAGCGGGGGCAGATGGCGCCGCACTTGTTGAGGCGGCCGTTGAGGTTCACGACGATCTTGCCGGCGCGGTGGTCGTCGATGATCTCGAACTCGCCAATGTAGCCGTGCTTCTGCATCACCTGCAGGAACTTGACCACCACCTTGGAGGAGGGGCGGATCAGCACCTGACGCTTGCCGCGGCGCTCCGCACCAGCGATGGTGCGAAGCGCGTTGGCCAGAACGCTCATCATGGTCATTTTCGCTTTCTACTTTTGAGTGTTGGGGAAGACAAGAAGGAGAAAGAAGAGAGTTGTGAGAGGTTGAAAGAGAGGGGAAGTGTTAGCATGGGAAAATGTGCCGATACGTCTAGGCACCAAGGCAGGATCGAGAGGTAAAAGTGAAGCAATCTCTGAAAGGACAAAAAGAGAGAGAAAGAGAGAGAGCAAGGCAGGGGGAGAGAGAAAGACAAAGAGAGGCAGTAACAGAGAGTGAGTGCGTGTGTGTCAAAGGAGAGTTTGTATTGACGTAGTAATGCATTTTATGTGACTAATACTTCTGAGAGCACACCATGATGATAGGGTGTTGGATACAAAAGTATGGGAGGGAGGGAGAAATAGAAAAGGAAGAAGTAACGCACGTGAGATGCGCACGTATATGCGTGAGTACCTGTGCCGCAGCTGACGAAGCCGTTGAGGATGGCTTCATAGTTGAAAACAAAAAAAAAAAATTGGCAGCAGAGTACACGCAACAAAAAGAAAAAGATCACGGAAGAAATGTTAGAAGAGCATCGGGTCGAGTTAACAGAATTAGTCGGAGAAGAGGAATAATCGTCATTCATAAAATGGGCGCGTTTTCGCGGCCTGCGCAAGCGGCCCATGAAGAGCCCCACCCCGCTTCGCAGTCCTCCGAACCAGGAGGTTCCTCACTATGGGGGATGCACCGTGTGATGGACATGGCCGGCGCGGAGCGGCTGCAAGAGAACTGGGGTTTGTGACGGCAGAGGCCGCCTGTGCCGACGGTGCTTTTGGCTTACTGGGCGCGGCGGCGGCAGCAGTCGGCGTCGGGGCAGAAGGGACGGCGGCAGCAGCAGCACGCGGAGCGGCAAAAGTAACATTCTTTGCTGCAGGAGCAGCAGGGGTGCCGAGTTGAGGCGCTACCGGGAGAGAAGACCCTGTCAACGGAGGGGATGGCTTGGCATCTGCACGGGCGGGGGCCGTTACCTCCCTCTTGGGTTCCACAATGGTTGCTGCAGAGGCGATGCTGGGCGGTTGTTTTACGGCACTCGTGCTATCCTTGTCGCGCGACACCGCTGCATCGCGCAGCGCTGAAATTTGTGGTGCGCGATACGACGGTGCCCGAGTCCCTTCCGATGCCGACGACGGGAGAGAAACAACCTTGTCTGAAAAATCCGAAGAGGTGGCTATCGGCACCGCCGTTGATACAGCAGAGTCCTGCTCCGACCTGCTGAATCTGCTGTGGTTGGGAGAGACGGATTCTGAAAGAGCAGGTTCGCTCAATGGTTTTTGCAGCTCCCTCGACGGTGAAGGCGGCTGGCGTGCGGTGACAGGCTCAGCATTGCTGCGTGCAGTTCTCTCCGCGTTGCTGGGCGGTGGCGCAGCAGAGGGCACATGAGCAGTTGGCACCGGAGATGACACGAGGCGAAAAAGAATCCGAGATACCTCCACGTAATGTGTGCGCAAGTGCTCGCGGACATCGCTTTCGTGCTCCTGGATCTGCCTCCTTTCGCGGCCCTCCCAGCGCTGCACGCACTCCGACATATCTCTACGCGACCTTTGCATAAAGTCCAACAACAAAAAGTCAATGCGGGCGCTCAGTCGGTCCACTGACCTGACATAGCAATCCACAGGTGTTCGGTCAGCCGCGGTGGGTTGTTGGCTGTCCGTTGAGCCCTCGGTCCGTTTGGCTGCCTCGGCTGTCTGCGCTGCGCTCGCTACGTGGGGCTGGGCGACGACGGCTGGAGTCGGCTCAGGGGCGACGTAACCGTCTTCCGTGCTTCTCTCAGAAGAAGTCCTGTCCGCCTCCACTGGTGGCGCGCTGGCCGTAGGCACCGCGGCACCTAAAGCATCGGAGGCGAGTGGCGTCGTTGGCACTTCCCTCGCGGGTTTGTCGGGCGGCGACGATGCAGCTCGCTCCTTGGCAGGTTTGGAGTGACCACGAAGACGCCGCGAGTACGCTGCTGCGGGGCTAGGCATGAGCGGAGTCTATTTTGGCCTTGTATAGTAGCAGAAGGGGAGGAGGGGGAGCAGGGGGGGGGAGGGAGTGAAAGCAAGAGAAACGAGAACTACACACAACAGAAAAGACGACTAGGCACCGTCGCACATAAATGGAGCTACTATGGCGATACGATCTGAAAACGGCAGAGCGGCTACAAGCGTGATCCGACAGGCTATTATGGAACATACAAGGATAGAGTTGGGACCAAGGAAAGAACAGGAAAAGCAGGGAGAGAGGAAGAGGAAGCAAATGAAAAACACACACAGATATAAAACAAAGAGGAGGGAAAAAAACACCGTATGTAAATAGAAGAGAAGCGGGAAGGGGCAGCAACAAAGATGGGGGAAGTATGTCGGAGAAAAGGCGCCGCAGGTGCGACTGATTACTCCAGAAAAAAAAAGAAGAGAGGAGAAGAAGAAAAAGAAGAAAAACTCACGTGTAGCTAGCTACCGAGATACAACAGCGCCTCGTGGTCAGCGGGGCAACTGCTGGTAAACACCAACGGCGAGCTCCGAAGCGCCTCTCCCACTGAAGAGGAAAGCAGTCGGGGCGTCTGGCGGAGAGGTCGTTGATCGTTTGGGCTGCTCACCAGCTGAGGGTCTTCAAGTGTTGCGTGGTTGGCAAGCACCTCCTGCTGCCGAAAAAGCACGCCGTACACTCTGCCACGCATGGCATATTCTCGCGACAGCAAAGACAGCTCCGCCTGTAGTCGTTGCAGGGTAGACGGTAGCGTCAACGTTCCCTCCAGCGTCGCGTCCGTCAGGAGGCTCACGGCGCGCCGGACCAGAGTGAAGTCTTGTGCACTGACAGCATCCCTCGGGCGAGCCAGTATGGTAGTGATCGCGTTTGGCTGGCGCAGCACCACGCACACGGCAGACTCTGGAAATAACGCAGACAGCTCCACGTCAGTAGCCTCTCCAGTTGGGTGCGCGGAGCGCACAACTGCCTGTTCGAAGTGATCGCTCACTGAGAAAATGTTGCTCTCGTACGGCATGAGATAGGTGTCCGCAAAGACTCTCAGCTTGGGTACGGAGGGGGGCAGCAGCTGGCCAAGAAAGAGTCCAAGCTCGGCAGCGCCGCGTCTCGCTGCCGGCGTTGTGCCGTACAGTGCAATCTGCTTTCCGCAGAACAGAGCCCCAAACAAGGCGCTGGCAAGCGACGTTTTGTGAGCCGTCAGAGGACGTAGATACGCCAGTAGCCACTCTAGAGGTTCGGTGGCACTGTTCAGGGAGGTATCTGGCAGCCTAAAAAGAAGGTTCTTCCACTGAAATGGCTCCAAATCAGATTCCAGATGCATACACTGCGTGTAGGACGACGAGAGAAGCATCGCTGTGGAAATTTTGCGCTGCATTTCAGAGGCGCTGAGGGAAAGCCCAGGATAAGAGCCGGATGAGGGGGTAGAAAAAAGGAGAGGTAGCGCGGCGTCAAAAAAATGATGAGTATCCCGCATCGCGTCACCGCGCTTCTGTACTTCAGTGTCGGCGTTGAATTGTAGGAGCTCGAACAGCGATCGCAGCGGCTTCCTGCGGGCGTCTTCCCGTCTGCGTTCTAGGTCCGCGAACGCCGAGTACTCCTTGCGCCACCGCTCAGAAAGTACAGTGTCCCATCGCCTGATTAGCACTGACGCGACCAACTGCAGCTGTGCGGTCTGCCGTGTCAGTTCGTCAGCACAGGGGTGAGTAAAGATGAGACAAAACTGCCTCCACTCGCCACGTGCCAAAATGTCACGAAGCCTGAACGAGACAGACATGCAATATGCGCCACAGTAGCTGCGAAAGAAGGTCAAATCCGACGTCGCGCCGCATGTGGACGAGAGGGCATGAGAGGCAATGCTGGTCAACCGCCCGCGCGCGACGGGCCCACTGGCAACATGCACGCCCAATAACACGCATGCAGACTCGCTACTGCACAGTACATCATCACACCTGACAATACTATCGGTATACCCAAAATAGTCGGATCCAAAGAGAACTAGAGGGCCCTGTAGCGAGTCAAACTCTCCAATAAGTACGCACGGCCAGCGAGACAGCATCGGCAACAGGGGGACGCCACTGAAAGAGGCTAATGAAGGGAAATAAGTATGCTACAGCACTTGGTGAAATTGTCCAAGTACGGCTGTCACGATAGTAAAACCTAGAGACGTTGACGAATACAGAGCCGGGTCATTGGTCCTGGGAATATAAACAAATAGATAGGTTTGAACAGTGGACGGAGACGCACATGAGTCTAGAAGTATATGATAATAACAATGATAATAATAAATCAATTATAAACCAACTGACACTCTATGTCTATACCAGAGATATAAATTCAGATAACATTTCAAGATAAGGGTACGTGTGATTATATGACATTGGTATAGCCAACTGCTCTAGCGTTGAAATGCTTTCAAAACAACAACAACAACGACAAAAAAAAAAACAAATTTCGAGCATGTATAGCTTGTACTACGGCATTTTTGGTTCCGTGACTGTTTGCTCCCTTTCTTTTTTTTTCTTTTTCTTTTTTGTTAAAAGCTTCCTCATTATCTTATTCCAGAGAAGATAATAATGAGAGTTGCGAAAAGAAAAACAAACTTGTGTAGATGTATTATTTCTTTGCTTTAAAGATGCACTAACTTCCATGTCGTGAGAAGCAGTGTACTTGTTAACGATCACATGCTCATATTAGAAGACCAGACAAGGCCCACACGGAATTTGTCAAACAGGTTGGGATTCCCGTTGCGGGTGGTTAGAGAGCCGTCATGCGTGATGCCCAAGGGAATAGACCAGTTCAGCTCTAGTCGACCGCTGGGTGTGGCACCAAAAAGCGGGATACGAGTGACAACGATGCCGCCACCTACTGAGGCAGCACAGTCTCTGAAGAGCTTTTGCGCGTTTGTGCGCAAGGCATTGACGCTATCGTAGAAGGCGAGATTACCCGCGTTGGCAAACACATGCATCGCGGCCATGCCGTTATTAGGAAAGCCAATAAAAGGGAAATTAAGAGAAAGTGACGATGCCCACAGCGCGTTGCCACCTGTCGCAGCAAACCGCTTTGGCACAGCGCCACCATCCAAGGTGGAGGGGCCAACGGACTTATAACCACGCACATGACAGTTTGACAAGAACAGGCGATCATTCAGCGGAATCCGGCTGCCGAGAAATGGATAGATACCACCGAGCTTCGTGCTCCACTGAAGACTGAAAAAGGGACCGAGGGGGTAGTACTTCACAAGTTGCACTTCTGACTTTAGAAACGAGTACTTGGAACCCAGAACGCCTCCCGCAAATTCGTTGGTCACGTTCAGGGTCGTTCCGTAAATAGGCAGAGGATACATGTTGTACAAAAACGGAATCGCATGATACGCCTCATTCGTCACGCTAAAGCGATGGCGGATGTAGCCTTTTTCGGTATCAGAAAAATCTTCGGACAAAGTGGGGGGAACATCCTCTTTTTCGCCAGCCAGCAGGCACCGTTTCTGGAAGCCGAGGGTCACCTCGGAATTCATGCTTCCTTTGCGGTTGCTCGTCACAACGCGCACTTCGCTTAGCTGCTCAGCGGAAGCAAGTTGGTAGAACTTACTCTCTGTCCGTTGTTCAAAAGAGTACTCCGACGATTGCCCAAAGTAAGGCACATTGGAAAACGCCGAAAGCGCCAGAGACTTTACCCTCGAAGTAGGAGGAACGAAGTTGCACAAGAGACTATAGCGACCACCAAAAATGTTGTCGAGTGACATCTTAATCTCAGGAATGGCGGTGTCTGATGTGAAAATGCCTAGGGATTTCTTCGGACGATTCTCCTGCACGTGCAGATGCACACACACATCGTTAGGATCCCCACCTACAGTAGGTTCCATATTGTACTGAATGGATTGAAATAATCCAAGCCTCTGCCAGCGACTTTCAATCTCAGCGAGCGCGATGTGAACCCGCTCAAGATTCTCGCAGCGCTTGATTGTTTCCAGATCTTTTGCAATCACTTTGGGAGAAATGTTCTTCAGGCCACTAACACGAACATGGGCGCGGATTGGAACGAACAGTGCCCGGCGAATATCATCCTCGGAGATGTGAACCTCGGGAATCGGCTCGGAAGCGGTTGGGGTGGAAGAAGTATCCGTCATTCTCCGCTCTACGTGAAGTAATCGGGACGATATTTATTTCAAAGTTGCTTATATTAAATAGTTTATGTAATTCTTATAATTCGTGATTTTTGTGACCACTGAATAATAGTGCACAATGAATAGAGAGGCACTACGAGGAACAACAGAGCAAAGTAGTAGTGATGACTAGAAAAATGTTTCAAGTTACACTCTTTTGTTTTTCTACTGTCTTTCCTTCAAGGGAGAATGTTTTTTTAATTTTCTTTTTCACAACCCTCACCTTGATGTGCTTCGCCTTATTTAATTATCTCCTCTGTCCCCAACCAGCGTCCGTTCAAACAGAAACGGCAAAAAGAAGGGCGTTACAAGAGATGTTTATCTGATATTTGTCGTTACTACAATAATGAAGCCTTCTTTTGAATAGTGAAATGGGGCACAGATCCTACATGTATATAAATTTAGCCCACGAGTATTAAAACGAAGCGAAGACGAAGAAGAACGTTATGAATCCAGGAATCTATCTCCATTTCATCTGGGCCACAGAGCACAAATAAACTTCAGACAACATGTTCTTCCCTGTGTTTTTGTTTTTCCCTCCTCACGGCATGATCACAGTTTGTGTCTCGTACACAACGACACTATATAATTCGCTTCTTTACAGGTAATATATACATAGAGAAAGAGAAAGAGAAGTATTGCCATCTCTGTGTCGATTACAACACATACACTATTCGCACAAAGCACTGAAACAGCTACAAGAAGCATACTTACGACTCATATATTTGTTGTAATTCACGAGTTAATCTTTTGAGGATTGTTCCCACATAGAACAAAGACAGCACGCAGAGGTGGCAGAAGAGTGTTTTAGTCAGAATGGCATAAGAAGCTACCAATCCACAAGCTGTTTTGGAATACCGAATATAGTGCGGGTAATATAAAACAAATAAAAAAAAAAAAACATAGCAAAAAACAAAAAGTGTATGTATAACTTGAACAAGGAAAGGGGAAAAAAAGAATTTGTTGTGATGGCGCATAGGCAGCAAGGAATAGCTAGTAACAAACAGAAATAAAAACAGAAGAATACTCTAGTGCACTGCGTTTGGTAAACACCACAACGTCTTTCGCGGCCCACCTAACAGACTCTTACGTGCTATCATTGCACCATCATAATAATACTCATCATCATCATCACAAGCATTGATGCTATGATTCTTCACCCTAGTAGGATCCGACGGCAGAGAGCTGACTCCACTGACACTGAAGCAAAACAAAAATATGAATACAAGATAGTGAGAAGCGAAAAAAAGAACACAGAGCTTGCTTACAATCATATGACTGTGAGACACCACGATGAATAAATGTGCAGGAACGGCAACGGGCAGAAAAAGAAAAAAAAACAGGGAAAAACCGGCGCACAACACACACAGGAAAACTTTAAACAACTTTAACACTTTCTCGTGGCACTACTGCTATCTTCCTTGCAACAGCGATAGGAATAATAATTATGATCACGTACATGTGTGAGTATGCATCTCTCCGTGTGAGTTTCATTACTGCTTTTGGGAACAATGATCATGCTGCTGATTTTTATTAGAGCACAAATGTCAAAAAAACATATATGCCTCTTGTACTGCTTTTTATGATTGCTTTTTCGTGCTCGTTTCGAAGCGTTTCATATCTCATTCCTAGACAAGGCAAACTGAAAGAGACAAAAACAACAACACAAGTCAGAATAGCGGAAAATCAAAGAACAGAAAAGGTTAGCCGGCCCACAAAAACTGCATAAGAGAGATACGCAAAGAAGAGCAGGACAAATGAAAGTCATTTTAGTGCAAGAGGTGGAGGCGAAGATACCCAAGTTGGCATGAGAATCGAATTAGGTTATTATCGGGACTGTAAAGAAGTCGATTTTCTATTTTTACAAAGACGAGAAGACGAGTCATCACACCATACAGTAGTAACAAAGGACGTAGAAGTAGTTCGCAAAGTAGGGTTGCCGACACTGATGGTTTACTTTGGCTACATTGAGGAGGCTCTATCGCGTCTTCTTCTTCATCTTCTTCGAATAATACCAGCGACCAGGTCCCACAGTCTGTATGTAAGTCGTCACGAAAGCTAAGTGATACTTGTAGTGTTTGATTTTTTTTTTCTTTTTCTCTGTATCCTCTTTCTCTGGTTCTCCAAGTCATATTGCAACTTATATATTTAGTGTATGATCATCGCGCTGTTCGAAGGTGGGGTTTTTGCTTTTTCTTGTTGTTGCAGTTGCTCTCGATGCTCATATATATATATATATATATATATATATATATCCTTTAGTCAGCCTCTCATCACGTCGCCGTTCCATTTTGATTAGTGTAACGCTGCTGTGTCCGTTACTTTTGCCCGGCTTCTTGGTGCGCCCTGCCACGCTCAAAATTAGGGGGATTCCACTCCCGCACAGTCAGTTGCGAGAACACATTTGGTTTCAGAGTTGACGATCCAAGAAGCATTTGTAAACACTCCTGGAATCCCTGTGCTATGGCGGGATAGGCCGTGCGAAAGTCGCGAATGTTGTGGATGGATTCCTTGTTGTGAATAGCGAGTGACGCAAGCTCCACCACACTGCTGGCGTGCGGTCCGACAGCGCGCACCCCAAGAACCTGCATCTTTGAGTCGTTCGTGACCACGATCTTGACAAAGCCGTTGGTGTTTCCCATCGCAAGCGCGCGGCTTACGAATTCGTAACCGTATTTCGCCACCTTGTAGGCGATCTTTTTGGAGCGGCACTGCTGCTCGTTAAGGCCCACTGCCGCCACCTCCTGGTCAAGAAACATGATAGTAGACAAGTTGTCCAGCTTCGCGATGGACTGCTCCTCGGGGTAGGTGCTGTAGATGTGATCGATGCAACCGACCGCCTCCAGCTCCCCGACGTTCACGAGTGCCATGCGAGTGCTGACATCGCCGCAGGCGTAGATGTGGTTGAAAGGTTTGATGCGCAGGAACTGGTCGCGCTCGGGTCTGCCGTGGTTCATCGTGGCGTCGATTTTGTCGAGATTCAGAAACTGCAAGTTTGGCACGCGACCAATGGAAACAAGGGCACTGTCGACGGTGTGCATGTGCATCGTGCCGTCTGTTAGGTTCTTCAGATCGTACTGGAATTTGCCGTCCACAATTCTGTTGCCGACCATCTGCGAGTGGTGGTGTAGATTGACGCCTTTTGCCTCGAGCAGCTTCTGAATAAACATGGCAACGTCCTCGTCCTCCATGGGCAGAATGCGGTCACTCTTCTCAATCAGGTTGACCTTCGTTTTGCCGAAGTTAGCAAAGATAGTGGCGAACTCGCACCCGATCACACCGGCGCCGATAATCACGACACTCTTCGGAAGGGGGTGCTTCATAATGTCGTCTGACGTAAAGACAACCTTGCCATCGGCAATGGCGGTCGGGTGCGGGCGCGGCTGGGCACCGGTCGCGATAATGAAGTAGTCGGCGTCAATGTGCTCCGAGTCACCGTTGTTCAACACCACCTCCACGCGGTTCGGTGTGTCAAAGCGACCGCGGCCCTCGAAGAGGCTGACGTTGGAAGCTTTGAGCTGCGCGAGAATCTGGTCGTGGCGGGTGGTGGCAGCGGTCGCGATGGCGCTCTGGATGTTGTCGTGGGTGACGTCGGGAAACTCCTTCACCTTCTTCACGAAGCGCATCGCGGTGCGGCCGTGCGTGGTCTGGTAGAACTTCGCCATCTCCCACATGGTCTTGGACTGCAGCGCACCGTTCCACAGATCGGCTCCACCAATGCGATTGCCTTCGATAAGCGCGGTCTTCTTGCCGTAGTCCACAGCGCGCAAGGCGGCGGCAACGCCCGCCGGGCCGCCGCCAATGACACACACGTCAAAGCGCTTTGCGAAGAGAAGACCCGAACTGCGAAACATAGCGCGGGTTGCAAAAGTGGTGGCGACAGAAAGAGTGCACGTACAATGAGTTCCGAGTGAGAATGAGTGGTGAATACACTTGTCGATATATTTTTTTATGATAACGCGGAATGTGGGAGTGTTTTGACTGAAGAAAAAAAAAAAAAAAGAAGAATGATGAAAGTAAAACGTGAAGAAAGAAAAAGAGAAATAACACGATGAGGACTTTTGATGTGCGCGTAGTGGTGATGTCGGAGAACGATCACTTTTTGCACGAACAGAGAAAAAGAAATGATGTTTGAGAGGGGTGGGGGTATGCAGCTTGTTGGGGCAATCCTTGGTTTGGGGATGTGGTAGGGGCGGGGGTGGGGGGTGGGGGTGCGCGGGGTAGAGGGAGGGGGTCGGGCGGGGCGCTGTGCCACGGGTCATGGCGGGCAGGGGGTGCCCGCAGGAATGGAGCGGTGACGGGTGGTGGTGGGGACGGGGGGAGGGGGAGCGCTGCGTGGCGGGGGGAAGGGGAAACATGAACAGTCCTCGCGCTCGTCAGTCCCCCCCACGTGTGCTTGTGCGTGTGTGTTTTTTGAGGTGGGGGACGGGGGGGGGGGGGGGCGAACACGCCACAGGCACCCCAGCAGCCCGGTGGCCGAACGCGCAAACAGACCCCGTCCAGCGATAACGCAAGGATGGCTCAGGGTTGCTCTGTCGTGCGCGAGTGATGGGTGTTCTGCCTTGGTTGTGGTCCCGAACCCAAATCCCCCCCCTTCCAACATCCCCCCCCCCCCCCCGCCCCCACTCCGAGGCCGTCGTGTTTTTGGGTCTACGAATGGTGGTGTTTATGGCAAACAAAACACACCGCGCGCGCCCCAGCAGTGGAGGGAGCAACGGTGAAACGCGCAAACGGGCCTTGACAAACGGCAAACGGTGGCGCACAGGGGGGTCTCGAAAACCGCCCCGCGGCGCGTCACGCACCGTATGGGCATTCTCCCCGATAGCCCTGGCACCCCACCTCCTCAGTGCCCACAAGGACCCCAAACGCTGTTTCTACCCAGATGCCACAATGATTCGGCAAATTCTGTCAAGTCACCATATCCAAGTGGTTACGGAGACTGACTAGAAATCAGTTGCGATCTCGCGCGTAGGTTCGAATCCTGCTGGTGACGACTTTTTGCCACTAAAGCTTGTCCTTCTGTTATTCTTGTGCGACGGAAGCGGGTGTCTGGGAGGAGCAATTTTACTACGATGGCAAAGTGGCCGAGAGGTCCAAGGCGGGAGACTCAAGTTCTCTTATGTTCGCATGCGTGGGTTCGAACCCCACCTTTGTCAAAGTTTTTCCACCACTTTCGCTGTCTCTTACCGGCCAGGCATGAAGAATCGGGTTTTACTCGTTGTCACTATATCCAAGTGGTTACGGAGACTGACTCGAAATCAGTTGCGATCTCGCGCGCAGGTTCGAATCCTGCTGGTGACGTCTTTTTGCCATTTTTTTTTTGGATTTTTTTTTTTCAACTTCAATGAACACCACCGCATCAGAAACAGCGTTTTTATGTCTGTTTTTTTTTTTTTTCTGAATGTGAAGACACGATGCGGTGGGTGGACATTTGAACAGCAGGAACAACAGACAAGAAGAACGGAGAGAGAGAGAGAGAGAGGAAACTACACACACACACACGGACTAGGGACGGAAGGAGATGAAGTGGTCGGGGTAGGCGTGGCTGTAGGCGGCGACGGGGTCCTTGGTGCCGAAGGCGGGGATGAGGAAGAGGTCGTTGCCCAACTCGTCCAGCACCGATACACCGAGTGCGCCGACGAGCGGCGGGTTGCCGGTAGCGTCGTGGTCGTCGGCGGTGCCCCACACGGAGCACCAGCGCTGGCAGCTCGCGCATTCCTGCCGCAGCTGCTCCTCAATGGAGGCGCAGAAGGGCTGGCGTGTGAGGACGTTGATGGGGGTGAACGCGCGGCAGTACTGCACCACCACCAGCTCCCGCACACGCTGGTCAACGGAGGAGGCGGGGTTCTGCAGGAAGGTGTGGCACGCTTCCGCCATGTTGATCACGCCGTCGCCGCCGTCGGCGTCAGGGAGCTTCACGCAGCGCGCCGCGTCGTCGAAGATGTGCTGCAGACGCGGCAGGTTCACCTCATGGCCGAAGAGCGCGCGGCTCCACAGGTGGCAGCTCGCCATGGAGTCCACAATGTGGGTGCGCGTGACCCAGAACGGCAGCGTGTAGCCGCGCGCGCTCGTCACCTCTGCCAGCCGCGCCAGCGCCTCTGCGTCCCGCGTAAGAGGCCGTCCGCGGACGTCAAGGAAGGGATGGTGATGGCTGCCCAGCTGGAAGTGCGCGTCGCCCTTCATCTGGCTGACCACCAGCGCCGGGCGGCTGTGGACGAGACACGCGCGATCGCGGCCCTGCAGCGCCACCGTCGGCATCCGCGGCTCCATGATGTGCCGGCGCACGTAGCCGGGGTTTCCCAGGTGGGGCCAGTAGTTGAGCTGTCGCTGTTCCGCTACCGTCAATAGCTCAACCACCGCTGATTGTTCTGCGCTCTCCTCGCTGGCGTTCGCGACGACGCTTTCTGTCTCGCAGACCAGCGGCGGGCGCACCCACCACGACGTCGCCCGCCCGAACACATCCACGAACTTCTTGTTCATTGGGGTGCGCTGATTGACGTGAAATTGCTTGGCGCCGTCAGTGATAGTGTTAAAATGCGGGTGCGGAAGCGGAAGTGTGAAGAAGCTCGATGTCTCTGCGTGACGATGGTCCGCAAGGGTAGTAGGGAGGGAGACGGAGAGAGAGAGGAAGAGGGAGAGGCATCGATAAAAGAAGCACACATTGTTTTTGTTTTTCTCTCAGTGATACTACCGCGTCTTACACAGAACAACGGTTGGTTGCAACCTGGGTTTCATTGCCAGCAAGCAAGCAAACAACAACAACAAACAGCAAGAAAAAATATATGAACAACTGCAACAATAACAACGACAATAATAACGACAGCAACGACGACAAGGGCATTTTGTCAAGGACAACATTTGCTTCGAGTTTCTAAGAGAAATGTACACGACGGATACAAAAATAACAACAACAGTGAGGCGAAGTGTTCTAGGAAGGAAAGGAAAGAGCGACGAAGAGAGTGCCCGCAGTGTATTGAAGGAATGAGAGAGAGAGAGAGAGAGAGAGAGGGAGAGAGCCGGGGAAATGGCAACTTGCCCCCACCATAGACTACTTAGAGGGGGGAAGCGGAGGCGGTAGCAGCGGTCGATGCACTGGGGCGTACAAGACCCGCTTCGAGATGCTGCGAGCGCAGTACGGCGTGCTGCTCCGACACCTGCCGAACACTCTCCATCTCCTTCTCCAGCAGTTCATACGCCGCGTCGGCCTCTCGTGTCTTCTGCTGCAGAAGCGCACACAGTCGTTCGTACTCCCGCTCCGACTGCTGCTGCATCTTGTTCACGCGGCTGGCGAGGCGCTCCACCCGTTCCTCCAGCGGCGCTGTCCGCTCTGCCGCGGCCTCCACATGCTGCTTCAGCCGCTGCAGGTTCCGTGCGGCCCACTGCTGTGTGTCGCCCAGTTCCGCCCGGGCCGTCTCGCGCTCGGCCGCCACCGCCGCCGCCACCAACCGCTGCGCCTTCTCCTGCTGCTCCGCCGCCGCCGCCGCCATCTCCGCACGAAGCTCCGCCGCCTGCTGCCTCAGTGCCGCCTGGTGCTCCTCGCACACCTCCGTCAGGCGCCGCTCAAGCGTGGCGACCTGCGTCTCCTTCGCTGCATCGCGCGCCGCCAGCGCCTCGAGGCGTTCGCGCAGTTGCTGGGTCTCCTGCTCCTGCCGCACCAGCCGCGCACGCAGCTCCGCGCCGTTGCTGGCCAGCTCCCGCTCCCGCTCCGCCTGGATACTCTGGCTCAGCTTCAACAGCCGCGCCAGGCTCGCCACCTTGGTGTCCACCGCGTCCACGCGCGCCGTGGCGTCCTCCAGGCGGCCCTGCATTTCCTGCGCCGCCAGAGTGCCGCCCACAAGACTGTCCAGCTGCTGCCCCAGCGATGCGGGCGACGGCCCGCCACCAGCGACGGCGGCCACCGTTGGCTTGGCAACAGTTGACCCTGGCGGCCTCCGCAGATAGAGGTCCACGTAGTCCATGGGCATTGGCGCGTGCCTGAGTGAATCTATCTATGTGTGTGTGTGTGTGTGTGTGTGTGTGTGTGTGTGTGTGTGTGTGTGTGTGTGTGTGTGTGTGTGTTTATATACGTAGTGCTGGTGACACCAAAAATAAAATAAAATAAAATAAAAATGGTAATGATAATGGTACAGGACAGTTGCAGTGCCTCCTCGCTGTGAATGTGCACTACGAGTAAAAAACAAACAAACACGTATTTGAGCGTCGACAGGGAAGAAGGAGCAGGGAGGGGAAGGGGGGAAGGTGAAAAGGAGCAGACAGGTAAGACCCATGCGTAAGACCTATAACATTCTTTTTTTTTTCATGCCAACAACGTCATAAATAAAAGGCGCATCTGGGGGTGACAGCAGGAAAGAGAGAGAGAGAGAGAGAGAGAGAGAGAGAGAGAGAGAGAGAGAGAGAGAGAGAGAGAGAGAGAGAGAGTGTGTGTGTGTCAGTGCGTGCATGTCCCGCGCAGATCCGTATTTATTTATTTTTTGCTGCCGCCAATTAAAAAGCCAAACCGATTCTCGAGGGGGAAAACAGTAACAATAGCAACAAAGCAACATCTACAATCAGGCGTCGCCGTCTTGGTCAGCGACAAGGTTCACCACCAACATCTTCTGGTCGGCGTTCCACTTGACGTCGGCGACTCCCTCCTTGACACGCCGCGGGAGGGGGGCACGCAGGTAGTAAGCTGGGGAGCCCACTGTCAGCTCGTACGGCCGCGTTGCCACGTAGATCTCGGCAACACTCGCCACCAACGGCATTTCAACACGCACCACGACGCCCTCGCTGCTGGCGCTGCTGGTGTCGCGCGTGGGGTCCACCTGCAGATACACATCCTCCGCGGTGATGCGCTGCTTGTACAGCACGTCGTGCTTGGGCTCCACCGCGTCGGGACTCGGTTCGAACGGCGACGCCCCTCCGCCCGGCGCCGCCGCCGCCGAAACAGACGCTCCCGGCACCACGGGAGAGGGCTGCGCGCCAGCTCCAGCGACACCGCGCGTCAACTCGCTTAGTCCGCGTTGCTGCGCACGGTACATGTGCGCCAGCTCTTCCTGCGTCCATATGTCGTTTCCTGCCGGAATCGGCTTCTCCATCGCACGCTTCTGCGCCTGCCGCCGCTGCTCAGCTGCCTTCCCCACCGACGGCTCCGGCAGCCTCAGCTGGTGGTCGACCACTGTGGGGGGCAGCGGAAGCGCTGCGGGGTTCTGCGCGGTGGCTACTGAGGCAGTGCCGGCAGCCTCCTGCCCTGCTGCCGGCGGCGGCGGCGACCTCGTGGCTGTACCCCGTGGTCTGTGAGGCAGGTCGTGTGAAGTTGGCGTTTTTGTCCAACAGCGACGCCAGAGTTTCCAGGTCTTTTGATTGCATCCTGTATTTCCTCGCTTCTTTTGATATATATCTTCTTTTTTATTTATTTGCAGACTTTTTGATGATGTGCGGTGGCTCTGGGGGAACAACAGCACGTCAGTCGTTTTGCAAAGTGTTGAATAGTGAGAGAGAGAGAGAGAGAGAGAGTGAGGGGGGGGGGGGTAATTTATTTGTGCTCCATACAGGCAAGAAACAACTGCAGAGAAGAGAATGAAAGGTGAGGGGAAAACATCCGCCACCTCGTGGTCGAAAACAAGCTGGTAAGGCATTGGTGACGTTGCACATGGGTCATAAGACAAGTCGAAGGCAACTGTGGTGGTGATGACATGTAATTCTCGCTAGTTTTGGTATTTCCTCGCACCCCCCTCTTTTCAGGCTGCTTCCTTTTTGTCGTTGATGCATGGGAGGGGAAGGCGGCAGAAGCGGCAGCGACAGCGGCAGCAGAGGTGCGGAGACGTTATGGGAGAAACAGGAGGCGCGGCCTATAGTTTGCTCCGCAGAGCCGCCTCCCCGGAGGTCATGTAGCGCGCCAGGACGTCGGCGATGGCGGGTCGCGCGAGCAGCATGGCGAGGTACTGCTTCGCCTGGAAGGCGGTCAGGACCGTCGTCACGAGCTCCTCGCCGTCGATGCGGATGCAGTTGAGCGCCTTGTGGTCGAGCAGCGACAGCGGGATGCACACGCGTTGCGCGGCGTCGCTCATGTTCCACAGCCGCACTAGCCGCACGCTGTCGGGCGAGAGGTAGCGCAGCGGGATACGGTCGCGGCGGCGCGGCGTGACCTCGCACAGGCGGTCGAGCATGCCCCGGTAGGCGCGGTTGATGTTGGGCTCCTTGTTGTCCGGGTCCTGCAGCGCGCGCGTCGCGTTGTGGTACTCGACAAACTGCATCAGGTGCGACGGCCACCGCTTGACGAGCTTCTCGGTGGCGGGCTCATCTTCCTTGGCGAAGTGGCGCACGATGGTGTTGATCGAGTGCACCTGCTGCGTGTGCTCCAGCATCTCGCGCAGCATCGGCTCCACCTTGGTGACGTACTGCTGCAGCTCCGGCACGCCCATCCCCACTCCGTTCAGGACGTACCCGCGGATGTACTCCTGCGGCCGCAGCCGGAAGCGCGACGGGCCGAAGCGAGCCAGCGAGAGGCCGCCGGAGTTTTTGCTGTCTTCCGCCTTGCGTTTCGATGGCGTTTTGACGACGGCAACACTCGACACCGCAGGCTCGGCGTGTCTCGGCGCGCCTGCCGCGACTGTGAGACTGGCGTTGCTGCTGCCGCCGCTGCCGCCCCCGGAGCCGCTGGTCTGCTCCGAGCTCGATGAGGTGAGGAGGAAGCTTGCCGGCGGGGCGGCGAGCACCTCGGGAATCATCAAGACGTAGCCGCACTGCGGTTTCAGGGTATTGACGGGGTTTGGGGCTCCGACGTACGTGATGATCGCCGCGTCGATATCCTGGCTGGGGTGGTCGAAGGCCTTTGCCAAAAAGTCCTTGCAGCCTGGCGGCTCAAAAGTCACCGCGAAGGTCTTCTCGGCCACCGCGCGGTGCGCAGCCAGAACGGCGCCGAGACTGTGCCCGGTGTAGCTGATGATCCACTCCTTGCCGTCCACGCGCATCGGGGTGTGCGCCCGCACCTGACGGGAGAATTCCCGGGCAAGATAAAACTGAATGGTGGGCTCGTCAAAGTACATCCAGATCCCAGCGCGCAGCCCCAGCACCTCCGACGTGCCGCGCTGAGCAATGACGCAGTGGCGCATCGTCTTGTGCGTGTAGGCGACGGCGTAGTAACCCTCCTGGTCGAGGTTGAAGGTGCGGCAGTCCACCAATACCTGCCACCCATCCGGCAGAGGTGCGTTGTCAGCTGGGTCCTTGTAGACGTGGGCCGACAGCGCCGCGTACACGCCGTGTGGCACAAGTTGCAGGCCAGCCACTTCCCCAGCCTCGAGGCGCGGCCGCCGCTGCGCCTGCTCCAATGACACAGAGCCCTCGGATTTCTCACTGTGAGACACACGGTTTCCCATTGCAGTCGCAAAGATACGGTAAAAAACAACAACAACACAACTTTCGGACAGAGTGCCAGTAGTAACGTAAGAATTTATTATTGTTGCTTGTATTCTTGCTCTTGCTATTTGATCGTACTGATGTTGACAGGAGAAAACGACACAAAAGTGAAAACAGAAAGGAAGAGGAATAGGAAGAGGAGAAAAAGGCACACGATGATTTGACAGTCACTGTACTTTTTTTTTTTATTCCATTCGCCTTGTCACTTTGTAAGCAAGGCACGGCGTAGCTAACAGGCGAACAAGCTACCGAGTCAAATATATATATATATATATTATATATATATATATATATTGGGACGCCCGCAGTTACTCGTCTTAGACCGAGACTACGGCGTAGTGAAGGAAAGAAAGGAAAAGGATGTTACGATGCCCTTCAAGTGGCCGGAGTTGTTGTTTTTTTTTCCCCTCGAGGCGGCTGAACTCATTACATATATACATTTTTCTGTTGTTGTTGTTGTTGTTATTGATTAACTGACATTTCACAGATTTTTTTTTTTGCGTAATTAGAGAAATAAGGTGTAGGAAACACCGAAAAGAGGGGGGGGGGGGGGAGGGTCAGAATCGATCAGGCAAGCAAGCACTCAAACAAGAAAAACTCCGGATAAACAAGTAAATAAAGTAAAGAAGGAAACAACGGCGAATGTTTGATAATGTGTATGCAACAAGGAAATGAGAAAAATGGGATCGAATATTGGTAAATGACGGGGTGAAGAATTAGAAAAGGTGGCTTGTATATATATAGGGAGGAAGCTGTATCGCTTTCGAGACAGTGGGACAACCCCTCATTACGAAGGGAGTGGGGGACAGAAGAGTCATTTGCGATTATATATATTATTGTTATAGTCTCATTATCGCCCATCTTCGCTTTTTGAAACGAATGGAGATAGTGTAAACAGCACAACGGAACACAGATATCGACGGGGGGAGGTCGTGAGACAAAAAGAAAAGAAAAAATTAACGGGTGCTGATGAGACCACGAGAAAAAAACAACAACAACAACAACATGGGAAAAGAATGATCCACAGACGAGCGCCGCTACTTCTTCTTGTCCTTCTTAAGGCTTCCATGCACAGCCACGCCCTTGGTCGTCCCACCGTACTTCTCGTGAAGGTCTTCGAAGTCCTCAGGCTTGAACTCGACGTTGGGGTGCTTCGCCTCGTAGTGCAGCTGAAGCGTCTTGAAGTCAGGGGCCGGTGTCATGCACACTTTGCAGGCGAACCGGGCGTGTCCAGCAGCGCCGCCCTGACGATCCTTCAGACCCGCAGAGCCGCCGCCCATGTTGGTGGTGGCCAAGTGCTCCTTGCGCTTCGTCTCCGCCGTCGTGTGCTTCGTTGGCTTCGCTTTTCCTCCCATGGTGAATTACCTGAGTGAAAAACAAAAAGTGCTTTATTGAGTAAAGTTAGTAGCTTTTTATCTGAGCCAGTGAGACTTCTTGTTTAAAGAAAGTGCACTACTTTCTGCAGATGACGATATTAGCGTGGTGGTGGTGGTGGTGGTGGTGTGTGTGTGTGGGGGGGGGGGGGTTGAGGGGAGGGAGAGAGAGAATGAGAGGAGACCGTGAGAGACCGACAGGGCACCGCACCATACATGTACACACAATAATGGCGAAGCCGATGAATTTGAGATATGCGCGCTTGACTTTGCAACGCCAAAGCACCATTACAGAACGTAAAGCGGAGCGTTACCATTTATTTATTTATTTATTTATTTATTTTCGAAACACAGAGAGTGGTAATGTAATAAGTCACCGTGTCGGAGAGAGTGTGGGAAGTGTACACGTGATGAGGGGGGAGGGTCTCAAAAAACAACAACAAAAAAAAAAAAACAACAAATAAACGATACAAAGCTACCAACATTGAGTGTCTTCAGAGGCTGCTGTTGCTAACGACGGCAGAGGTAGACAGCAGGTGCCTCTGCTTGATGAAAGCATCAAAGAGGACCTCTGGGTCCGGAAGACACAACGGCCCGGTCACCTTCACAGTAAATATGGAGGGATACATAACGGCCACCTGCTGCAGCAGGCGCAAGGTGCGGCGCGGAAGGCCGGCGGAAGCCTGGATCGCGCTCGGTGGAGGGCGCAGCACCTCACGCGCCTCGTTGGCAACGAACCGAATGCCGTCCGTGACACCGGCGGCCACCGCTGCATGGTCAAGGCGCGGGCGGCGCAGCACTAGCCACTGCAGCGCCAGCGAGAGCCATCGCGACCGTCGCGCCGCGTCCTCGTCGCCCCGCCGCCGCAGCAGCTGCGCGAAGCGCACGTAGTAGAGCAGGAATCCGTCGGCCTCCGACCCCTGCAGCGTGCGCAGCGCCGCCGTCATGACGCGGGCGCTCAGCAGCTCCGGCGCCTCGCCGGCCACCGTCAACGCCTCGGACAGCGCCGCGACCGGCCGCATCGTGTGGCGCCCGTGCAGCAGCGTCAGCAGCAGCAGCTCCTCGCGGCTGGGGTTCACCAGGCCGTTGCTGATCAGCGTCTCCGTCACCTCCGCCAGGTTCCGCAGGCCAGCACGCGCGGCGGACAGCAGGCACCCGAGAAGGTCTGCTGGCGCCGGCGGAGAGGGCTGCCGGTCGTTGAGACAGACGTCGAGGCACCACCCCGCCAACTCAGCGTGCCTTGCAGAGGCGGCAAGTCGCGCGGCAGCGGTTGCGGTCGACACATCGGGCAGGTACCGCGGGAACAGCATCCGCAGAGTCGACAGCCACCGCACCCCGCGCTGCGCCTGCCTGGTGAAGGCGAAGTAACGCAGCGTCAGAGCCACCAGCCGCTGCTCGCCGCGCATCAGGGACGCGGGGTCCGCGAGGCGGCGCCGGAGAAAGATGTCGATGTAGAGGAGCGCGAATTCGGCTGCGTCGCTGAGTCCGGCGCGCAGAAACTGCTGCATCATCATAGAGAGGCACCCGCTGGAGATGGCGCTTGGGCTACGGCGAGCCCAATAGCGCAGCACCTGCGCGAGCACACGTGCGTACTGCCGCTGGTGCTGACGTTCCGCGTCCGCGCCACTGTGAAAAGCTGCATGGGTGTACAGGGCCAGCCGGACAGAATGTTCAAGGAAGTGCGCCTGCTCGCGTGCTGAGACGCCCATGACGACAGAGGCCGTCGATGCGATAGCGGCCAGCTCCGCCCTCGTGTCGGAGGCGTGCGGCTGCTTCGCGAGCATCGTTGCCGCTGTGGCGTACACCTGAGCGGCCACCAGAGCTCCGCCGCCGCTAGAGTTTTCGCGGTCCAGTGCTGCGACACGCAGGACATGGCGCAGCACAGCGGTGTTGCCGATGCACCATGCGGAGACGAGCACATCTGTCGGCAGTGCGTCTGCCGCGCACATCTGCGCCAGAGCGCTAGGCGCGGCCGCCAGCATCAGCTCACAGCCCCGGGCGTGCAGGCCGGCGCGGCGTGCGAGCCGGCAGCAGTCCGCCACCAGCCCCGCGCGCAGCGCCGCCACGCCGCCAAGCATCAGCGCGTCTAGGAAGTCGCGCACGGCAGCGACGTCCGCGGGTACGCTTGCGTTGACGTGACGGTGCCGCGCGAGAAACACCTCGACGTCATACGCGCCCGTCGCCGGCGCATCCTGTGGAAAGACGGAGAACGACGGCGAGGTTGGGGCCGCACGATCGACAATGCCACCGGCGGCACTTGCTCTGGTAGCGGTGGGGCCTCGCGCCGTCGTGGAACCGGCGGTGGCGCCATCCCCATCACCCGTTAAGGACGAGATGGAATAAAAACGCTGCGTCGGCACAGCGCCACTCGTTGTCGCAAGTGCTCTGCGGCTAAAGAGACGGTGATGGTGTTGTGAAGCACTTGACTGGAGGAGCGCCGGCCGTCGCAAACGCCAGCCATGAGAAACTGATGCAGCCGCTCTGCATGCCAACGGGGGGCAAATATATCTGCTGCAAAGAGTTGAAGAATCACACGCGCTAACAAGGCTTCTTCTCGTGTTATTGCTACTACTGCTAATACTATGAGTATTCCTACTACTAGTACTACTACTACTACTTACGTGGAGCCTGCTGGAAACGCCGTTTCCCCTGGCTGCCGTGCTCCGCATATTTTGAAAAATACGCAGGCGGTGGCTAGATGTAAACGAGTGTATACAGGCTCTACAGGTTCTAAATATGTTGAGATTCTGCAGCTACAATGAGAGAAGTTAGAAAAGGAAGCAAATCGCTCATGTGAATGCAGGGATACGTCATTGAGGGTCGGGGGGGGGGGGAGAGAGAGACAAAAGGGATTCACAATAAACTTAGAAGCAGTATGACCAATCCACATTGAATTTAGAAGGAAAACTCCGAATAATAAAGAGACAATTTCAATCCACGTACTTTGATAAATACATAAATAGAATATCATCATATATATTTGACTTTTGAAAATGCCACAAGAACTGTCAAGACACGAATATCAAGCAAGTAGAAAAGTGCAGACTATTCAAGAGCAAGACGAGATTTATAAAAAAAAAAAATAAGAATAAGAATAGGAATAGGAAGGGTGAACAAATCGTCGCGACACTAGGATTCCGGAGCACCTTGTCGCCGGGCCTGGATTGCCTCCAGGCATTTCTTTTTGCTTGTGGGTATCTTCAAGTCGGGATAGGTACTCTTGATGAACGCCTTCAGCTGCGCGCACGTCAACTCCGCGTCGAGCTCCTCCAGGGAGAGAGCTGCCAAGTTTACGCCGGGGGGTGGCGAGCTGATGTTGCGGCCGTGGAGACCGAGAATGACGTTCATCAAGTCCTTGGGTTTGCTGGCGGAGGCAGCGAGGGACGCCAAGGTGGGGTCCACATTGTGCCCGAGCCGCCTCTCCAGCTCCGCCCGCTTGCCGCTGTCGCTCAGTGTCTCGCTGACGACGCCCCTCACCAGCGCGCGCAGCTCAGCGGTGGTGTAGTGGTTCTCCAGATCGAATGGACCAATGTCGGGGCAGTCCCAGGCACGCCGCCGAGCCACCACTATCTCATGCGGGATGATCGCCGGATTGGTCCGCATGTAGCGGTCGACGTTGTCCGCAGTTAGTATCACCTCGTCTTCATCCTCGTCGCCAATTTTGTGCGTCTCCGTCGCGACATCGCCCGCACTGGCGATTCCCTCACTGGTGGGCCGTGCCTCTGTGCGCGCTCGCTTGTGTGGCGGCGTGCTCTCCGCAGGCACGGCTACTTCTCCAGCACCGCCATCATCGTCGTCATCGCCGCTCTCGCCCACTTCTGTCGATTCATGATTCTTTTCGTAGGAAAGAACGACCCAGTCTAGCACGTCGCCGCCACCGTTCGTACCCGGCCTTGCGTCGTCCGGAGGGAACACCACGTCGATGATGAAGTCTGTCGCGGCGTGTGGGGCCGTTTCGGAAAGCTGGTGCACCCGCTCAAGCAAGGAGGGGTGAACGCCGCAGGCGAGGAGAAGCTGGTCACGCTGCTCCACCGTCAGCGACGACTCCATCCATTCATCGAGCGCGTCAACGCAAAACTGCTCTGCCAGGTTGGGCGTGTCTCGGTTGAGGTCCAAGCCCCGCGTCAGCGAGGCAAACACCGACAGCGGAAGGTCGGCAATGGCGCAGATGAAGCCGTTCAGCGAGGCAGGGAGGGTGACGGCGGAGCTCCACTCTGTTTCTGTGGTCCGGAAGGCGTCCTTTTCACTGTCCTCATCTCCCTCGTTCCAGGCGCCAATCACTGACTCAATACTCTCCCGCTCACTATCGCTTGCAAAAAGACGAGACACGTTTTTGCGCAGAGCCACGATACCACAGTCCAGAATGCGGCGGACGCAGGACTCGGCACAAAACACCGCTTTGGGGTCTACGAAAGAGCCGTCTTGGTGAATCATTGTCTGCAATTCAAAATTTTGAAGTCCAACGTTGTCCAGGAAGGCGAGTATCCGAAAAAGTGGGTTTCGCCTCCAGGCGTTCGCCAGCAGCGTCTTGTCATCCATCAGCGTTGGTCAGGTTCGAATGTACTTTTTTTGTGGTTGTTGTTGCTGTTGTTAAAGTTCTTGCTTCCATTTACTTTGTCAATTTTTTGTATTCGTTTCGTCGCAAGTAGTGATTTTCAGGAAAGGAAAAGAGTGGGGTGGTGTCTGTGGGAAGGAAAGGGAAACAAGCGCGGACTGTCGGCACAACGTAAACCTGCCATTCAAACCCTGTTCACCCGAACAACAATGACAGTGAAAAAAAATAAGACAGAAGTTGAAGGGGACAGCTCTGTGTGAGCGCGAAGAGCATGTAAGTGCAAAATGAATAGGAGTTCGTACGGATCAAACTGAATAGACCGGAGGAAGACAGCAGAGAGAAAATGACAGAAAAAGAGATAGACCGAGAAAGAGAGAGAGAGAGAGAGAGCTGCAAAAGTGGTTCAGTAATCCAAATCACGACGATAACAGGGAGGAAAAAACAACAGCAACGTCTGTTGCAAGCCATAGAGAGAGAGAGAGAGCGACGGCGGAGAGTGGCGGGAGGAGAAAACGGCGGAGCTAGGTCTGGAAGGGATCGCACCTCTTAAAATGTTGAAACTTCAACGTCCCGCAAGGGTTTTCAACGAAAGCAACGATTCGAGAAAAGTCATGCGTTGAATTTTGGTGATCAGGAAACGAAAGTAGAAGGCAACGTAGTCACCCACGAGTGCTTCATCCAGGTCGCGAACACGCGCGACGGTCCCTTTTTCGTTGGATCGGTTTGACGCGCCACTGCAGCTGTCCACCGCCGACCACACGCTACTGTAGTGCCGTGCGGCGCTGGGGTGATCCGCCACCTCCGAAAGCGCCAGTACCGCGAAGAGGACGTCGCGCAGCTCCATGTATCCGCCGGCGACGCTGCTCAGTGACTTCCACCGCTGCAGCCACTCGCGGCTGATGTGCCGTACGCTGGGGGCCGCCGCGCGATCCGCCGAGAGCAAGGCCACGTCGCGCCGCCGCGCATGGCTCTTGCCCTGCAGGAGGGCCCCGAGCACCGACCAGCCCGGCTTGTAGCCGTTGTCGGTCAGAAGCGGATGCAACAGTTCGTGTACCTCTTCGATGTCCGACACGCGCGTCGCCCACATGTCGTGCTTGATGCGCTGCAGCTCCAGCAGCAGGTACGTGAGCGCCTGTCGCCCGCTGCGGTTCTCCACCACCTCCGCGAACGAGGCGAGGTCCCCAAGCATCTCCTCGCATCCCGTCGCCGCCCACGCACGAGCCTCCTCCGCTGTCACCAGCGCCTCTGGCGGTAGCTCCACCCGCGCGTCGTCCGTGTTCGTGCCCGCCGCACTGTCTCTCGGAAAAAGCACCGAGCACGCGTTTACCGCACGCGGTGGCACGTCCTTGAGTTTCAGATAGCACTCGAGAGGCCGGCGAACCTGAAACATGCGCGGGTACAGCCACTCCGGCGCCGCGACGCATACGCGGCGCGTCAGCAGTGCGCGAATTCTCTCGTCGTGCGCGCGTGCAAAGGCGCGAAACTCGCGCGAAGCATCAAGAACCATCAACATGTCGCGCACAAGACACCATTGCAGCCAGTACCACGTAACGTCGTCATCGAGCGAGTGAATGGCGCAACCTCTGCAACGAACTTCCCATCTAGACATCTTCTATTGTTGACAGACAAATTGACAGAACGAGAAGGCTAAAGAAGGAGAGAGAGAGAGAGAGAGAGAGAGAGGACGGGTGCGGGAGCTCAGTTCAGTTCATGCGGTGAAGAGTGTACGTTATCAGGGGATTGCAGCGCTGAAGGAAACAGTCTTCAAGAAGAAAAAATACAGTGAAAGAGAACTTCAAAAAAAGGATGATGTGCGAAGAGTACGATAAAATCGTCTTGAAAAGTGCTACAAGGAAGAAAGATACTTTGAGAATGTATGAGCCTGCAGCTTTAAAAAAATTAAAAAAAAGGATTACCGAACCGATGGCGTGCGAGGAACGTTCAGAGAGGGAGGGAGGAATATTGTCAGATGGTGGTAGCTCATTTAGAAAAAGAAAAGGAAAGTTAAACGAGCCTTCATGAAACAATGAAGACCTGACACGTGCTATACTGGAGGTGTTGAACAGCAGCATCGCATTCCTTTGCTTTTCTCTATCGGTGTTACGCCAACACAAGACATGATATATAGAATACACAATATACTGACTGATTGGTGAGGCAAAAGTGCAAATTGGGAGCAGAAAATGAAAGTGGAAGACTCCTTTCTGTACATTGCCTAGTAGGGATGCACAAACTAAGCGGCAAAAAAAAAAAAAAAAAAACTAACACGTAATTCTATCTAAAAAGTACCCAGCGTCGTTATGCAAAGTTACACAACAGCGCGCGATGTGAAAAGTTCACACCCACTCATCGCCTGCTGCGGTCATCCTCCCTCCGCTCATAGGTGTACACGGACAGACAGTCTATCAGAAGGGAGGAGAAGAGACCAGCGTTGGGCGACTGAATGAATTCCTCCTTGGTTATCAGCAGTGGCTCCTTCGTCGCGATGAGGTCAAAGTACTCCTGAAGCATCGTCTCCCTGCTACACATGGAGATGCCCGCCTCGACCATCTTGGCGTGTGTCTCTCGGAAGAAGTAGTTGGCCATCATGGGGGTCAGCTCACCGCGTCCCTCAAAGTCGAAGATGTACCAGAAAAAAGTTGGCCGGCCGCACTGCGGGAGTCGCTCGATGGCGATGACGAAGTCAACGAACTTGCGGTAGTCCACCTCCGCGTTGGCCATCATCACGTTCGTCTCAAAGTAGCGGTCAATAAAAAGGGAGGACAGCGGACTGATGTCGATGGGGAGTCCGTCGTTGGTGTTGGTGGGGAGGCCCTTCTTGTAGCGCCGAAGATTCTCGCGGTCGAGGGTGCCCTCGTTGCGGGAATCGAGAAGAAGAAACTTTTCGTAAATCTGCTGCGTGACGGTGAGGCCGAACCAATTGCGCGGCACGTCGACGGTCTGCAGCTGCAGATCAACCCACTCGTCCATCACAGCGCTCGTCAGCAGCGCGTCAATGCGCACGGCGCCGCGGTTCGTGACGTCGAGAGCCCAGAAGACGCAGCGGCTGGCGGTGCAGCAGTAAAAGGGGAGCAGCTCCTCAGACATCCCGGCCAGCGCGGCGACGCGCGGGACGAGCTGGCGCACGTAGCTTTCCAGCTCGTCCTCGAAGAGACGGCCGTCGTTGTTGGTATCCCACATGAGCAACTCCACCTCGCACTTGACGAGGGAAACCTGCTTGGCGAAGGCCTGGTACACCTCAGTGACCTCCACCTGGTTCGGCTCCAGCACGTTGCGCGGACACGCCAGGAATAGCTCCATCGTCGGGCGCGGTAGTGGGATGGTGTGCGCGAAGAGCGTGTCGCCGAGGGGCTCCGGCGCGAGCGCCGACTCGGCCTGCGGCTGCGGCGACGCGCCCCGCCGGACGCTCTCTGTCCCGCCGCCGTCCTTCACGCTGCCACTGCCGCCGCGGTCCATGACGATACGTATCGCACGCTCGATGCGCGCGCTGTTGCTGCGTGGCACCGACACGCGGGCGCTGGCCGTGCTGCTCGCCCCGCGCGCCGGCGACGGCGACGTGCCGGACAGAGACTTGGCCTCCTCGACCCGCGCGCGCGGCGACGGCAACGGCGCGCCACCGTCTGCGTTGGCTGCTGGCGCCTCGGCAGGGGAGCTGCCTGGCGGCGTCGCGGCGGCGGCGGTGCCGAACGACGCGGCGAATTGGCGCTGCACCTCCATGTACTCCTCCGCGTTGATCTGCGCACGCGTGCCGTCGAGGGTTAGCAGGTCCCACAGTTTGGCGTGCATCTCGTCAAGCAGCTCGATCTCTCGCAGTCGCAAGTTCATCTCAAAGGCCTTGGCAGCGCTCCGCGTCAGCCGTGCGATGTCGTCCGCCGCGGCGTTAGTTGTGCGCTGGTAAAAGGCGGGAATGAATCCGGACGCGCCGTGCTCGCGTTTGCGCAGATCTTCGGCATCGCGGTTAATGCGTTGCACCTCCTCGGCATACACCTCCTCAGTGTTCTTCGCGCCCTGTGCGCCGCTTTTGGCGACCAGCGCGTCCAATGCCTTTTGTAACCGCGACAAATCTACTTGCATTAAAAAAAAAAAAAAACGTTTCTATTTTTCCAGGAGGGGGGGGGGTACTAATTCAGCTCGTGTGTTGTACACGGTCCTTGATGTACAGCCGTCAGATCGGTGCGTCCTATCCCACCTCCAACGGGTCCTGAAGTAGATGAACAATTTTAGAAGATAATAGAACTTTATTCCGCTATGATGGCGCTGTGGAAAGCAAGAGTTGAAAAAAAAAACAAAGAAAGAGGTAATACAATTTTTTTTTATTGTCAGCGAGAGAGAAATATATAACAACTTGTGGGAAGGGACAGCGGACGAGCGCACACACAAAGATCAGCTGACGACTTGTAGATATAATATCCACCACTAATTTTTAACACGCGGATGATAGTTTCTTGTGAAGCGGCACATCAGATAAAACAGAAAGAAAGGCAACTTTTTTCTTTTTTAAACAGTCGCTTCGTTATGAGCAGTAAAAAAAAAATTGTGGCAAAAAACTCCAACTCCTTCGATCAAACAGCCATCGAGAAGAGAGAGAGGGAGAGGAAGAGGGATTAAAATGTCCCCCCTCCATGCAAACGACCTTTCAGTCCAAGAGAAATACACGCGGCAATACACAAGGGATGTTGTATCACAGATCCTTCCACTGAACTGTGCTCGTCTCCTTCGTCTTTTGCTTGAGGTACGTGTGGGCTTCTGCGGCGCACGTTTGCATGGCGGTGTCTTGCAGGAAAAAGTAGAGCGAGGTGATGGCCAGTACAAACACAACGGAGAAGGAGCGAATGTTTGGGTCACCTAACATCATGTTCTCGCGCTCCGCTTTTGCCACCCTCTGCTGTGCGTCGCGGAGGGCGGAGTCGAGGGCGTCGGAGTAGCTGCACATCCCATCGCGGTACGCCGCGAGGTGGCTGGCGTAGGCGAGGGAGGGCGGCGACAGGCTGCCCGCGTCTAGATGCGCCCCTCCCGTTGACCTATGATGTGAAGCGTGGCGGGCGCTGAGCAGCACACAGATACCACCACCAATGACGGGTGCGCCATACAACGAGCGAAGCATAAAGGACGACGTGATATTGACGGTAGAAATGTTATTTATTCCTAATCTGCACCTTTAAGAAAATTAAAAAAAAAGGAAGAGGATATCGGCACTTGACTATTCTGTGGACTGCGTTCTGCGGAAATAAGTGCTGAAAAGAAATGAGCAAGACGGTAATAAACGCATCGCAGCCACTCCTTGACAATAGACATGGTCCTTATTTGAGCGCTGTGCCACATATAAGAAAAATTAACGCACACGTTTATGTTTGTCAGCTGAGTTCCGTATGATACACGGTTGCGAGATTTTTTTTCCTCTTTCTCTCTTCTCTCTTCCGAAATCTTTTCCTTTTTTGTTTGTTTCATGACATCGCACGAGTAACGGAAGAATCAAAACAATGCGAAACGTTCTCGATGGATTCTCGAAGACGGAAACGGGAATTTGGAAGAAGTCAGTTTTTACAAAAACTGAAATCGCGGCACCCATAAGGGTGCGCGAGAGCTCATGTGGCGCTATCAGCTGAAATAGAGTAGAAAGATTTTCACTCAGAAAAGCTCAGTAAAATAGATGCGTTTTCCTTCTTTCAATCATCATGTAGCGACACTGAGGCAGAGCGCGGCAGGAGAGGTGGAAATCCAAGTCAGGTTTGGCTGAGAAAAGGACACGTGCAGGGAGGCAGAGAAGGCGGTGGCTGAAGAGACAGGGGGAGAGAGGGTGAGAGGGACCGGGGAAGACGAAGAGCTTTTTCTTTGATGTGAGAGTACTGTGGAAGAGTTCAAAATCATGTGTGTGTGTGTGTGTGTGTGTGTGTGTGTGTGTGTTTTCAAGGGAGGAGAGGGGCGGGTCGAGAAGCAGAAGAATCCCACAACACATCCGTCAAAGTATGCATGCAGGAATGGCGTAAGTAAAGCGGACCACATCAGAGACAATCAAAAACACCTCGTTATAGGAAAACGAGACAAGGGAAGACTTAACAAGGCGAAAACAAAAGTAGTTCACTTCCCCATACCTTTTATTTTATTTTGCGCGATACTTACGAAATAATCACTTCGCCAAAATTCAATCTACTTTGTATAAACTCTTTTCTTTGGCAGGTAAAACCAGAGACAACTCAGTCCTTCTCAGTCATACCTATCAGTAAATACAATGATCAATAGACAAGTTTTAAAAAAAGAGTAGATGAAGCAAATCGTTGTGATTGAAAACAAAAAACACAGGTAGAGGAAATAATCAAAAAGAGGAAGCAAATACAAAATATATTCCGAAACAAGGAATAGGACAAAAGCAAAAAGAGCGTGTATACATCAAGAAAAGGAGGAGGAGAAGGACATGTATGAAAAAACAGATGCATAATGGGAGTAAAATGTGAGGAGAAGATACCACAGAAGAATACAATAATGACAATGTGCAGAAATCAAAATAATAAATAAAAAGCAGCAGCAACACATTTTAGAAGATCCGAAAAAGCTCAGCACGAAAAAAAAAAATATAGAGATATGCATGAGCTGAGCTATCAACAAATATATTTATGTGTTATCAGGAAAACCGCAAATAACAAACAGGGAGGGGGGAGGGGGGGAAGAAGTCTTTATGGCAGATTAAGAAAGATGTGTGGGTGATCACCACCAACGAAGTTGAGTTCAACAACGTCACAAATGAGGTAGTGAGCAAACAGAGGAAAGTAACGAGTTCATTCGCAAAAGAAGGAAAGCGAAAGGAAGAAGAAGGAAGACGGGTTGGGTTGGGTGACGCTTGTTACGGGAGGTGCCGCTGCGATGTCCGTCACACTTATTTCTTCCCCGACTCCGATCCGTGAAGGGTGCGGTGGGCCTTGTCGGTCATCTCAGTGGCCAAGGACTGCCCAATGTGCGTGATCTCAATCGTGACGTCCTGGTCCGCGGCGCCCGCCTGGTCCATGGGCTCGCCGTCGTACTGCATCGTGAAGTGGGCCGGCACCACCAGCTCGATGTGCGAGCCCTGGCCGAGCTTGCGCGCCTTGGCGGTGCCGGCGCCGATACCCACCATATGCCACACGCCGTCCAGGCACATGACCTCCACCTTGCCGTCGTCGACCGCCGCGGGCTGCTCCTTGTCCTTCCACAGCACCGCACCGCCGCTGTACGTGAGGACGTTGCCGATGACGATCGACTTGCACGACGACGGCAGCTTCACCTTCTTCCCGTCGATGACGACCTTGACTCGTTCCGACGGAAACTTGTCGGAGGTGGCCATCGCCTTGACGCCGTAGGCGGCGTACCACATCTTGTTCATCGAACGCGACGCGCACAGCTCGGGGTTCTTGTGGCGGAACTCGCCAAAGTTGGAGGCGATGGCGGCGTCAAAGCCGGCGGAGAAGTAGTTCATGAAGCCCTTGACGACCGGCTCCGGCGAGACAGGAGGCTGCGTGTGCACCGCGCGCAGCACCGTCGCACCGGACTCGTCCACCTCCCGCGACTGGCTGTAGGTGGTGTCCGGGTGCAGCCCCGACGAGGTCGGCGGCGACGTCTGCATACGCAGCTGCCAGCGGTCGATCCTGCGCGGCGACGCGGAGCACATGGCCTCGAGCAGGTCCTTGAACTTGGCGGCGGCGTCGCCGAGCGGTTTGGTGTAGCCGCCGCCGAAGCCGAGGCTGCGGCTGAGGTCGTTGCCGGTGCCCATCGGGAGAATGGCGACGGGGACGTCGTCGGGGCCGATGCTGCCGTCCTTGCGCAGCGTGTCGGTGATGTCCAGCGCGAGCGAGATGGTACCATCGCCGCCCGCGACGATCAGCAGGTCCGGCTTCATCGTCAGAATGAACTCCTTGGCGTCCTCGATGACGGGAGGGCTCTTGGGGACCGGGAACAGATCGAACACCATCTCTCGTCCGAGGTTCACCTCCAACTCGTGCTTCACAAACTCTGCCGCTGCGCGCTCGCCGCTGTTGGGGTTCAGCATCGCCGCGACTTTCTCCGCACGCGAGGCAAAGGCACCGCTTGCACCAGGGTACATGGCGCTCATGAGTGTATGTGCTTTGCGCGAGGGTGTCAGTGGTTGTGGACCGTAGAGTTGACGGTACAATTTATCGTCTCGTCTATTTCTTTGCGATCTGTAAATGACAGGAGAGACTCTGCAACAGAGAGATCTCTTTTCACTATTATGATTCTGGACGAGCCGTTGAGGGTGATACAAATCAAACTACAAGAAAATGAGAGGGGAGGGGGGATGAAGAGGAAGAGGAAGAGAAGGAGGCAGACGAACAGAGAAAAGGGAACATGCAGCATGGATTCAGTGGATGAGAAGTGGAGCAGCGACTGCATGACTCGAGAGAATATATGAGAAACGTTAAGATGTCAATCAAAAAAGGAGAAACGTTTTTGTCGTACGAAGACATAATCTTAATAGTTGAAGTGCGGACGCAGTCACATTCCATTGGGTGTTTGAGTTATGGGGTACACTACGCTTTCCGACGTCGATACGCCCGGTGAAGCGCTGAAAAAAGAGACTGAGATGCAGGCACGACGGGGACAGCATGAAATTTAGTCGTAGAGACGGTTCAGCACAACGTGTACAGTGTGTCTCCAGTACTTGAAACGGATGGGATCGGTGTGAGCGAGCTCCTTTCCCACCGCCAGCGCCATTGCTTCGCGTGCGATAAAAAGTTCAACAAGCTCCTCACCGCCCTCGTCGGCCTCACCGGCCTCCTGTGCCTTGTCTCCTGCACTCCTGCTGTGGTACTCGGCGCAGAGACAGCCGCTGCTGATGAGCTCCGGCTCCCAATTGTCCGTGTCACCCAAGACGCTGTACGGAACTCCGTCGTACGCGTAGGTGTGCAGCGGCACGCGCTGCCCGATCTCCTCCCGTTGGCTCTGCGTGAGGAACCGGAGCCACGTCTCGCGCAGAAAGCAGTGAAGGGAGGCAAAGAGGGCGGCGGTCGGCTGGAAGTGCGCGTCCATTAGCGCCTGGCAGCGCTGATCGTACAGCATGGCGATGTAGGCCTGCTTGTCCGTGTCGTCGGCCGGCAGCGCGAGCAGCCGCGTCATCTCATCCTCCATCTCCTCGGCGCGCCGAACCACGACGGCGTGGAGGGTCGCCTGCACGTAGTCGACCAGTTGAAAAGAGGCGCGCCACCCGCCAGCGCCGGCGCCGCGCGCGCCCGTGCTGGACGCTAGCCGCTGATAGTACTCGGCGAAGTGCTGAGCGTAGACGAGCGGGCACTCGTTGCACGGCTCCGCGACGGCCCACTGCAGCCCAAAGCGCACCTCCTGAAGACACACCCAGAAGGTGAGCCGGAGTCTGTCGCAGGGGTCGGCGCTGCGACTCGTCCCGCCCTCGTCGCCGCCAAGGCTGTCCAGCAGGTCGTGCTCGACAACGTACTGGCGGTGGCACCACGCGGAGTTGTTGAGGCAGTCGCGGCGGATGAGCAGGGCGGTGAGGGCAAGCTCGTCGCCGAGGGGCGAGTCGGGGTACGGCGGTGCGAGACAGCGCTCCGCTCCGGTGAACCACTCGGCGTCTGGTGCAAACGGCTCCACAGTTTGACGCTCCGCCCACCTTCGCAACGCGTCCAGCGATGGGCGCTGAACGAGAAAGCGGAAGGTGTGAACAAACCACGAGCGGTAGAGCCACACGTGGTAGTTCTTCGCGTCCAGCTCCAGGTGCACGTACTCGCACTGTCTGCGCTCGTCAAAGTCGGCAAACTCGAGGCCCGCCTCCTTTGCAAGAAAGGCGCTGAAGGACGCCTGTGAACGCATCACCTCTCTCGCCGCGGTGCCGATGCTGTTGAGCGCCGCCTCCAGCAGGCACTGACGGTGGTGCCAAATTTGAAAGTTTTTCTGGTACAGGCGGCCGAAGCAAGCGGTGGCGGCGAGCTCCCAGTGCACCGCACGCCAGACGTTGTAAGACCCGTCAGCGGTCGGGAAGCACACGTCGGCAACGGTGGGCAGCCACGCGCTGATGACGTTGCTGATACCGCGTGACAGCGCGGCGCGCTCGTTCGGAGCGAGACTGGCGAGGAGATATTCCGCTGTGCTGCACAGCGCGTGATCAGGTGTCAGCACCGTCTCCGTGCGGTCGCGCCACACCGTGTAGTTGGAGGCGCACTCGCGCGCGGCGAAGGCGAGCAGCAGCAGCCACCGTCCGCCGAGGTGCGCCGGCGCATCGTGCCGGTGAGCGGCACGCACGGCCGTGTGTAGACCCAGCACATACTTGAAGTCGTCGGGGTATGCGATTCGCACCGCGGCGTTGGGGTCCTCCATGGCCTCCGTGCCGGGCGACACGGCGGAGAGCAGGAGGCGCAGCGCGGCAGGGTCATCAAGGAGGTGCAGGCGGTGCATCTGCTCGTCACTGCGCTCCGTCTCGTAGGATGAGGGCGACGAGCTGCTGCTAGTGCTGCGCGACATGCTTGGATATACACAGGTGTGATGCTTTTACGTTTTTTTTTTTTTTTTTTAGTGCTCGCACGTGTACGTGAATAAGTGCAAGTGTAAAAGAATCTTCTTCCCGTGGTGGTTCTTCTTGAGAAAAGTATTTTCTGTGGCGAAGGAGGGGCAGCAACGAAAATCGATGGGAGTGGGTGGACACCAAGCATTTCGCAGTCTACCTGGAGGAACAAAAAAAGAACAAAAAATACTAGAAAAAACATTAAAGAACCGATACAAGCTCGCTTGTGCGTTATTTTCATGCGTGCTAAATTTAGGTAGTCTAAATTGATCGATACAGTACTCCGTACTGCGGAAACTCAAAAAAGAAAAACACCAAGAGTACTGAACGTGCACCTCTTCCCGTGGATGGTCCAGAAATCACACAAGGATCTTACGGTCAGAGAGCATCAGCAACATATTTTGCAGAAATCCATTTTTTTCTTTTGCCTTCTCCATGGAATAGGCGTCCATACAAGACGAGAATGAGAGAAGGAAAAGAAAGAAAAAAAAACTTCAATAAAGGAACGAACCACGATAAGCGTAAAGAACAATGATGAAAGTGACGATGAAATGGTGATAGAGAGCCGAGCGGGAAGAGGAGAAGAGGAAGATCCTGTGGATAATGCGTTAAAATAAACAAGCGCGCAATAAAGAGCAAAATAAAAAGAGGAAAATGAAGCACTCGTGACAGCATAAAAGTGAGAGTTGTTTCTTTTTGTAAAAAAAAAAGTTTGTTTTTTTTTGATAGTTACTTTGATGGATGAAATGATTCGAGTACATTTCGAAACGAAAACAATGGTAACCGGAAAGAAAAAAAAAAGAAGAAGTAAAAGAAAAATAAAAGTAGAAACGAGAAAGCTGAATACTTGCTGCATGAGAGCCACATTTTGGCACTTTCCTCTTACTTCTTCTCTTCTTCTTTACCTTCTACATATCACGAAACTTTCAATCCTTAGTGTTAGCGCGTCGGTGAAAAGAGAATGAACGAAAGAAAAATCACGAAAAAAGTATCCCAGAATTGACGACAAACAAAAACGATCAACTGAGAAAAGCAGATAGACTTTTCCCTCCAAAAGTAGTGTTAACTAGTACGCTCTCAGCTGAAAAGTGTGAGCAATTGACAAGAGTCTTGACAACTGACATGCGTGTGTCTCTGTGTGCTAATTCACACGAGATTCAACGAGATGTTTCTCCACTAATTATCACTTCTTTTTCTTCTTATTTTTTTTTTTAGCACTACTTTTCGTTTTGGTTCTGAACTTTCTCCTTCTCCTTCTCCTTCTACTGCTTCTCTTCATCTTCAACTTGGGCTTCTCTCGCCTCAGTGGTGCCTGAAGCGAGATCCACCCGTACAGTCACTGAGAAACCTTGAAAACGAAGCGAGAAGGAGGGGAAAAAAAAGATAACAAACACACAAAAACAGAAGGTTGTAAATGAAGAACTACGCCTGTAGAAAGACCGTAAACCGTTACTGACAGCGAAACTAAGTGTATGTATGTATGTAAGCATGTAATTTGAAAAAAAAACTTTTGGAATTGATTTACGATGTAAAGGACAAATCACTGAGGTAAGGGAAACAAAGAAAAACGACAAGCATCAAAACGCGGGAGCGGGCCGAAAGGCAAACTCGTCTCTCTGGAAAACTTGTATGAAACAGGAGCACCGAGGGACGAGAAAGAAAAAAAAAAATCACAGCAATAACAATAGAGTAGTGAAAGTAATAGGACTAGAAAAGAAAAATGTTTGTTTTGAGGAGGGGGGGGGCCTATTCTTTTTTCTCTCTTTCTTTTTCATTTTGAGCATACATTTGCGTATGTGTGCCTATAGAAGGAGGAGGGGGGGGGGGGGACAGCTATAAAGTACAAGGGCGAGGAGAGAGAGAGAAAAGAAAAAAGATGTAGGCACCCATAAACCACCAGAATTAGGCAAGAAGGCCAGAGAAGAAGTCCTCACCGCGGTTATTGACAATGATGAAGGCGGGGAAATCGGTCACCTCAATGCGCCAGACCGCCTCCATGCCCAGCTCGGGGAAGGCGATGCACTCCACCTTGGTGATGTTGTTCTGCGCAAGGGCCGCGGCGGGGCCGCCGATGCTGCCGAGGTAGAAGCCGCCGTGCTTCTTGCAGGCGTCGGTGACCTGCTTGCTGCGGTTGCCCTTGGCGAGCGTGATGAAGCTTCCGCCAGCGGCCATGAAGGGCTCGACGTAGCTGTCCATGCGGCCGGCGGTGGTGGGCCCGAAGGAGCCGGACGGGAGGCCCGCGGGCTGCTTGGCCGGCCCCGCGTAGTAGATGGGCGACGTCTTGAAGTAGTCGGGCATGGGCTCGCCGTTGTCGAGCATCTCCTTCACCTTGGCGTGGGCGATGTCGCGGGCGACGATGAGGGTGCCCGTCAGCATCACGCGCGTGCCGACCGGGTACTTGCCCAGCTCCGCCAGCACGTCCTTCATCGGCTGCCGCAGATCGATGTTGACGCTCTCGGCGGCGGTGAGCTGCACGTCCGGGAGGTACTGCGCGGGGTCGCGCTCGAGCTTCTCGACGAAGACGCCGTCCTTGGTGATCTTGCCAAGGATCTGGCGGTCGGCGCTGCAGGAGACGCCGAGACCGACCGGGCAGGAGGCGCCGTGGCGCGGCAGGCGAATGACGCGGGCCTGGTGGGCAAAGTACTTGCCGCCGAACTGGGCGCCGATGCCGGAGTTGCGGGCGATGTCCATCACGATGGCCTCCCACTCGGTGTCGCGGAAGGCGCGACCGGTGGCGTCGCCGGTGGTGGGAAGCGAGTCGTAGTAGCGGCAGCTGGCCAGCTTCACCGTCTTCATGGTCATCTCGGCGCTGGTGCCGCCGATGACGAGCGCGATGTGGTACGGCGGGCAGGCGGCGGTGCCGAGGGTCTTGAGCTTCTCCTCCACAAAGGCGCGCAGCGACTTGGGGTTCAGCAGCGCCTTGGTCTGCTGGTAAAGGTAGGACTTGTTGGCGGAGCCGCCACCCTTGGCAACGAACATGAACTCATAGTTGTTGCCGGGCACGGCCAGCAGGTCCAACTGCGCCGGCAGGTTGCACCCCGTGTTGCACTCTTTGAACATGTCCAGCGGCGCGGTCTGACTGTAGCGCAGGTTGTGGTGCGTGTAGCACTCCCAGATGCCCTCGGAGAGCTCCTTCTCGTCCTCGCCGCCGGTCCAGCACAGCTCGCCGCGCTTGCCGAGCACAATGGCCGTGCCGGTATCCTGACACGACGGCAGCACACCACCAGAGGCGATGCAGGCGTTCTTGAGAAGCGTCATGGCGACGAAGCGGTCGTTGTCGGAGGCCTCGGGGTCCTCCAGGATGCGGCGCCAGCCTGAGAGGTGGTCCTTGCGGAAGAAGGCGTGCACGTCGCTGAAGGCCTGGTGGGCGAGGCGCTTGAGGGCGGTGGGATCGACCTTGAGCACCTTGCGACCGGCGACGTCGATCTCTTCCACAAGCTTCTCCGAGTCGGGTAGCTTGTAGTACTCGGTCTCATCGTGGTGCGGGTCGCTCGGCTGAAAGATCGGTGCGAAGTTGAAGACGGGCTTCTCGCCACTGGTGTCTTCGATGTCGCCCACCTTGGAGCCGTTGCACCCCAGGTCACACTTGTCGCACAGAGACATGCTTTTGATTTGTGTTTGAGAGAGAAGAGAGTAAGTGGGTGGGAGGGGAGAGAGAGAGTCTTCGTTTTATGTATTTCAGACCGTCCTTTTGTAGCTGTTGTTTATTTGTTTCGCTTTATTTCTCTTTGAGAATACTATAGGATGAAAAAAAAATCTGTAGTGGTTGAATAAGGAAAAATGAAAGAAGAAGGAGAGATGTTTGATATGGAGGAAAAGATGTCGCGTATGCAGTATTGCTGCTTCCCTCCCAACGCCTTGATATCATGCACGAAGGAAAGAACTTCACACTCATCTTTTGATAAAGAGAGATATGAACAAAAATGTTCAAATACAGCGCGATGAACAAGGAAGAGAGAAAGAAAGAGAGAGAGAAAGTCAAAGCAAGATACTGCTCAGTCATTGGGCGTTCCAGTAGAGGCAGCCGTCCTGGTCGATGAGCAGCGAGGCCGTGACATGGGAGTTGCAGATGTAGCAGGAGTGTTCCAAGACAAGTTGCGTCGCTGCGATGAGTTGAGCGGTTGACCACTCGATTTGAGGGACGTCATCGACGGCTGCTAGTCCGCCAGGTAGCGGGAGCACCGTAGCCTGTGCGTGAAGACTGCTCTTGTCATGACATTCTTGGTGGTCATCACCGACTGCTCCACCTTCGCTTCCTCCGCCATCGAGCCAGCGTCTCTGGTGAGTGCGCTCTAGTTTTGGTCGCTGCCACTGTGGTCCAGCGGCGCCTGCATCACTACCACTCCCCGACTGTTCATGTTCCTGCTGTTGGGCAAGGATGCTGAGAAGGTCTCCAAAGTAAACAGCGTCGTCCCCGTCGCGGGAGGCTGTCGGGGGAACAACCATCGAGCTGGGTGTGGGGCCGTCTGGGTACTGTCGGACCAGACGGACAGCAGCCACACCACGAAAGCAAACATCTGCGGGGCGACTTGGGAGCAGTTCCAGCTCCGCACGCGCCGCATGCACCCTACGTGACAGCTCCGTCCAGTCGCCGGCGTCCGCGTCGTCGGGTGTCGTCCCCGCCTGTGTTCCCGCGCGCTGTCTCCTCACCTCGGTCTCGGCGAGCTTCAGGGAGCGGCGCAGGTCGTCAGGGTCGTCGGTGAGCTCGTAGTAGCTGTCCTCGAAGCGGTCGAGCAGAGCCTCGAACTTGCGCCGCAGCTGCGGGCTGGTGTAGAGCATGAAGCGTGGCGCCAGCGGACGCACCTCCCCGCGCGCGACGCACGCCGACACCCACAGCACCGAAACAACGTCGGGGTGGGGGTAGCGCATGAGCACTCGCGTCGGGTGCTTGCGGCACATTTCGCACCAGTTGCGCACCCGCGGGGCCGCCGCTGTCGACGCCAGCAGCAGTGAAGTACTGCGTCCTGGGTTAGCCACGACGCGCGCGCCGTGCCGCAGTAACAGACGCTCCAGCTCCTGCCGCACGCCGTAGATAGCGACGTCCGCCGTCGTCATCTCCGCGGGCGCGTCGGCCGCACCCGCGACGGTGTCAAGTGACGTGAAGAGAACACAAAACTCGTAGCCGGCAAAGAGATCGTCCACCGGACGCTCGCCCTCCGCGAGCTGTGCGACACAGAGGGGATCGGCGGCCATCGCGCCGGAGCGGGGCGGCAGCATACCATACTGCGCCTGCGCTCGCCGCTGTCCGTCGCTACCTTCGACGCCGCTGGCGACCGCCGCCGCCACCGCCGTCGCGGCAGCCTGCGCTCGTTCACGCCGCTGCCGCCACTTGAGGGCAAGCACGGTGAGGAGTTCGTCGCCGGCCGCAGACGCTGAGCGGCCAGTGGCGCCGGGGCGCAAGGCGTCGCGCGAGGCCTCGCGGATCTCGCCGAGTGTCTGGAGATCGGTGATGTCGGCCAACCCCTTGTCCCAGCGCACACGCAGCATCCGGGGGAAGCGTATGGTGTACCCGACTCTGTAGTTGATGCTGTCGGTAAACGAATACCCCATCACCTCAAACACCACCGAGTGCGACGGATGTACGTACACGTCCGGGGTCAAGTCGGTCAGGGTGGGTTTACCCGCGTCAAGCCACACTGGGACTGTCTGGCGGTTGGGCATCGTTTCCCAGTGCTCGTGCAGCGTCATCTGAATGGCGCGGAGCTCCTCGCTGGTGTAGCCGTTGCCGATCTTGCAGACGGTGAGGAAGCGCACGCGGGGGTCTAGCGGGTCGGGCTGCGCCGCCTTGTCCCACGTCGCGAGGAGGAAGTGCGTGATGCCACGCGTGCCAAACTTGGTGCCGTAAAAGCCCCCAACCACCACAAAGTCCATCGTGTCGGACAGCCCAACAATGTGATCCGTTTTGAGTTTGACCCAATGCCCTTTGCGCTCCGCGGGGGTGTAATGGCTGCTGCTTTTTTTGAGAACGATGCCCTCTTTGCGGTCGTCCAACGCGCGCTCGAGGCCGGTGAGAATTTCGCGAGTCGTTCGCACGCGCGTGGCGCGCACGATCTCAAAATGCTTCGCCTTCTCGCCGATGATACGCTGGAGCACCGAGCGGCGGGTCGTGTAGGGAAGCTCCATCAGGGAAGCTCCGTTGAGAAAGACCACGTCGAACACCATGTAGCAGAACCACCGGTGCTGGTTGTCCACGGCTGCGACGTTCACCGAGCCGCCCGTGACGGCCGCATCGCTGGCGTTTGCGAAGGTACGGTTGGAGCCAAACTCGACAAACGAATTGGTCTCGCCGTCATACACGAGAAACTCTCCATCCAGAATGACGTTTTCAACACGGAAAAGACTACCGTCGGAAGCGGTGGACGGACACGAAGAATCAGATGCCGTCGTCGACGACGGAGTTTGACAGACAGCAAAAGTCTGCGGTTCTGCCCCCCTCCCTGCGGAGGAGACGCCAATCCCTGCGTTGCACCCCGGGAGACACGCCCGGACAACGTGGTCGAACTTGGGGCCGTAGAGGGAGGTGAAGTTTTTGGTGTTGCGCGTCCAGTACATGATACTGTCTCCGTCGACGTGTAGCATAATTCGCTCGCCATCGTACTTGGGCTCCATGTAGACGCCACCGCTCTCCAGGAGCTGTTCCAGCCGCTTGCTGGTCACGGGGCTGGCGAGCATCGGGCGAATGGGCTGAAAAAGGAAGATACCTGCTGCCCCCGAGCCGGGCACCGGCCGCTTCATTTCCTCAAGACACGAGTCGCAGACGTAGCGTAGGTCGCTGGCGCGGTTCAGCTTGTCGAGCGCCGTGGGGTGAAAGGCGGACAGCATGCTTTGGTGGGACATGCGGAACTTCATGTCCTTGAGAATGATGCGCAGAAGCCAGCGTTGCTCTGTCGGGCTGGTGCGCCGCAGGAGGCCCAGCAGCACTGCCTGGCGCGCCTCCGTGTTTTCCGCAGCGGCAAGCCGGTCAAGGGCGTCGTTGATGTCAGCGACGGTCGCAGGTGCAGTCCCAGCGCGTGCGAAACCCTCCGTCTTGAGCTCGTCAGCTCGCGGTTTGCATGTCTGATGACTTGGCAAGTGAGGCTGTTCCTGGAAGCCGCCTTTGCTCTGAAGCATCACGTACACCACGTCGCTAAAGTTGGTGGTTTCCAGGGCGCTGCGTGAGGGGTCCTTCCAATGGAGAAGCCGCCTGCCGTCGGTGCTGTCGGGAGACAGTCCGATGATGTCCATGTATAGGCGGGCGAGTTTGCTCTCCTTGAGGTGATACACGGGCCGCTCCGAATCGAGCTGCGGCATCAGCAGCCGCATGACGGGGTAGAAGGAGGAGGACAACGATAGAGACTTCCACAGTTTTTCCAGCACCGCGCACTGCTCTTTTCTTCCCTCCGAGTTCGCGATCGCGTCGAACACCCGGCAGAGTGAAATAAAGTTGAGATTCTCCGCGGCCAACTTGTGATCCTCTTCATCTGCTGCTGGTCTGCGTGCGTCCGGATTCATTCGATTGTTTTCCGTCGATCCTGTTCGCTGTGGAAGTGCACTTGCGCCGCCGTCTCGCATGCAGGCCTCCAAAAAAGGAGAAGAGAACCCTCCTTTTCCTTCCATCTACTTCGGTTGGTGTTCGATGATTCTTTTTATTAATTATTTTTTTTTGTGTGTGTGCGTGTGCGTGTGCGAGTCAATCAATCAGGAGGGATATAGAAACCGTAGCTAAAATGAAGATAATCGAAAAAGAGCAGGTGAAAAGGCGGGAGGAGATACAATCATGCGGAACGGCAGTTCGGAAACGCAGAAGAAGATATCAAGGCGTATTTGAAAGATCTGCGACGGAAAGCACGCCAAGCAACGCTTGTGCTGTCAGTTGGGCAGAAAGTAACATGCAGCACTTATATATGTGTAAAACACGTCAACCAACATAGAAGAAGCGAAACGAGTCCATATAAAGGCAACGCAACGTATAAGTGGGGTGTACCGTAGAATGTGAAAACAATATGAGTTACAATGCACTCTCTCTCTCTCTCTCTCTCTCTCTCTCTCTCTGTGTGTGTGTGTTGTGTGTGTTTTTTAAGGTAATAAATTGATTACACGCTCAGTGGGGAGAGAAAAGAAAGAAACATATACATGCTGGATTAAAGAGAAGAAGAGGAATGACAAACATCAATCGGTTGGCCGATGTATTTCAAGAAATACCAGAACAAGCTCTACAATACACGAAACAGGGTTTCTGCTGCAAGCACGTTGTGCACTTGCCAGAAATGTGGAAAGAGAGAGAGAGAGAGAGGGGAGGGGGGGGGGGAAGGGAGGAAGAGAAAGAGAATTGAAATTACTATGTGAGAAGAAAACGACACTTGCCTGTAGTCACGTGATACGACACATTCAAAGCCGTCATGCTCGAATGGAGAATGAAGGGAGACAGATTCTGCGCCCGACACTGCAGGCAAAGTGGACCCTATTGTTTGAAAACTTCTGGAATTTTGGCGGCCATGCTGTCGGACAGCAATGAAAGGCTGACCAGCTCCGAAGTGCTGCGACGAATGATTTCGTCGAAGACGCGCAACTGCGGGCGGTCGATGCAGTTGGCGCAGCTCTCCCACCCCTCAATAATGTCATAGATGGTCTCGTGAAGCAGCTGATGGACCATGACGGCGTCCTCCGCGATGCTGCCAAAAAGATGTGCCAGCTTCTCGCTCGACAGCGTCTGCATCGCGTCCATGACGAGAGCCGTCGCGTGCTGCAGTGCCGCCGCGTCACGCTCACCGGGCGGCGGCGGCGGCGGAGGCAGGAGGGCCAGCTGCTGCTTCTGTCGGCTCGCGTCCTCCTCGCGCGCCTGGCGCTCCCCCATCACGTCGGCCTCCAAGAAGACCCGCTGCACCTCCGTCTCGCGCATCTGCCGGTGCAGGTCCATGACCTCCTCCTCGAGGTCAGCGATCGTCTGCTCCTGCGCCTCGACGCGCTGCTCAAGCTCCGGGAGGCGCGCGAGGTCGTCCGTGGCGCCGCATCGCAGCGTCTCCTCCTTCTGCCGCGCCAGCGCAAGTGCTGCACGGATGGGATCGAGGAACTCGGCCGCCATGCCGGTCAGATCGACCCGCGCTTCCTCCCGCAGACAAGCGAGCTGGATGCGCAGGAAGCGCAGATCTGCACGAAGTTTTTCTGCGTCCCCCTCGGTCAGACTGACGTTGCCTGCGCCTGCCCTGAGCTGCTCCGTGAGCTGCGCCAGCTGCGCTTCGAGGGCTGCCTTGTCGTCCGCGAGCTGGTGCTTCCCCGCAAGAGCCTGCTCCAGCTCCTCCGCCTTCTCTTCCGCCTTCTCGTTGGCGGCGTCGAGGTCGTCGAGTAGCATGATGTTCTGCTTTGTTTTGCTGCCCAGTTGCTCGCGAAGACTGTTGCGCTCCAACTCCAGCGAAACCACGCTGTTGCTGAGCGACTCCAGCAGCTCGCCAACCGTCATGCCCTCCTTGGTGCTCCCGAGTGCGTCGGCGCAGCGCTCCAGGCCCTGCTTCAGTTGCTCCACCTGCGCGGCCATCGCCGTGTTGAGGGCCTCGTAGTGCGGCAGCTTCTCGCCCTCCTTGTAGCGCCCCTCAAGCAGGGCGACCGCCGTGCGGCACGTCGCGGCGAGCGCCTGCACCTCGTCGATCTTGTTCCGCGCGTTCTGGCGCATGGCCTTGATGCGGGCCTCTCCGGAGGTGCCGGCCGCAAAGTTCGAGTTGGAGTGCCGCAGTGTGTGCTGCATCTCAAAGATTTCTTTGCTGTAGCTCTCGAGGGCGGGCAGCGGCTTCTTCTTTGGTTTGAGGCTCTTGAGCATCACCACCGACGACATGGAGCTGCCGAGAACGTCCTCCGTCTGGTCGTTCCACACGTTGTCCAAGCTCTTGACGAACGCCTCCGAGTCCTTGCGGGCCTGCACTAGCTCCTCGATGCGGTTCTTGAGCATCGGCACCAGCTCGCGCGGGTCGCTCACCGCCTCGCCGTCGAGGCTGACGAGGTCGGAGTCCAGTGCGGCCTTGGCTTCCTTGAGAAACTCGCTCGCGGAGACGCACATGCCGTAGAGCGTCTGGCCGAGCGACATAGCGGGGACGGCGGTTTTGGCCGTCATGCCAAGCGTACTGTCAGGTGACAGCGCACTGATCCCCGTCCCGTTCGTGCCACGCAGCTGCCTGTCCGACGACGGTGGGTCTTCTTCCTTTGCCGCACCTGCTGCCAGCCCGGGCGTTGGGAGCGTGTTCGGGATTGGTTGCTGGGGACGCTGCGCTGCTTCGACGGCGTCTGGCGAGAGCAGTTCGATGCACTTTTGCACGTAGTGGTACAGCTCCTCGGTCTCGGCAATCTGCTTCTCCACGTCGTCGACCTCCACAAAGTCACTGTCCAGCTCGAGAAGTGGGTTGTCAATGGTGCTGTCAAGAGAACTATGCAAAGGTGGCCGCCCTGCCTCTCCACCCGCGCCCTCGGCCGCCGCGTCGATACCGGCAGCGCGCTTCACTTCGCCGTTGGCCACGCTTAGACGGTGGTACACGCCTTCCAGCACACTGCGCAGCTGCTCGTTCTCGCCCGTCAGGTGCGCCGCGCTCTCGCTAACTTCAAAGGCGCGAGCGCAGAGGGTGACGAGCTGGTCATGAAACTCCGCCACCACATCCCAGGTGGAGGGGTCACTTTGCTTCCCGATGGTGATGTTCTGGCTCATGTGCTCCTGCACCGCCGCTGTGTCCGCCTCGGAGGCGTTCTGCGAGCTCAGGATGAACGCGACGTAGTCGGACGGATCACTGCTACTCTGCAGGGGACCCAGCGAGCGGCTATTCAGCACCATCGACGACATGCCCTCGTCGCCGAGCTTGCGCTGCTGCAGGATCGAGTCGTTCACCACCAGCACACGGCCAATGCCGTCCCGCACCAAGTCGCGGAGGAAGATGGCGATGGTGGCGCACATCTGCCGCTCCGCGTCGCACGCTTCGAGGCGGGAGGCGAGGGCGGCCGTCGCTTGACTGACGATGGGAAAGAGGTCCGCCATGGCGAAGACGCGCGGGGAGGCGTCGCCGTCGTTGGGTGGGATGCTTCGCACCACCTCCTTTGCCTCAGAGACCAGCACGCTGAGGTTCGCGAAGAGGCTCATCGGCTGCGTGACGCCGCTGTCGGTCAGCTCAAGTGCCGCCTCCTGCGCCGCGTTGGCGAGGCTCTCTGCCTCCGGGGCATCCTCGTCGGCCGTCACCATGAGCAGCTGCGCCTCGACCCCGCGCAGGACGCACTCGAGCAGCTCCACGCGGTGCTGCAGCTCCTCCTCCTTTGCGGCGCCCTCGCGCAGCTTGGCGCGCAGGTCGGCGGCGCGCTTCTTCATCTCGGCCAGTTCGTTGGCCTGGCGGCGGATGGTGCCCGACGGGGTGCCACCGACCGTCTCGCCCGCCTCCGCCAGAGCCTCCGACAACTCCCGCACCGACTGCCGCGACGACGCCAGCAGATCGGAGTCCTCCCGCTGCTGCCCTCCCAGCGCGCCAACCGACTCGGTGAGGGCGGCGCGAAGCTCGGCGTTCTCGGACTGAAGGGCCTCGTTTTGCTGCTGTGCTTGAAGCAAGGCGTCCTGCAACTCCGTGCTGTGCAAGGTCAAGGTCTGCTGGCTTTCCTTGGCTGCTTGGCTTTCGCTCTGGAGGGCAGCCAGCTCTGCCGCCAGCTTCTCATTCTCTGCGTTCAGCTCTTTGTGGTCGGCCTGGAAACGACGGATCTCCTCCTGCAGGTCAGCGATGTTGCGCTCAAGTGACTTGTTTTGCTTCACCAGATTGTCGCCTCGCTCATCCAGCACACGCGACTGCTGCTGGAGGTTCTCCAACTCCTTTTCTTTCTTATCCACCTTGGCGCGCAGGTCGCCTAGTACCTTTGCCGTGGCGACGCCCTCCGCTGAGATCGCTGCGTGAGCGGCCAGGAGCTCCTCAGTAGTCTCGTGAAGAGACTGGGCGAGCTTCTTCGTTTCCTGCAGTCGTGCCTGGTTGGCCATGGGACGCAACACGCGTAACGCGAGAAGCGCCTCCTGCCGCATCAGCTCCAACTCCCCCTGCTGACCCTGCGCGCGCTCATTCAGTGCGTTGTAGTGACGCCACAGTTTCTGTGTGATGGTGACCAGGTTTTGCGGCGCCTCGTATCCGACGGCCGCGAGCGTCTTGACGTTCTTGCGGCAGTCGCTGGCGAGTGTTGCGATGGAGGCCGGCTGCGCATCGGCCGCGGTAGTGGCGCCGTTCGACGACGTGTTGGCGTCTCCTTCCGCCTTTTCGGCAGGGGGAGGAGCTTGCGGGGCTAGGAGCGACTCGAGCGCCTCGCCACAGCGCGCCACGCTGCAATTCATCTCGTCGAGCCATGCCTCCGCATCGGCCTTCTCGGACTCGAGTAACGTTACACGGCGCCAGGTGCGCTCCAGCACCTCACTGACCTTCTCCGCCGCACCCTCGCCCGACCAGATGGAGGTGAGCACGAGCACGACAATCATGTCCTCGCTGAGGTCGCGGAGGGTGTCGGCGATAGCCTGGCTGCGCGCGACGCTCTCCTGTGTCGTCTCCGCCCGCGAGGAGAAGAACTCGTCGTTGGTGGCGCCGCTACCCCCGAGGGCGTCGATGGCGCGGATGGCCGCGGCGCGGAGGTCCTCAATCTCGCGCCGCTGCGAGAGGTGTTCGCTGCGGTTCTCCGCCTCCTGCCGCAGCGACGCCGCGAGGTTGTTGGTGAGGTCCGTCATCTGCTGCTTCGTGTTGCTGTCAGAGAGCTGCTCGACCAGCGCGCGGGCGGAGCGGATGTGCTCCTCTGCATTAAAGACATCGGTCTTGTTGCGCGGCGAAGGGGTGTCCGCAACGCCTGTGGCGAGAGTCGCCGCCGCCTGCGTCGCGGCCTGGTTGAGCGTTTCGGCGATTTCGACCATCTGGTGGTGGTCAGCAAGGCGGTCGCGCATCTGCGCGTTTTCGTCTTCAAGGTGGCGGATGCGCAGTGCCTGGCGGCGGATCGTCTGCGACTGCCATGCGATGAAGGCACGACTGCGAGCCCGATCCTCATTAGCGGCGCGGAGCGCCTCGCTATTGGCGCGGGTGCGTTGCATCTTTTCGCGGTTGTGGCGACGCCATTTCAGAAAGTAGCGCCGTACCAGTGATACCGCGTCAGCCGACTTGGGCAGAGGGACCTCCACCGGCGGCCGGTACGATCGGCGCGCGTCGGCGCGGGCGGTGCGAAGGGCGGAGGAGAGCCACGTGATGAAGAACTGCTGCCGCGTCCTGTGCTGCGAGCTGTACTTCATCATGGTAGCGCAACGACGCAGATGATCGGTGCCAGGCTTGCCAGACTTCTCTGGCACCGAACTCGCGTCGGCGGAGGCAGTGGAAGTTGGCGCCGCCGGTGGTGGCGCCGTCGCTCTCGTGGTCACCCGCGTCGGAGCTGTTGTTTTCCGAGTGCTCATGACTGAGGATAGAGTGCCTCCGAGTGTAACGGGAATCCGCAGGTGCTACGGAGAGGATTGTGTAGTGAGAGGAGGAGTGGATGATGATTGGAACGAAGGACCAGGGAGGGGGGGGGGGATACTGTATGATTTAACTTAATGTTGTAGTGCCTCTGTGTTCTTCTTTTTTTTTTTTCTTGTCTACTCGACTTTTGCTCAGCGGTGGACTGACCTGATGCCTTTGTCTTCTCGCTGTCTCTTGATCTTTATACCAAGTTCGACCAGAGATCGCGGAGTTATTAAAAAAAAAAAACGATAGAGGGATAGAAGGATACCTACTTCAAAATAAGTATGTATATGTATACTTGTGTGAGGAAACAGAAGGGGTGTGGGAAAAAAAAGGACAGAAGACGGAAGGGGCGCTTCTGGAGTCTCATATTGGAGCGCAATCCAGTAGTCCATGAGTACACACATGAGTGCCTTTAAAACATCGTCTTGATAATCAAAAGAATAATAATAATAATAATAATAATAATAATAATAATAATAAAATTGATGCTACAAATCATTCGTCTGAAAGCACCAGTGCAATATAACATGCAAGCGGGAATCACTACGCATGATAAAGTCTGTGTTGTTTTCTGTACAAGAAAAAAAAAAAGAAGTATTTCAAAAGTGGAGTAATGGCGAGAGCAGTGGTAAAAGAAAAAAAAGAGAGGAAAAAAAAAGGAAAGCAAAGTGTGTGAAGAAAGAGGACCACACACTAGGGTGAAAGCAGGTAGTCCAAAGTAGCCACGCGTAGAAAACCCAGGTGGTGCAGCACGGCCGGGGACTGTAACGCTTTCGCTACGAGACGCAGATTATGCCGCTGTTCTTCCTGTTGCAGAGAATTAGTTACTCCATCAACTACCGCTGGCAACTCTGCTTCCGAGGCGCACACAGAGTGATGTGTTTTGACAGCAAGCGCAAAGGTCAGCACCGCGTCAGTGTGAAATAGGGCAGCATCAGGTGGGACGGCTTCGTCAGGGCCGCGCTCGTAGAGGTGCTCCGAGAGATGACGCATGGCGACGATCAATAAGCGCTGATGCAATACCGCTACAGATTCTTGCGCACTCAGCTGCTGGTGGGGCGGCGAAGGCGGTGAGCATTCACTGGCAGCTGGGAGGGCTTCTCGTGTGAGGCAGCCGACAATGATGCGGCAAACGCCGGAGACGCATTTTTCAGCGTCTGGCAAATTAGCAGCCCCGCATCCACTTGACAACCACTGTAGATCATGCAAAATGGTTTGTAGTAGCGAAAGAAACAGCGCAAAAAGAAATGCAGGCGTGCTTGTCAGAGTCAGTCTGCGATACACGAGCAATGAGCGAAGAAGTCCAGGAAGGAAGAGACTTGGAATTTCCTCAAAGTCCCCCGCACCGTCTCGGGCAGTATGTCGGAACGCCACAAGCCACCGCGCCACGGCGTCCGCTAACTCACCGACAGTTGCGCGAGGGTGTAGCTGGGTTTGCATGTAGAAGTGCAGCAAGCAAGGAGAGCCCCCATCTGCGCTAGGAGGAGCGAGTGCCCGGCGTGCCATGTCTGTGTGCTCGGCAGCCGAAGTGAAAAGCAGCGCATTCCTCGCGATGGTCCGACACGGTGTCTCCTCCATTCGTCTCCGCTTCACCTCCCGAAACAAAAGCAGTGCAGTTCTTTCCGCCGGTTCCAGGGTTACCGTGGTGCCACCGCTCTCTGCACCGATGAATGGCAGCGAAGCAGTTGTTTTATTCGTCTGAGAACGTGGCGAAGACGCACGCTGCGCTGCTTCCGGGTGCTGCCGTGGTCTCTGCGGAGTGTCTGGCAGGCAAAACGCAGAGGACGGAAGACGAGCACTCTCAGGCGTTCCCTTCGGCATAAGTGTGCAAGTGGAAGAAAGCGGTAGGGCAGCTGAGCTGTTTGCGGACTGTCGAGTTCTGAAACACGCCGCGTCCACCTCCGGCCAGGCGCACGGCGCGACTGACCCGAACGCTGTTGATGTCGCATCATCTGAGTGTAGGCCCCACATGGGTGCGCGAGGGATATGAAAAGAGTCGGTACTTCGGCTCAAGAGATAAACGTGGGAACAGAAAAACTCTGTTGGAAAAAAAAAAAGAAAGATTTCTGAGAAAAAGGAGCTACTACTACGTAACGAAAGGGAGTGATGCTGTGAAGAAAATAACAATGACAGAGAGAGGAACAGAAGGGTAACTCTTCGCTTCGCTGAGAGAGAAATGTCTGACAGGGGTGAAAGGTAAAGAGGGGGTGGCGGCGTATCTAGATACAGGAGCATGAACCAAGAAGGGATGCAAACAGAAAATGCACACCAATAGGAGAAAAATCGCGACGACCTCATGTGGATACGCACAAGTGGATGAGCCATCTGAGGAGGGGGAGGGAGAAGATCCCCTATACAGTTTGGGCCGGGACTGGGAAGAAGACATGAAAACAATCAAACAAACAATTACTGTGAAGAAAAAGCAGGCCAACGAGATTCTTGCGGCACTGACTAAATGCCATCGCCATCACTACAACTGCTTTCGACAAGTGTGACGTCAATGGGGGCGTCGCTCAGATTGTCCAGCGCCGTCCGCACTACGTCGTCGGAAGCTCGGAAACTCTGCGATGCCTGAGACGAGACGACGACAAAGAGTTCTACGCGGGAATGTCGGTCGTGGGCGTGGTACGACGCGACGGTGCTGAGATTGCGCCAGCACTCGGGGCACGGGAGATGAACTGTGCCGCCTGCCTCGTCGTGTGCCGAGTGCTCGCAGCGGGCTGACAGCGAGGCGGAGGAGAGCAGGTACACTTGCGACACCCATGCGTACGGGATGCCGGAAGCGGCAACAATGCCGAGCGCGTTCTGCTCTGCGCAGCCCCGCAAAATACCCTTTAGAGGGGTAAAGGGGGCGTTGGCGGCCTTGTGGAAAGCGTGGTTCACGCCGGTAACGGCGACTCGTGCGTCAGGAGACGAGCCGCCGCCTTCGTCCATTGACTTGGCGTACTCATTATCTGGAGGCGTCATCACCAGTGTGCACGCGACGTGAACGGGTGAACGTGAAGTTTGCTGTTGATGCTGCAACTGTGTCCCGCGCTGGACGTGCCGCCAACCGTTTTGCAGCACACGGCGAAGGTGGGCGAGGCGCGCTTGATGTACGCGAGGCAGTTCGGACTCTTTTTGCACGCACCATCGCAGCTCCCGGCCTGGCACTGCCATCCACTGTGTGTGCGTCTCCTCAATGGGAAACGAGAGGTACGAATCACGCAGCGAGGCTGAAGCATCTCCAATCTCAGTGGCGATAGCCCTCGTGCCGTTGACATGTGATATTGAATGCGAATGGTTGCTGCATCGCCGACAATGAGAAAGATGGTTTCTCCTAAGACAAGTGTGTTGCGTAAAGTACCGCATCAATGGCGCATTTCCGAGTATTAGTGATTCACTGTTAATTGTTACTTACTTGACTCTTTACTGTGTTTCACTAACGTGACATACTATTATTATTTTTCTACTCTGGACGTGCTTTTTTTTTTCTTTCTTCACCAAGGCACGGGAAGAAACACTTTAGTCTGATTGCACGTTCAAGAGAGACAGAGAGAGGTAACTGAATACATAGGCAGAGTGCAATCAAAACGAGTGAGGAGTAGTATACTTTAGCTGCAGGAGAAAAACATGCCGGCGTTGGTAATTGTGGCATTACAGCACAAGAGTACATCATCAGTAGTATTGCATAACCTGCTAGCAATGCTTGAAATTTAAACAACATCAATACGTTCTAGTATCATTTTCTTTTTCATTATTGGTCCTCTCTTTTTTTTTCTCTTCCTGTCCCTGGCAGCAGAGTTTCCCCTCTTCATCCGTTGCACTCATGTGGACGAAGAGAGCGAACAGTGAGACTTACGCCAGTGTCTTCTTGAACTTGGCGACGTACTGAAAGCTTGTGCGAAATTCAGTTGGCCAGAAGCGTGCGCCGACAGGTGTTGTGGGGAGCACTCCCTCACTCCCTTCAAAAAGCGACTCATACCCTCGTTGCACGATCCCGTGCATGGTCCACGTCCTGTCTAAACGCGCTTGCAACGACGGGGCCACCTCGCAAAAGGGTGGGACCAGAACGGCGCGTGCTGCAGGAGTGTTGCCAGCAGACGCGCCGCTCATGGCCTCACGGGGAGCAGTTTCCTCCGTACCCAGTATGTTTTCAATGCTCGCGGATGCTGCACCGCCACCAGCGGCGCCGCAGTGGTTGACGAGACGCAGAAACAGTTCCACAATGTACTCGTTCTGACGGAATGAAAAGGAGCAGGTGCAGTACACCAGCGTCCCGCCAACCACCGTCTGGCGGAACCCATTCAGCAGCAGCCTAAGCTGAAGCAACTCGAGCGCCGAAAGTGAGCACAGTGCCTTCTCTGTCCAGGTGCTGTTTTCACTCCATTCCATGCGCGCCTCGTCAGCGGAGACGCCGTCCACGCGCATGCGCTCCATTTTTTGCTTCTTGCTGATGCCACGGCTGGCCTGGTCGTCAAAGCCAGTCATCTCGCTCATCTCCGGCCCTGTTCCGTGCCCGTTGCCCTCGCCGCCGCCGCCGCCATCCAAGTTCATGTGACCGAGGGAGCCGTCGTGCGAACACTCTGCGTCAACGAGAACGCGGTCGAAGAGACTCGTCGAAGGCGAAGTCACAACGTCACCTACTCGGTGTGAGAGAGAAAACCCAGACTGCTTTGATGCTCGCATTCGTTTGGCTAGTCGTTTTCGAGCACTGGCTGGGCAGAACACAGGTGTCGCTACCCTCACCGCGAACGGCTTGTGGCCCTTCTCAGCCTCCCGAAAGCGTTTGATGTGTGCTCCCTTTTTCAGCGCCATCTCCTCCCTGTGTGTGAGGCCAGTGGTTTCTCGGATATTCATGCGTGCGGCACACTCCGTGCTTGCCAGCGTCTGATGTTCAGCTAATGTATTGGCTCCATCACCGCAACAGTCACCGTCTCTGCACCCATCCACCACCGCGGTGACGCCCGGATCTTCGCACGTGAAGCTGCGCCCGTCTGCGTGGAAGAGCATCACAGGAAGCTCACTCTTAGTGGTCGCTGCTGGGTGGGTCACCGCAGGGCTAAGCGAGTCTGCGGCCGCGTGCCGGCGAACCACGGAGCGTGCTGTGAAGAGGCGGTCCAGGCTCACGTCCACGCCGATGACCACCCCGTCGCCGGAGATGCCGTCGTCTGGCACACTGGCGAACCGCCCTCGCACACAATCAGCAATAAGGGTCAGCTTCATAGCCGGCGAGCAACAGAGGTCCAAAACAGCCTCCCCAGGAAGGGCGCCGAGGGCGAGCACAGCAGCCATCGAGGCAGCGTCCATCCCAATGAGACCGCCGCGCTGAAACGCCGGCACCCGGCAGAGCGGCAGAGTCGCGGGGAGGCCAAAGGCAGCGTAGGGCAGCCATTCCACAGTGAACACCTCTGTGCCGAGCTGCCGATCTCTGGCACCATCATCCCCACTTTGCAACACCGCTACAAGGCGATCATGCGGTGTATGGGTGTCGCCACCAAGTAGTGCAGGTGACACTGCACTGGATTCGGGTAGCGCAGCTCGCTCAATCAGTGGGATCCAAGCGGGGTGCACACGCACGTACCGTGGCACGCCTTCCGGAAAACGCAGGCGGATGTCCTCAAAGACCTGGGGTGTTACGAAACCCCTCCTACAGTGTGCGATCAGTTCACCTCTAAATGAATTTGGATACTCCGGTGTCGTACTCCTCTGAAGTTCATTCATGCAGTCACACTTTCTTTACTGTTTCTTTTTTTTTTCTTGTTTTATACAATTTCTTCGTCGAAACACGCTATTGATTGTCGTCTGTACTCGTCGCAACACAGAGGATGATGAAGAGAGAAGAAAAAGAAAAAAAAGCTAGATGCAACGCTGAAGAAGCTTATCATGCGAAGGGGAGTACAGAAGGAGAATATGAAGAGAGGAGGAGAGTAGGGAGAACAGCAGTGCGAGAAGCAAGATAAACGCACAGGGTGTACACACGTTTCGACAAGCTAACAGACATCTACAAATTGAGTCACGTGGAAAAAAAAACAAGCAAAAAAAAACGAGCATTAGCTAATAGGCACACGTCCATACACACACACACAGACACCAAAAAGAAAGCGTAGTTGCGGGCATGTTTAGAGAGAACACATTATACCAGCGCGCAGCTGAGGGAGGCGAAAGTACAAGAGAAAAAAAAAAGAGGAATAGAGAGGGAGAAAAAAAAAAGGTATCTGTAATCAAGAAGGAGACCCAAGCGGGAGGTTGGAAAACGCAGCATCATCAAGCTCATCCGACGGCCAGTCATCGGTCTCTCCCTCTGCACTTGTTTCTCCGGAGGCGGCGAGCTCCTCCTCATAGCCGCGAGTGCCGGGAACGGCGGCGGGAGGCGCCTTGCGGAATAGCTCCTCAGGGTACCGCACTGGTGTAATGGGCACCAGCGGGCGGTCGGCGGTCCAGTCGGAAACGAGCCGCAGCTGCGCTGCGTTGTTGGAGAGCACGTGGACGTCGCTGTCTGGGTTGAGCGACTTGAGCATTGCCGCGACGGCCAGCGTGCGCTCCGCTGACGTGAGACGGTCGGCAAAGTGAGGAAATTGGAGTCGAGTAACCACCGCGGCGGTTTTGGCATCATCCGAAGAAGAGGGTGAAGGGGAGGAGGACGGCTTTCCACCTCGTGAAGGCGGAGTGGTGCTGCCTCCTAGGGCAAACAGAGCGTTGTCTGCTGTATCACCGGCGGTTCTTGGTGGTTGGCTGGCTTTGTCATCCGTGCGGATCTGAATTGTTGCGTGGGGGTCCTCCTGTGTCAGCTGCCGTTGGCGCGACGCCGTCTCCTCCTCCCCCTCAGCCGCCGACACGGTATCAAGACTCTCAAGAAGCTGTTGACTAAAAGAGGGAAAGCGTTTCTGCGCCTCTGCGTGCAGCTCGGCGAGCGACTGCGAACTCGTGGGGCCCCCCACCAGGTAGGTGTGGGCCTGCAGCTGGTGCGCCAGCGGCACGACGCGAAAGACACGCTCGCGCTGCTCCCGCAGCACGCGCTGGACGTTGCGGAGCGCCCTGTAGATGTAGCGTCCCCGCGTCGAGCCGGCTGACTCGCGGTTGCGGCGCACCAGCAGCCGTACGCTGGAGAAGGGGACAAAGACAGAGTCGTAGTGAGCCGCGAGGGACTCAAAGTTGGGCGACAGCACCACGTTGTGGTCGGCGACGGCGACGCGCCCTTGCACGAGCCAGCGTTGCGACAGCGAGCCCATCGCCCCGAGCTCCAAGGTGCTGCCGGTAACGACGTCGCCCAGCTTCCCTTCAAACGATTCGAGCAGCACGATGGCGCGGCGGGGCCGCGGGTGCGCGAGGAGGCTGTCGAGAAGCGCCACGCTGGCGTTGAGGCTGGAGCGTGTGGAGCTGGAGGCCTCCGCCACCTCCGCCGCGTACTCCCGTTCGAGGAACAGCGAGGCCTCGTGATCGAGGCCCAGGCGGAAGAGGTTGCTGAGTGTTGCGCGATACATGGTGTCAGTGACCGGCAATCCGAGCGCGTGCGCCTCGGCGACGCAGCTGATGCAGTGCGACAGGCTGTCGGCGCGCAGCAGCAGCAGCGTCTGCAGCGTGTCCGTGCTGGGCGAAACGTTCCGCGCCTTCATCTCCTCAAAGAGCGCCACCCCGCGTCGCCACCCGGCGCCGCCCATCGTGCCCAGCACCGCGTTGTAGTGTCCAGCGGTGAGCTCGACCTTGTCCTCCAACGCGCGCAGCACGGCGAGACCCTGCCGCCACCGCTGCGGGAAGCGCGCGGCGCTGATGAGCCGCAGCAGCTCCAGGTAGACCACCGCGTTGGGTGCGCTACCCTTGGCGACCGCGGCGGAGAAAAAGGAGAGCCCAGCGTGCCACGGCCCGCAACGGCGGCAGGCATTCATGACGGCGTGCATCGCATGCGGGTCGAGCACCATCTTGTCCTCCCACATGGCCGCGCAGTGCTGCAGGGCCTCGCGCCAGTGCCCGGCGTTGCGGTGGGCGGCCAGCACCGCGCCGTGCAGCTTCTCGTTGGCGCGTCCCTCCCGCACCGCCTCCTGCCACAGCTGCAGCGCCTTGCCGGTGTCGCGCAAGTCGTTGGCGTGCGCCATGAGAACGGCGTAGTGGTATGAGCTGAGCTGCTGGCCTTCCCGGCGCAGCGCCGCTACAAGTGCCTCGCTGCGGTCAAAGCGGCGGAAGGCGCGGTTGAACTTGAGCACGGAAACCACATCCGACTCGCTCAGTTCCCTCGTGCGCAGCGCGTGCTGCACCGTTGCGGCAATCTTGCTGTCTGGCGCGTTGGTCAGCAGTGTGACGGCGGAGGGCCGCGCGCCGCTGGTCTGGTGCACCGCCGTCTGCTTCTTGCCGTAAATCAGTCGTGCCACATTCGGTTTCTTTGCGCCACCACCTACCAGTAGTGAACCGCTACAAGCCAGCATCTTGGCAACTCACCTCGCGCGTGGTCCCGTGTCGGTGCTACTGTATTGTTGTTGTTCTTTGGTTCTCCTTCCTCTTCGCTTCACGGTCGAGGAGTCTTTCCTTGCGAGGATGTTCTGTAGAGAATCGGATAGAGCGGTAGTGTTGCGAGCGTGAAGACAAAAAGAAAATGAGCCGAGGAATGATCAGCAGAGTGGTCAATAAAAGCCAGATAGCAGTGCGGCAGTCCACGGCGTCCTTTTCATATTACGCCGCCTGAAACAAAAGCAACAAAAAGAAGTGAGGTACAGTAGTGACATACTCATCGCTGTCGACACTTGAATGAAAGGGAAACCTGTGTCGTATTCTTGCCAAAGAACAGCCAAAATCACAGCAGAACAGAAGACCAATGTGGTGTACCGGTGCCTGACAGCATTCATACATTGCGTATTACTGGCCATGCATAACTCTCTCTCTCTCTCTTTTTCTTTCTTTCGCTTTGTCACTGATCTATCTTAATCATACAGAACGCACATGTTATGGGTTTTATCGCGCGATCCTAGATTGCTTGCTATTCAACGATGAGAAGAATAATAATAAAGAATTAAATAATAAAACACCGCAACGTAAGAAGAGGAAAGAATAACCTCTCTAATCCTAGTTCCGTAAGGTTGGAAGGGATGGAGAGGGAGGAGTGGAAAGGATTATCTCGGTCCAAGTAGGCCAGATAAAAGCATTTCATTTATGTATATATAGATCCTCCCTGAAGTAGAGTTATTTCATCATCCCCTTCCAACTTAATTATGTTTAACATTATTATTTTTTAGTGAAATTGACTAACGAAGTGCACGTCATGCACTCCATAACCCCTTTACCGAACCTCCCCGGCAGGAAGCGCAGCGCAGGGGGTTATGGAGGGCGGGTTTCCCCGCAGACAGGAACTTCTGAACAGAAAGATAAATGACAATGGTAGAAAACAAAAACAAAAACAAAACGTTTTAGAGTAAAAGACACCCAGAGAACACATGAAACAAATAAGGTTTTTTTTTTCTCTCACACAAGGTCGCCCAGAAGTTCTAACTTGTCAGCGGGAGCATCTCCTCAAAGACTTGAGATGCTTCGCTCACGAAACGCAGATACAAAAGAAAAAAAATGAGTGAAAATTAGAGGGGGAAAAACCGAAACAAAAGAAGACATAATATGACTATGAAGTGAGCGATTTTATTTTCTTTTTCTTTTTTCTTTTTCTTTTTCTTTTTCTTTTCTTTTTTTTTCTGGAAATAAATTAAAATAATTCAAATAAAATGAAAATAAAATAAAACAACTCAATTTATATTTAATTTAAATAATCATAAATAATAATAATAAAATATGGAATAGAATGGAATGGATGAAATTAAAAAAAAAAATTATTTTACTAACACGGAACGGCGGATTTCTGGGAGGAGAGGAGAGGAGATGAGGAACCGATCGTTCATTCATAGGCGAGAACTTACAGTCCTCTATTAAGAAAAAAAGAATAATTGCTGCTTGCTTCAGAAGTTCTTGGCCCCATCACGCCACGAGTTCTTGATAGTGGAAGACTCGACCGCCCAGCGGTTCAGGATCCAGCGGTAAAGGAAGGTGATACTAGCGTTCTGGTTGCGGAAGAGAGCCGCGCCACCGCGGCCGATGTTAGACACCTCGCCGAACTTGTCGCGGTAGAAGCAGTCCAGCACGCAGAGACGCCCCGCCGTCGTGTCTAGCACGCCGCATTGGCCGCCGCGGACGGCGAGCGAGATCCCCACACCCGAGATGGCGCACTCGCCCGACCGTGCATGCGCGTACATCTCCGCCGGGTAGCCCGATGGCTGCAGGCAAAAGGTCTTTCCGCAGCCGAGGCACAGTCCCGGCTTGGCGCTAACGCGCTGGCACTTGGAGCAGCGCTCTGCTGTCGCGTAGCGCGCGGTCACCTCCGTGTATCGCTTCGGCAAATGCAGCACCGTCGTCAACAAGTAGTCAACCCAGGCGGCGGGGCCCGCGTACGGCACCCCACAACCGGGAGCCAGCCGCGGCGTGACAGCAGTAGCAGAGGCGAGGGGAGGAGTAGCAGCAGCCACAGTGAAAGAGGAGTCGTTTGTATCGGAACAGTGAAGGAGAAATGCGGACAGGACTTCAAACGACTTTTGGCGACCTTCGGCGGTCTCGAGGGACGTGGGGCACAGTGGGGGAAACGTGACCCAGTCGCCGCCAGCCTCCGCGTGAATTATGCTCTCACACGGCTGTTCCACGAGCAGCAACTTCACCAGTGTCAGGCACCCGAGAGTCTGCCACGCCGACATCCACGTACTAGGGGAGCCTCCCTCGCTCGCGCCGCCTTGCGCGCCCGCTGGCACCACCTCCTTCAATAAGGCAGCAACGTAGGCGGCGATCTGTGTAGACACGTTGGTTTCTCCGCGATCGCGCAGGCAGCGCAGCAGAAGCAGCATGTTGGTTTCCCCTGTGTTGGCGAACTCCTGCTCAAGCAGCTTGCCTGCGTCACGCAGGTGATGTGTGTCGTTGATGGAGACCAGAAGCGCGAGGAGCGCCAGAATGTCGGCACTCGCGAGCACACGCCCGCACTTGAGAGCCTCCATGAGCTGCATCAGATGATACCACGTCGTCCGCAGCGACTCCGCGAGCGACCATGCTTCCTCGTTGTTTTTCTGAAGCTCGCAATCCGCCTCGACGGCACCGTCGTCGTTGCCAGCGTTGAACCCCACGTTGGACCTCGCTAGTACAACCGTCATGTCGTGGACGACGTCATCCACGGCGTGTGTGTGTGTGGATGCGCAAATCTCGCGGAAGAGCGACCGTGAGGTTTCGCCCACCTCGTCGTGGACAGCGTGGGAACCGACGGTGGCGCAGGCACCACCATCACCATCCGTTGCCATCGGGTGTGTCCCAGCAACGCTTGCCTTCTCATGTGCCCGTTGTTCGGTCTCGACGACGCTCGAAGCATTTACGTCGCCGGTTGTCGCGGCCTCTTCGTTCGTGAGTTCCCGCGCGCGCCCAAGCGTTGGCATTGGGACGGCGGTGTTGCAGATCATCATGCATACGGGGCAAGACAGTTCGCCTGGTCCAAGAAAGACGCGGCCCATGAAAAACATGGAGCTCCACTGCTGCGCGAGCCGCGCGTAATGCTTCTCGATACAGGAGCGGTGCGCCGCGTGGCCGCACACCGCGAAGCTGCCATGAATGCGGCGGCCGTACGGAAGTTCCACAGCGCCAAGGCGACGCAGCACCCCGCAGGTGGAAGAGTGGCCCAGCAGCAACAGCGGCTCGTTCAGTGGAACCCGGCACATGCAGCACTCCACCTCCGCCAGACGCATCAGCACGCGAGCCGGCAGCACGCTGCGTGACGAGAGCTTGTCGAAGGCCTCGCTAAGGTTCTCGGGATCTTCGTCTTGCTCCGCGGTGATCAAGGACACGGTCTCGGCCGTCTTTCGCCCGTGCTGCCGCATGCGCTGCATCAACTCCGCCTGGCGCTTGCGCAACCGCTCCTGTCGGCTTGCGTCATCTGCGTTGTTTGCTGCGGCGCCGGCGCCGGCATCGTCGCCGTGGGATCCGACGGCTTCGCGGATGGCCTTCGAGCTGGGGTGCTCGATCGCGAGCAGAATCGTCTCGCACATGGTGGGAATGCTGTACAGATTGTCGCTCGGGTTCTGCATGTAGTAGCGCCACAGTGTGAGGAGGTCGTCAGCGATGCTAGTCGGGGGCAAAGTCGCCTCCTTCGACGACGATGATGATGGGAAAACAGGGGATGCCGTTTCCTCGTTCTCATTGCTGTGATCATAAATGTCGTCGTCACTGCTGACGTTACCGCCACCGCTAGGCCCACGATTATTGGTGTCGCTGTGACCGCCTGTTTGGTTGCTCGTAGCATTTTCCTCCACGTGGAGCACTGTCACACTGAGTTTGTCCTTGATCGTGACGGCATCCAGCAGTTGTGGCAGCGGCATCAGGTCCCGCAGAGACTCCTCGGTGACGGTGGCCGTGCTGCGAACCTTCCTCTGCACAAAGGCCGCCACCGCGTCCCAGTCGATGGTGGCGACTCCACTGCCCTCCATCACGTGGGCATCGTCCGCCGCAGGTCGGCTGATGTCGATGGCGTCCAACACACACAGGTACAGAAGCTTCACCGCGTCCGCCAGCGTTGTGGACTTCATGTCAACAGACTTGTGTGGGGAGGTGGCCCGTGAGTGGTCAGCCGCCGCAGCTGCGCCTTGTTCGCGTGACACCTCCTTTGCAAATGTCATGATCGTGTGCAGGCACGGGAGCAGAAGGCCGTCGGTGTGCAACAGTGCACGCACCCCTGGCTCGAGATCGGCGAGCGTGCCGAACGATCGGAGCACGGGCGGCGGTAGTGGTATTGTGTCACTCCTGGGAGCGCTGCTAAACCCGTGAGAGGGGGCGCCGTTTTGATGCTGGCGTTGCTGACGGATTAATGCCGCGTATGAGGACTGCAGTGACGTAAACGGAAAAGCGTCACGGACGACGGCGTCGGCGTTGACGTAGCGCCTCCAGGTGGGGAGATCCTTGATAGAGAACAGCTGACCCTCGGGACCCTGTCGCTCCACCGCCACGTCCCTCAAAGCGGCGACGATGTCGCTCTCCCGCTGACGTGTATC
>JAQOSZ010000300.1:169425-422437 GCA_030347455.1 Kentomonas sorsogonicus
ACCTCGCAAAAGGGTGGGACCAGAACGGCGCGTGCTGCAGGAGCGTTGCCTGCAGACGCGCCGCTCATGGCCTCACGGGGAGCAGTTTCCTCCGTACCCAGTATGTTTTCAATGCTCACGGATGCTGCACCTCCACCAGCGGCGCCGCAGTGGTTGACGAGACGCAGAAACAGTTCCACGATGTACTCGTTCTGACGGAATGAAAAGGAACAAGTGCAGTACACCAGCGTCCCGCCAACCACCGTCTGGCGGAAACCATTCAGCAGCAGCCTAAGCTGAAGCAACTCGAGCGCCGAAAGTGAGCACAGTGCCTTCTCTGTCCAGGTGCTGTTTTCACTCCATTCCATGCGCGCCTCGTCAGCGGAGACGCCGTCCACGCGCATGCGCTCCATTTTTTGCTTCTTGCTGATGCCACGGCTGGCCTGGTCGTCAAAGCCAGTCATCTCGCTCATCTCCGGCCCTGTTCCGTGCCCGTTGCCCTCGCCGCCGCCGCCGCCATCCAAGTTCATGTGACCGAGGGAGCCGTCGTGCGAACACTCTGCGTCAACGAGAACGCGGTCGAAGAGACTCGTCGAAGGCGAAGTCACAACGTCACCTACTCGGTGTGAGAGAGAAAACCCAGACTGCTTTGATGCTCGCATTCGTTTGGCTAGTCGTTTTCGAGCACTGGCTGGGCAGAACACAGGTGTCGCTACCCTCACCGCGAACGGCTTGTGGCCCTTCTCAGCCTCCCGAAAGCGTTTGATGTGTGCTCCCTTTTTCAGCGCCATCTCCTCCCTGTGTGTGAGGCCAGTGGTTTCTCGGATATTCATGCGTGCGGCACACTCCGTGCTTGCCAGCGTCTGATGTTCAGCTAATGTATTGGCTCCATCACCGCAACAGTCACCGTCTCTGCACCCATCCTCCACCGCGGTGACGCCCGGATCTTCGCACGTGAAGCTGCGCCCGTCTGCGTGGAAGAGCATCACAGGAAGCTCACTCTTAGTGGTCGCTGCTGGGTGGGTCACCGCAGGGCTAAGCGAGTCTGCGGCCGCGTGCCGGCGAACCACGGAGCGTGCTGTGAAGAGGCGGTCCAGGCTCACGTCCACGCCGATGACCACCCCGTCGCCGGAGATGCCGTCGTCTGGCACACTGGCGAACCGCCCTCGCACACAATCAGCAATAAGGGTCAGCTTCATAGCCGGCGAGCAACAGAGGTCCAAAACAGCCTCCCCAGGAAGGGCGCCGAGGGCGAGCACAGCAGCCATCGAGGCAGCGTCCATCCCAATGAGACCGCCGCGCTGAAACGCCGGCACCCGGCAGAGCGGCAGAGTCGCGGGGAGGCCAAAGGCAGCGTAGGGCAGCCATTCCACAGTGAACACCTCTGTGCCGAGCTGCCGATCTCTGGCACCATCATCCCCACTTTGCAACACCGCTACAAGGCGATCATGCGGTGTATGGGTGTCGCCACCAAGTAGTGCAGGTGACACTGCACTGGATTCGGGTAGCGCAGCTCGCTCAATCAGTGGGATCCAAGCGGGGTGCACACGCACGTACCGTGGCACGCCTTCCGGAAAACGCAGGCGGATGTCCTCAAAGACCTGGGGTGTTACGAAACCCCTCCTACAGTGTGCGATCAGTTCACCTCTAAATGAATTTGGATACTCCGGTGTCGTACTCCTCTGAAGTTCATTCATGCAGTCACACTTTCTTTACTGTTTCTTTTTTTTTCTTGTTTTATACAATTTCTTCGTCGAAACACGCTATTGATTGTCGTCTGTACTCGTCGCAACACAGAGGATGATGAAGAGAGAAGAAAAAGAAAAAAAAGCTAGATGCAACGCTGAAGAAGCTTATCATGCGAAGGGGAGTACAGAAGGAGAATATGAAGAGAGGAGGAGAGTAGGGAGAACAGCAGTGCGAGAAGCAAGATAAACGCACAGGGTGTACACACGTTTCGACAAGCTAACAGACATCTACAAATTGAGTCACGTGGAAAAAAAAACAAGCAAAAAAAAACGAGCATTAGCTAATAGGCACACGTCCATACACACACACACAGACACCAAAAAGAAAGCGTAGTTGCGGGCATGTTTAGAGAGAACACATTATACCAGCGCGCAGCTGAGGGAGGCGAAAGTACAAGAGAAAAAAAAAAGAGGAATAGAGAGGGAGAAAAAAAAAAGGTATCTGTAATCAAGAAGGAGACCCAAGCGGGAGGTTGGAAAACGCAGCATCATCAAGCTCATCCGACGGCCAGTCATCGGTCTCTCCCTCTGCACTTGTTTCTCCGGAGGCGGCGAGCTCCTCCTCATAGCCGCGAGTGCCGGGAACGGCGGCGGGAGGCGCCTTGCGGAATAGCTCCTCAGGGTACCGCACTGGTGTAATGGGCACCAGCGGGCGGTCGGCGGTCCAGTCGGAAACGAGCCGCAGCTGCGCTGCGTTGTTGGAGAGCACGTGGACGTCGCTGTCTGGGTTGAGCGACTTGAGCATTGCCGCGACGGCCAGCGTGCGCTCCGCTGACGTGAGACGGTCGGCAAAGTGAGGAAATTGGAGTCGAGTAACCACCGCGGCGGTTTTGGCATCATCCGAAGAAGAGGGTGAAGGGGAGGAGGACGGCTTTCCACCTCGTGAAGGCGGAGTGGTGCTGCCTCCTAGGGCAAACAGAGCGTTGTCTGCTGTATCACCGGCGGTTCTTGGTGGTTGGCTGGCTTTGTCATCCGTGCGGATCTGAATTGTTGCGTGGGGGTCCTCCTGTGTCAGCTGCCGTTGGCGCGACGCCGTCTCCTCCTCCCCCTCAGCCGCCGACACGGTATCAAGACTCTCAAGAAGCTGTTGACTAAAAGAGGGAAAGCGTTTCTGCGCCTCTGCGTGCAGCTCGGCGAGCGACTGCGAACTCGTGGGGCCCCCCACCAGGTAGGTGTGGGCCTGCAGCTGGTGCGCCAGCGGCACGACGCGAAAGACACGCTCGCGCTGCTCCCGCAGCACGCGCTGGACGTTGCGGAGCGCCCTGTAGATGTAGCGTCCCCGCGTCGAGCCGGCTGACTCGCGGTTGCGGCGCACCAGCAGCCGTACGCTGGAGAAGGGGACAAAGACAGAGTCGTAGTGAGCCGCGAGGGACTCAAAGTTGGGCGACAGCACCACGTTGTGGTCGGCGACGGCGACGCGCCCTTGCACGAGCCAGCGTTGCGACAGCGAGCCCATCGCCCCGAGCTCCAAGGTGCTGCCGGTAACGACGTCGCCCAGCTTCCCTTCAAACGATTCGAGCAGCACGATGGCGCGGCGGGGCCGCGGGTGCGCGAGGAGGCTGTCGAGAAGCGCCACGCTGGCGTTGAGGCTGGAGCGTGTGGAGCTGGAGGCCTCCGCCACCTCCGCCGCGTACTCCCGTTCGAGGAACAGCGAGGCCTCGTGATCGAGGCCCAGGCGGAAGAGGTTGCTGAGTGTTGCGCGATACATGGTGTCAGTGACCGGCAATCCGAGCGCGTGCGCCTCGGCGACGCAGCTGATGCAGTGCGACAGGCTGTCGGCGCGCAGCAGCAGCAGCGTCTGCAGCGTGTCCGTGCTGGGCGAAACGTTCCGCGCCTTCATCTCCTCAAAGAGCGCCACCCCGCGTCGCCACCCGGCGCCGCCCATCGTGCCCAGCACCGCGTTGTAGTGTCCAGCGGTGAGCTCGACCTTGTCCTCCAACGCGCGCAGCACGGCGAGACCCTGCCGCCACCGCTGCGGGAAGCGCGCGGCGCTGATGAGCCGCAGCAGCTCCAGGTAGACCACCGCGTTGGGTGCGCTACCCTTGGCGACCGCGGCGGAGAAAAAGGAGAGCCCAGCGTGCCACGGCCCGCAACGGCGGCAGGCATTCATGACGGCGTGCATCGCATGCGGGTCGAGCACCATCTTGTCCTCCCACATGGCCGCGCAGTGCTGCAGGGCCTCGCGCCAGTGCCCGGCGTTGCGGTGGGCGGCCAGCACCGCGCCGTGCAGCTTCTCGTTGGCGCGTCCCTCCCGCACCGCCTCCTGCCACAGCTGCAGCGCCTTGCCGGTGTCGCGCAAGTCGTTGGCGTGCGCCATGAGAACGGCGTAGTGGTATGAGCTGAGCTGCTGGCCTTCCCGGCGCAGCGCCGCTACAAGTGCCTCGCTGCGGTCAAAGCGGCGGAAGGCGCGGTTGAACTTGAGCACGGAAACCACATCCGACTCGCTCAGTTCCCTCGTGCGCAGCGCGTGCTGCACCGTTGCGGCAATCTTGCTGTCTGGCGCGTTGGTCAGCAGTGTGACGGCGGAGGGCCGCGCGCCGCTGGTCTGGTGCACCGCCGTCTGCTTCTTGCCGTAAATCAGTCGTGCCACATTCGGTTTCTTTGCGCCACCACCTACCAGTAGTGAACCGCTACAAGCCAGCATCTTGGCAACTCACCTCGCGCGTGGTCCCGTGTCGGTGCTACTGTATTGTTGTTGTTCTTTGGTTCTCCTTCCTCTTCGCTTCACGGTCGAGGAGTCTTTCCTTGCGAGGATGTTCTGTAGAGAATCGGATAGAGCGGTAGTGTTGCGAGCGTGAAGACAAAAAGAAAATGAGCCGAGGAATGATCAGCAGAGTGGTCAATAAAAGCCAGATAGCAGTGCGGCAGTCCACGGCGTCCTTTTCATATTACGCCGCCTGAAACAAAAGCAACAAAAAGAAGTGAGGTACAGTAGTGACATACTCATCGCTGTCGACACTTGAATGAAAGGGAAACCTGTGTCGTATTCTTGCCAAAGAACAGCCAAAATCACAGCAGAACAGAAGACCAATGTGGTGTACCGGTGCCTGACAGCATTCATACATTGCGTATTACTGGCCATGCATAACTCTCTCTCTCTCTTTTTCTTTCTTTCGCTTTGTCACTGATCTATTTTAATCATACAGAACGCACATGTTATGGGTTTTATCGCGCGATCCTAGATTGCTTGCTATTCAACGATGAGAAGAATAATAATAAAGAATTAAATAATAAAACACCGCAACGTAAGAAGAAGAAAGAAAAAAAGAATAATTGCTGCTTGCTTCAGAAGTTCTTGGCCCCATCACGCCACGAGTTCTTGATAGTGGAAGACTCGACCGCCCAGCGGTTCAGGATCCAGCGGTAAAGGAAGGTGATACTAGCGTTCTGGTTGCGGAAGAGAGCCGCGCCACCGCGGCCGATGTTAGACACCTCGCCGAACTTGTCGCGGTAGAAGCAGTCCAGCACGCAGAGACGCCCCGCCGTCGTGTCTAGCACGCCGCATTGGCCGCCGCGGACGGCGAGCGAGATCCCCACCCCCGAGATGGCGCACTCGCCCGACCGTGCATGCGCGTACATCTCCGCCGGGTAGCCCGATGGCTGCAGGCAAAAGGTCTTTCCGCAGCCGAGGCACAGTCCCGGCTTGGCGCTAACGCGCTGGCACTTGGAGCAGCGCTCTGCTGTCGCGTAGCGCGCGGTCACCTCCGTGTATCGCTTCGGCAAATGCAGCACCGTCGTCAACAAGTAGTCAACCCAGGCGGCGGGGCCCGCGTACGGCACCCCACAACCGGGAGCCAGCCGCGGCGTGACAGCAGTAGCAGAGGCGAGGGGAGGAGTAGCAGCAGCCACAGTGAAAGAGGAGTCGTTTGTATCGGAACAGTGAAGGAGAAATGCGGACAGGACTTCAAACGACTTTTGGCGACCTTCGGCGGTCTCGAGGGACGTGGGGCAGAGTGGGGGAAACGTGACCCAGTCGCCGCCAGCCTCCGCGTGAATTATGCTCTCACACGGCTGTTCCACGAGCAGCAACTTCACCAGTGTCAGGCACCCGAGAGTCTGCCAGGCCGACATCCACGTACTGGGGGAGCCTCCCTCGCTCGCGCCGCCTTGCGCGCCCCCGGGCACCACCTCCTTCAATAGGGCAGCAACGTAGGCGGTGATCTGTGTAGACACGTTGGTTTCTCCGCGATCGCGCAGGCAGCGCAGCAGAAGCAGCATGTGGGTTTCCCCTGTGTTGGCGAACTCCTGCTCAAGCAGCTTGCCTGCGTCGCGCAGGTGATGCGTGTCGTTGATGGAGACCAGAAGCGCGAGGAGCGCCAGAATGTCGGCACTCGCGAGCACACGCCCGCACTTGAGAGCCTCCATGAGCTGCATCAGATGATACCACGTCGTCCGCAGCGACTCCGCGAGCGACCATGCTTCCTCGTTGTTTTTCTGAAGCTCGCAATCCGCCTCGACGGCACCGTCGTCGTTGCCAGCGTTGAACCCCACGTTGGACCTCGCTAGTACAACCGTCATGTCGTGGACGACGTCATCCACGGCGTGTGTGTGTGTGGATGCGCAAATCTCGCGGAAGAGCGACCGTGAGGTTTCGCCCACCTCGTCGTGGACAGCGTGGGAACCGACGGTGGCGCAGGCACCACCATCACCATCCGTTGCCATCGGGTGTGTCCCAGCAACGCTTGCCTTCTCATGTGCCCGTTGTTCGGTCTCGACGACGCTCGAAGCATTTACGTCGCCGGTTGTCGCGGCCTCTTCGTTCGTGAGTTCCCGCGCGCGCCCAAGCGTTGGCATTGGGACGGCGGTGTTGCAGATCATCATGCATACGGGGCAAGACAGTTCGCCTGGTCCAAGAAAGACGCGGCCCATGAAAAACATGGAGCTCCACTGCTGCGCGAGCCGCGCGTAATGCTTCTCGATACAGGAGCGGTGCGCCGCGTGGCCGCACACCGCGAAGCTGCCATGAATGCGGCGGCCGTACGGAAGTTCCACAGCGCCAAGACGGCGCAGTACCCCGCAGGTGGAAGAGTGGCCCAGCAGCAACAGCGGCTCGTTCAGTGGAACCCGGCACATGCAGCACTCCACCTCCGCCAGACGCATCAGCACGCGAGCCGGCAGCACGCTGCGTGACGAGAGCTTGTCGAAGGCCTCGCTAAGGTTCTCGGGATCTTCGTCTTGCTCCGCGGTGATCAAGGACATGGTCTCGGCCGTCTTTCGCCCGTGCTGCCGCATGCGCTGCATCAACTCCGCCTGGCGCTTGCGCAACCGCTCCTGTCGGCTTGCGTCATCTGCGTTGTTTGCTTCGGCGCCGGCGCCGGCATCGTCGCCGTGGGATCCGACGGCTTCGCGGATGGCCTTCGAGCTGGGGTGCTCGATCGCGAGCAGAATCGTCTCGCACATGGTGGGGATGCTGTACAGATTGTCGCTCGGGTTCTGCATGTAGTAGCGCCACAGTGTGAGGAGGTCGTCAGCGATGCTAGTCGGGGGCAAAGTCGCCTCCTTCGACGACGATGATGATGGGAAAACAGGGGATGCCGTTTCCTCGTTCTCATTGCTGTGATCATAAATGTCGTCGTCACTGCTGACGTTACCGCCACCGCTAGGCCCACGATTATTGGTGTCGCTGTGACCGCCTGTTTGGTTGCTCGTAGCATTTTCCTCCACGTGGAGCACTGTCACACTGAGTTTGTCCTTGATCGTGACGGCATCCAGCAGTTGTGGCAGCGGCATCAGGTCCCGCAGAGACTCCTCGGTGACGGTGGCCGTGCTGCGAACCTTCCTCTGCACAAAGGCCGCCACCGCGTCCCAGTCGATGGTGGCGACTCCACTGCCCTCCATCACGTGGGCATCGTCCGCCGCAGGTCGGCTGATGTCGATGGCGTCCAACACACACAGGTACAGAAGCTTCACCGCGTCCGCCAGCGTTGTGGACTTCATGTCAACAGACTTGTGTGGGGAGGTGGCCCGTGAGTGGTCAGCCGCCCTAGCTGCGCCTTGTTCGCGTGCCACCTCCTTTGCAAATGTCATGATCGTGTGTAGACACGGGAGCAGAAGGCCGTCGGTGTGCAACAGCGCACGCACCCCTGGCTCGAGATCGGCGAGCGTGCCGAACGATCGGAGCACTGGCGGCGGTAGTGGTACTGTGCCACTCCTGGGAGCGCTGCTAAACCCGTGAGAGGGGGCGCCGTTTTGATGCTGGTGTTGCTGACGGATTAATGCCGCGTATGAGGACTGCAGTGACGTTAACGGAAAAGCGTCACGGACGACGGCGTCGGCGTTGACGTAGCGCCTCCAGGTGGGGAGATCCTTGATAGAGAACAGCTGACCCTCGGGACCCTGTCGCTCCACCGCCACGTCCCTCAAAGCGGCGACGATGTCGCTCTCCCGCTGACGTGTATCCTCCACGTAGGGGTCCTCCAGCAAGTCGACATCGGTGGACATGAACGCCTGAACCGCCTTCAGCACGACAGAAAACGGACTCGGATTACCCGCGATGACGTTAGCAACAAGGGTACGTGTCATCTCGGCGGAGAAGTCGCTGTGCTGGCAGCTGGCGTCCAAGATGATGGTGAGGAGCTGCCGAAACAGCATCTTCCGCGCAGCGAGCCCGCCCCCTGGGTACGAGAATCGCTCAAAGATGCGGGCTGTCATGTCCTGCGGGGGCACTACCGTTGCGAGCATCTGCAGCACACACACGTCGCGTTGCCGCGAGTGAACGTGGGCGCGGCACACATTAGCAATCATCTGCGTGTTCTCCTTTAGCGGCCCGAATATGTTCGGACCCTGTAGGTGCGATTCGACAACCCCGGGCATGATGAAGGAGTCTATCATGGGGCCATGGACGCTGCGATCGTCAAAGCCGCTCGATCGGATAAGCTGCGCGAGAGGCGGAGCATCGGTGCTGCGGTTGGCGGCGTACGCGCGTATGATGTCGGCAGGAATAGCTGTAAGAGCGCAGGTGAAGTTGACCGGGTGCTGATAGGGGGCGGCGACGCGGTACAGAGGAGCATACTCCGTTGCGCTGCCGCCTCCGTCGCCTTTAGCTTTGCGATACCCCAGTTTCGATTTCTGGGAGTCGCCCCCGGAGGACAGTGGGGCCGGGGAGGAATCTGACGGGCGCTGCAGATACAGTATGCGGTGTGCCTCACCCATCTCGCGCAAAAAGGAGATGGTTTCCTTTAGAAGAGTGAGGGAAAGGTCGTACAGACCGTTACCCGGGGCATAGGTGAGTGCGGATTCTGCCGATTTGAGAGCACAGCGCTGCAGAACAAGGTTGCCGTATCCGACCCTTTCCTTGTGCTCTGTGTACGTGGGGTCTAGGGCCGAAAGTTCTAGAGAGCGCACAAACGAGCGGGCAGGTTGCAGTGCGCTAACCAACTCCGGCGGGACCACCGCATCGATCGTGCTCGCAGTTGTGGAAGATTTGGCGGGGACACTGCTACCATGCGGAAGGTCGCGAGCCCCGCCGTCGGCAACACGGCGAAAAAAGCCAAACACGCTTCGTTCATAGTAGAACATGACATACCGCAGCGCCCCCGTCATGTCAACGACGTTACCGTCTCCCTGGTCACTGACGGACGTAAAACGCACCACGGCGGCGATGTCAACAAGCGCATGGAGAGCAAGAACGCCGCGCCACAGTACGCGTGAAAGAAACAAAGACCACGGTAACTCCTTGACACAGCTGAGCGGCTGAGTCATTTTTAAAAACAACGAGAGATCGAGAGAGCTGATCGTCACAGGATGCAGTAGCCACTGAGGCCCACCATGCAGGTCAGCCAGTGATTCGATACCTCCAGGAGTGCGAGCGGGGCACAACTGAAGGCGTGCCAGCACCGCAGACAGCACCTTGTGAAGTAACGTCTGCCCGTTGCGGCTATCTGGATGCAGCGCCAGTGGGCGGATGATGTAGTCCTTTGAGAGTACCTGCACACTCAGCCCATCCCAGTTCGGTGCCTGTGTGGCGACCTCCAGCGCGTCGACTTGCACCATCGTGAAAAGGGTGCCGCACATGGGGTCCGACACATTGCTACCCAGCACATCCCACAGCCGCGGCTCCCACCAGTCCGGCGAGACTCCCTCCCCCCTCTCGAGCGGGTCCACCCGCAGATTGGGCAGCAGCGCCGAGGCGATGAACAGCAGCTTTACGAGGGTGTCATCCGGGGACAGCATGCCCTGCGCGGTGCACAGCAGCGGACCCAGTGGCCGCGACAACTGCTCTGTCAGGAGTCGCTTGCCGCAGTCGCCGCTAAAAGCCACCACACCGAGCATGTCGCTGATTCGGTTAAACATGACCGACACCCAAGAAGGGACGTCCACGTCAAAGCCGTCATCCATTTTATTATGGTACATCACGACAAGTGAAAGCTGAAGAAGCTGCGCGAGCGCACCAGTGAGGCCACGGCACAGTGCGCTAATCCAGGCCCGCTTTTCCGGAGCAAAATTCGCGTATGGGTCCCGCGAACGGGCGGCATCACCGCGGTGGCGGCCGTGATGTCGCGCGCACGTGCTCTTGGTGGCGGTAAAGTCGCCGCAGTCACAGGTGCCCGTCGTGTGCATTATGTACACGTCGTGCTTCTCCCGACAGCAGGGAGACTCACGGAAGCACGGGAGGCACTGCATACAGGCGTGGTCGAGCACGCAGTCGCGACAGCAGACCACGAGCGTGTCACGCGAGAAGTAGCGCCCGCACGTCTGCGACGACAGGCCCTCCGTGAGAGCGCGGTGCAGCAGCGGGTACTTCTTCTCGACAGCGTCAAGTTCCTCGCCGGCGTCGAGCGCGCCGGAAGCGTCCATACCAGACGAAAAAGCGGGGAATAGGTCCGCGGTGGGGTCCGGAGCGGTCGCAGTCGGAGGCAAGTCCGTTGACGGCACCGCATCCCCCACAGCTCCGTCTGCAATGGCCAGCAGCCAACCCAGCAAGAGCGGCGGCGCGGGATCGCAGCAGTTTCCGACGGACTCGATGCTGTTGCGCATCCGCGTGAGTACTTGGAAAAGGTCAGCCAGCCCAGCATCGATGAGGCTGTTCAGAGCGACTGGAGGATACTCGGCGCGGAGTTGGCAGCATTTTTCAGCGGTAGGAAGTTCTGACAACATTTTCCCTGTCTCTCCGCTTTACAGTAGTTGTGAGGACAGCAAGCAATGACAGATCCAAGGAGGGAAAGAGAGGGGAGTATGACGCAAATATAGAGGGACACGCTCAGGAACGAAAATGGAGTGTAATGAGGAAGGACAGTGAATATATTTACGAGTTGTGGTGATGTTGAGGAAGAGAAAAAAAAAAAGCAGTTGAAACACAAAGATGGCTTAAATTTAGAAGAAGAGAAGAAAAATGAAACACAATACGAAGCGCTAATGGGTCCACGTTATATATATATACTTAAAGCTCACAGAGGGGGAGGGGGAGGGAGAGGAAGAGGTACCGTACAGCGCAAGGACGCCCTTATTCTCTCGAAAAAGGTTACAAGATATGAGATTAATACCAAAAAGTAGAGGCCAAATGAGACAAAAACTGCAAGTGGTCAAGCCGTAATATGAGAGGAGTATGATGAAAAACTATGGATGTATAAATGCACGGAGCGCTTTTAAGCTGCTATGAAGGCTTTTCAGTGACTGAGAGAGACAGGGAGAGAGAAAAAGGAAGAGAGAGAGTGAGAGAGTGAGAAATGGATTCGGTTATAGGAGTCAGCCTCAACCATTAATGTGAAGAGAGCATCAATAACAACAAAAAAAAGCTTGGATGAGGCCTCCTATCAAATGGAGCAAGACGTCAATCCTGAAATAAGTATTTAGGAGAAGCTGTCCTGCCGCTTGCCATAAAACACAGGCTCGATAAATGCTTTCATTAAATGTTTCTGAATTCAGCATAGCAATTTGAACACGCCTTTCCAAACGTTCACCTCCTCGCTGCATTTCTATTTGTTGAGTGTATGACATGTAAAAAAAAAAAAAAAAAAGAGGAACAACACATCGTGTAAAGACACCAGATGGACATGAGAGGAAATCCCCCTGTGAGAGCGGAAAAAGAGGAGGTAATACCAAGAATGAAAAGGAGAAAAAAAGAAAAAAAAAAGAACAGCACGTTAGATGTTGAGCTTAAATCAACATAGCGGAGGGGAAAATACAACAGTTACGATAGATCAAGAAGAAGCCGTGCGGCGTAATTTACCCAGTGTACAGTCACGACGAGCGTGGCGAGCAAGAAGGAAAGGCGGAACGTCCAAGTGATGTATTGAAGAGTGCATCAACTAGAACCACAAGATGAATGTGTTTGTTGCGAGTCAAGAGAGATAGAACGTGGGCGACAAAGAGAGAGAGAGAGAGAGAAGAGTAGAGAAGGTGGTCAGTCGCTGTATAATTGACATTGAACGCCATCCCACTCGAAGATAAAAAGACGCAGCCGCACTCACCCGTATCGAATTATGAGAAGCCGGAGTTCTAGCAGCTCTTACCTCTTGTGAGTGCACTGCAACAAATACTCTCCTTTTGCACTTGCTTTCTCCTTTCCACACCTAGTGTCGCCGTACGCTTGCTGACGGCGAGTCCCTTCCTTGTTTCTATTCATTATTATTATTATTATTATTATTATTGTTATTGAGAGACAGCACGTAAAGCACGAAATCATCCCACAGATTTAATGATGCGATCCGATATTCTCAGAACAACATCCAGGCCTTGGCATGTGGTCTTCTCGAGGGTAAAGTCGAGCAAGAAGCCCTTGTCGTGCCTCTCATGAATGCGGAAAATAAACAACGTGAGCATCACCTCCGACCCAACAGGCGTCTCGCGCACTGCGCGCGGGGACGCTGAAGTGGGCATCGATTCAGAAGGCAAAGGCGCCGCGTCAGCGTCCCTGGCGGGCACGAGGCCCAACCTCGCCCACGACTCCGGCGTCGTGCGCACCCGGAGGCGGAAGGGTGACAGCACCTTCCACTGCATGCCGAGCTCCATCAGGACATTGTACACGGCCATCAGCACACGTTCGGCCTGCATGTCCGTCATCACACCCACACGCCAGCCGACGTTGTTGTCCAGAATGAAGCGTTCTTCCTCGGCGGAGTAGGTGAAGTGCTTGGGCGCCACCGATCCGACGCGCGTCTTATCGTTGGACAGCGACGACCGGCCCGGCGGTGACTTGCTGCCGCGCAGGAGGTAGTTGTCGGCCGCCGCGCTGCCACCCGTCAGCGAGTGCCCGCCGGCGGCAGGCCGCGGCTTCGTCATGCGGAACGATCCGACAAGCGGGTCTACGGTGGAGACACTGGCGCCAGCGACACTGCCCGCGCCGGCTGCCGCACTCCCGCCGCCTGCCGACGCCGGGACGAAGCAGCTGGTGTTGTACATGCGCTTGTTGGTGGTCGCGTCGTTGAAGTCGAGCAGCGCCTCCATGGCGGGGCTCTGCGTGAGCATCAGGCCCAGGTTCAGCTCCCGCTCCGTCGCGCGCGGCTGAAAGGAGGCGGAGGCCGACTGCGCCTCCATGTCGATCGCGCACAGTTCGCGGAACTCCGTCGTCGTCTCCCGCCGCCGCGCGGCGTCCAGCAGAATGTTGTAGGCCACGTAAGCGGCCCCCGCACCCTCGTTCAGCGCACGGTAGACGTCCTTGTCGCGTATGTCGAGGCTGCGTGCCGTCTCACTGACGAGCACCGAGCTGATGCGGTCCTCGTGCGCCATGAAGAGCGACTCGTTGTACGCCAGACGCGGCGGGAGGCGGCGGTTGAACCACGCGTTGTCGCGGATTTGCGCGACGGTGAGGCGCGTGAGGGGGTCGACGACCAGCAGCTGCTGAATGAGGTCGCGGGGCCCGTGGCTCATGGCGGCGGGGATCGAGTACTTTCCTTTTTTGATCTTGCTGAAGAGCACCGGGATGCTGTCCTCGTCAAACGGTAGGCAGCCGCACAGCAGCGCGTAGAGGATGACGCCGCACGACCACACATCCACCTCCGGCCCAAAGTACAGCTTGCCGGAGATTACCTCCGGTGCCGCGTAGTTGGGCGACCCACAGGACGTCGCCAGGAAGTTGCCATCCTTCATAATGTTGGACAGCCCAAAGTCGATCAGCTTCACCTGCAGCCCAGGGCCGAGGAGGATGTTCTCCGGCTTGAGGTCGCGATGGACGACGCGGAAATGGTGGCAGTACTCGATGGCGCACACAATCTGCTGGAATATGTAGCGCGCCTCGACCTCCCGCACCTTGCCCTTTTGCACAATATAGTCGTACAGCTCGCCGCCTTCGACGCACTCCATGATGAGGTACATGTCGGACGGGGTCGATATCACCTCGTAGAGGCGGCAAATGTTGGGGTGGTTGAAGAGTTGCAGAATTTCAATCTCGCGGTGGATCTTCTTGTCCATGTTGGCGCTCTTGAGCTTCTGGCGGTTAAGAATTTTGATGGCGACTGTCTCTCCTGTTCGAATGTGGTGGCCACGCTTCACTTTGCCAAAGCTGCCCTTTCCCAACGTTTCGCCAATCGAATAATTGCCGATCACCTGCTCCGGTACTGCGCTGGTATGCGTGGAGCGGCGAGAACTGCTTTCCGAGTTCATTATAGCACACGACAATGAAAGAAAAAAAAATGAATAAAGAAGAATAAAGAAGAATTGAAGAGAAATGTCAACGTTTAAAAATATATATATTAGAGAGCTCACTTTTGTTTTTTTTCCTATTTCTTACCCTCTTCTTCTCCTTTTCAGTGAATGCGTGTCTGTGTGTAAGTGTGTGGTTGAAGAGAAACTATAATGAAGTGCAAGACAGAGAGTTGGAGGGGGAAAAAAAAGAAGAAGAACTTCCCAGTGAGCTGGTCCACAATATATAGAAAAAGAAGGAAATGAGAAGAAAAAAAAAAACACGATATTCCTACGATCATGTAGAAGAAGAAAAGGGGATAGAACGAATAGTAGAATGTCGAAGAAGAACGACACGAGCATGGGAATATGAAGTGATATTATGGGATAGAACGTAATCAACGGGCCGAGCCGGAAAATCCAGGGGAACATACAAAGTCGGAAGTGGTAGCACCAAAAAAGTCACTAGGGGGGAACTCCGGTGTAAATATAATGCGTGTAAAACATCAAAAAAGAAAAACCTATAGGGCATGCAGTTCGTAAAGTTATATAAAAGAATAAACGCAACCAAAAAAAAAAAGAGATGAGAAATGGAGGGGGGAAAGGGAGACACGACACTCACGACACTCAGTGTGTAAGAGGGACGGGGAGGGAGGATGTCCAAATGCGTGCAACACTGTTTCGGGGGAGGGGGGGGGGGGGGGGGAGGGCAAACGTTGCGCGCACTGAGCTGCGTGTAGCACGTCCTCCCGCCCCCCCCCCCTTCCTCCCCTATGCCCCTTGGCCTGCGGTTACCTTTGCTTCTCAAGAGCCGGCAGAGAGCAGTGTGCAAGGAGGGTCGGCACTGTTGATGAGCAAGTGAGGAATGAGTTGCTCAATCGCGTCCGTCGCGGCGATGCGCCCGTTGAAGAACACCGACAGAACGGTCGCCGGGTGAAATGGCGCAAAGACGAGACGCAGCACGACACCGAAGTCCCCCCCCGAGTACCCCACGCCCTGCGGCCGCGACTGCACCTCCATCTCCACCGTCTGCGACACCACCTCCTGCGCGCTGCCCTCACTGCCGACCTGATGGCGGCGCGACATGGTCACCACTGGCGGCGACAGCACTACGCTACCACCCATTCGCTGACGAAAAAGCAGCCAATAACCCACAGGAAAAGCTGGAATAAAGACGGCGAGGTGAGCGAGCGAGTTGAGCAGCTCCTGCACAAGCCACACGCTCATTCGCACAAAGGAGAAGTACAGATAGTAGACGACCACGGTGGGGAAGAGGAACGCGGCAACGACAAAGATGATGGTGGCTGCGAACATTTGATCGTTGTCGAAGGTGTGGGTGTCGACGCGGCGGCGTAGCGGGTTGTATGTTTTGCCGCGGAACTGCTGAAAGAGGCCGACCAGCAGACACTTTTCTAGACGGTACGGCACGAGAAACACGTGATAGAGAAATCGCAGATGCAACGAAACCAGTCCGGCAATGTCCGCCACGAGCGACGCGATCATGCTAGCGCCAAAGGCCCCGACCACCGTCAGGAGGTTGTAGCTCGGCGTTAGCCACACGTACTCCAGCGAGTCGTCGCCGTTGCGGAGGCCGCGCATCGCCAGGTCCCACATGGTCACCACGTCCTGCGCGACGGCGCACATGACGGCGTTGAGGTCCTCGTTGAGCTTCATGCCGGCCGGCCACCCACGGAACCAGTCCAGGTAGGAGAGGTGCATCTCCGCCAGAAAGTGCCGCGTGATGAGCTGCGCCTTGCTGTAGATAGGCGGACCACCAACGCGGATGAAGAAACCCAGCAGCAGCCCAAGCGCCGTGTCCATCAGCATGTTGGAGAGAACGTTGAGGCAGCAGTATGCGCAGCCGCGGGAGGAGCCGCTGGTGCGATGCGGTGCGACGGGGTGCATACCGCACGAATGAGACTCCCCGCGAATCTGGCTGCATAGGTTGATGAGGAAACGCACTCGCAGCTCCACGATCTCGGCTGTGTAGGAAAAACGCCGTAGCGGCTGCAGCACGCGCACTAGCAAGATGAATCCCGCCTGCGCGGCGCCAACCAGCGTCTCCACAACCGCCGGCACGCGCTGACAGCGACCGTCAGCAGTGACGCTGCTGCTGCTCCCCCCGCTGCCGGTCGCGTCGGTGGCGCCTGCTGCACATCCCTCGCCTTCAGGCTCACCGGCTGCAGGGCCGCAGGCACTCGATTGGGCAAGGTCGTCCAGGGCGGAGACGTCAGTCACGGGTGGGTGTCCATTAGCCACGAGCTGCACGTTGAGCGACTGGCGCGCCATTTCAACGAGGGTGTCCAGCTCACTAAAGCGCGCGGTGATGGCGAAGCTGAGGCGAGGAGGAACCCCTGGCGGCGGCGGCGGTGCGTGCACCCGCTGTATCGCCTCCGGCATCGCCGACATGCTGAGCTCAAACGAGCCGGAGTAGTCCACCTCGTTGCGGAAGAAGCTGTCCTCGTTCAATGACCCCTCAAGCGAGTCTTTCCGATTGCTGGTGGAGTGCTCTAAAAACGAGCCAGAGCCCATTCGATGCGCCTCCACCAGCTCATCCTTCTTCCCGTGTGGCTGGGCAGGTTTGAGCACCGGGGCGCTCTCCTCTCGCATGACATCGGGAAGCAGCACGCCTTCGAGGTTCGACTTCGCGCCAGGCAGACAAAAGGGAGCCTTTCCTTTACGGATCTGCGCGATGCCGGCGGCACCGAAGAGGTCGCAGACGCTATGCACCTGCGGGTGTGTCGCGTAGTGGCGGCGCGCGTCGCAGCGGACAATGTGCAACTGGCACGGCTGCACGCGAAACCCGCAGCACCAGAGCTCACCCAGCACTGGCCCGTCCAGCAGCTCCAGCCAAAGATCGCTCGTCTGACGCATCTGTCGTACCCCAAACTGGTCCGATCCGGGAACGGCGCTGGAGGGACTTGAGACACACGCGTTCATCGCGCAGCCGCCGCAGCCACCGCCGCCGCCGCCCACGTCCCGGCGCACGAGGCCAAGGAGTTTCAAGGACTTGTAGTCCGACATTCCGGGGGCGTGCGGAACTCCGGCGAGGTTCTTTTTGATTTCCGCAAGACGATGCTGTGCCTCCGCGAAAGAGATGCCGCCCTTGAGCTCACAGGCAAGAATCACGGTGAGCCCATGGGTGTTCCATCCGACTAACCACGAGTTGAGGTTATTCCCTTCTCTGATCTCTTCCTGTTGTGTGCTACCAATGCCGCCGCTTCCGCTGAACTTGTCTTTTCCCAATTTCGACTCTGGCCACAGCAGAGTACAAATGTCTGCTTTGCTAGTCATGATAAACGTACTCTACAATGATACTTGTCTTCGTAGGAGAGAAAAAAAAAACCTTCCCAAATGTGCTTCTTCAATTGAAGATCAGCTACAAAGGGAAAGGGACGTACTACCGATGTTGATTCCTTTTTCTAGAAACTGAAAAAAAAAATGTTGTTGTTATTGTTTTTGTTCAAGAAGCAGGGGTAGAAAAACAAGATGATATCAAAAGAGTAGCACATACAATAAGACATCTGTGAGCGGTGATTTTCAAGGATGAAGTGATCGTGTTTCGCGGAACTCACAGTGGTCGCATTGGTATGAAAAAATGGAAGAGAAGGCACCATCATTGAATATGCACGGTACCTGATTCACCATCTTCTCTCCGCATTACCCAATACTGTTGACGGGGAAAAACGCTGGGCTGCAAGTATTAGAGGTGGCATTCAAAGAATCTTTTTCAACAACAACAACAGCAAAAAAAAAAAAAGAAAAACGTGCCTGGAGTCTTAAATCCGACCTTGCACTCGGACTCCACTTATTCAGCAAATGGGGATGCGAAAGGATTGTCGAACAGCGTGTGCGGTTTCGGCGCTGGATGTGGTTGAGTCACGTTTTTTGCCGTTTCTGTAGGTTCCGCGCTTTCATCCGTCGCATTCTCTTTGGTGTCTTCTCCTTCCACACCCTCCTCCTCCTGCTGCTCCTCTTCATTTGAGTCGTTGCCTGTTGAACTATCACCGTGTGGGAAAACAGCGTCCGTCAAATTCGCACCTGTAGTGTTGTTTGCCATCGTCTCCGTTTCATCCAAGGCATCTGCGGGCGCTTCCGTCTTCACGGTTGGTGATGCAGCGACAAGGTCACTAGGGTCCGTTCCCTCTTGCGGATGATGGAAAGTATTGCACTCCAAAGACGGGTTCGCGTGTGGATTTATTTGTTCTTCTTCATACTGTGATGACACCTCCTGCTTCACACCCGGTGCCGAGGCCGCTGCAAAGTCGGTGGCGTCGTGGCTAGAAGGCGGAGTCTCCTCCTCATTTTCCTCTGCACATTCCTCTTGCTTGATGGTTGCTGATGGCCCAGCGATTTCGTCTTCGATTTGCCCTTGCACTCCCTCCTCGTCATGGTGGTCATGTTTCAGTGTTGGTTCTGGTTCGCCCGTCGGCTGGGGTGGCGGTGACGCATCGTGTTCCTCTTCCTTTGCCGCAAGCCCCGCGTCGCAGGCGGTGACCCCACCAGACACCCCGCCGTTTTCGGAGTTCTCCTGCTCCTTGGATGCATCGGCAGGTGGAAGCTCGCCACTGACAGCAGCGTCAGCGCCGCCAATACTGCCATCACCGTTGGTGCTGTGCTCCGTGTCCACCGTCTCCTCGTTCTCTGTCTTGATCGAATGACTCGGGGGAAGCTCGGTTGGCGGGACGCACTCGGAGGCTTCCAGACGTGTGGGCAATGCTTGCAGCTCTTGGTGTTGTTTTTCCAACTCTTCCAGCAGCGCCTGAAGCCTCGTCGTCTCCGGTTTGAGGTTTTCGTCGATGCGGTGGCGCACATCGGCGAGTTCCGTCTCACACTCGTGGATTTGCCTGACGTTGCGGGCGCTCGTGTCGCGATCGCGCAGCTGCTGCTGCATCTCACTGCGGCGTGCGCTCTCTCGCTCCTTGTACGGGGCCAGGTCCTCGTCGCCGGCGAACTGCTCGTACCAGCCCAGCAGCTCGGCGTCCTCGTCGTGGTGCGGCGCCGCACGCTCCCACGCCTCTTGTAGCTCGGACCGGCACTTGAAAAACTGCTCGCGGAATGGTGCCAGCAAGTCATCCGCTCTCTCCGTTGCCGCAGGCGCCATTTGCTGCGCTGCGCGTCGTGCCGCGGCGAGGTGTGACGCAGTGTTCAGCGCGGGAGCAGCGGTCGCACCCACATTCACCTCAGATGACGCTGCGGCGTGCGGATACCGGCTGCCCTCGAGCTCCGTGGCCAGTGCGCTGACCTGCGCCACGAGCGCTGCAGAGGCTGCAGGTGCTTCCCCAGCGGCGTCACTTGCCCCACGTGCAGCGGCCAGCGTCAGTAGACGCAGAAGCAGCGCTGCCTGCTCCCGCGCATGCAGCGGCGGCGGAGTGGCCTCGGGTGCTGTCGGTACAGGAGGAGTACTGTCGTCCTTGTCGCTAACCGGCGCAAGTGCCGCCTCCAGTTGACCACAAAGATTCATTGAGCACTCTGTGAAAGCCGCCAGCAGCGTTTGCTGCTGTCTCACCAAGGAGGCTGGCGAGTCCTGCGTGTTGCTCCTATCGTCCATTTCACTTGGGGCAGCAACGCCGCACTGCGCAAGCAACGCGGAGACCACACAGCTGCACTTCTCTGGTTCAACGGAGATGTCCTCCGCCAGCGCCGTGTCCAGCAGCTGCTGGTGGACGCGGAGGGTGTACGCCACGAGCGCACCCATGAAGCGCCCTCGCGTCGCCACGGCCTCCTGCAGAGACGACATCGCGTTCTCCGGCGCGAGGGTGTCGGGGTGGTCTTGTGCTGAAAAGCTTGCTGCCGAGCCGTTAGCCCATGAATTTCCAAGGCAGGCGGCGCTGCTGCCCTGCCCCTCGAACTCCAGCTGGGCGAGCTGCCGGATGAGCGGAACTGCGCGCGGAAGAAGCATAGACTGGAGAGACGCAGCGTCTGCCGCAAGTGAGAAAGACGAGTCTGGCGCGTCGCCGTGACGCGACAGCCACAGATCGTTCGAACCGGTGACCGGATGCGTCTCGCGCAGCAGCGCAAGCGTGGCGTCATGTACTTCCTGCCTGTGATTATGTCCATCGTCCGGTAGCACATACCGCTGTGCGGCGCGCAGTCGCTGCTCGCGCGCCAGCTTGCGCAGAAACAGCACCTCGCGCTGTAGGTCGCCGTGAAGAGAGCGGCGTTGTTCGACATCCGTCTTTGCGCGGTGTAAGCGTGCGATCAGGTCCTCTTTTAGACGATTCTCATCCGACTCGCTCATCAACAAAGAGGGTGTGGACGCGGTCGCGGTGGCTTCTCCTCCCTCCGTGCTGCCCTTCGCCTGGAGTTGCCGAACCTCCGCGAGGAGCTGGCTCAGAAACACTGAGGCGAACGCGACTTGGGTGTCGTGTAGTCGCTGGTGTTCCTTGGCGTTCGCGGTGGCCTGATGCACCTCGTCGATGGCCAGCGGTGAGATGACACAGTCAACGCAATCGCTCATAAGTGCCTGCGCGCACTGCACGCGGAGCTCCTCTTGCGGGAACAGCGTGTTTGACGTGCCGCACTCTGCCGCCCGCTCGTGAAGCGCGGCAACCGTGGCGGCGCCGTTTTGTGCAGTTGCGACTAGAGTGTTGTAAACGTCCATCAGCCGCGACAACGCAGTGCGCACCGCCGGATCTGAGAAGAGACGAAACGTCGTCTGGAGCCTCGGAACTGCATCGATAACTTGCGACATGACTGCTTCAACACCAGAGCACGCAGAAGTCCTGCCTTCGTCGGCAGCTGAGGCAACAAGCCCTTTGACGAGCTCCGAAGAAGCCTCCGCAGGTTGGGAAGCGAGGGTTGCGCCGTCGTGATTCAATATTCGTGCGTACTTTTCCATGAGGCTATTTCGTGCCAGTTGGTGATGGAGATGGGCTGCGCGGCTCCGGACGTCGTCCAACACTCGCGTCAGCGTTGTTATGGCACTCTGCTCCAGAAACTTGCATGCTGACTTCTCGGTCTCGTCGGTGCTGACTTCCTTTTGTTGGGTACTAGAAAGTGACCCGCTGGTGTCGATGGCGGTGGGGCTCTCGCCGGTGACACCGCTGAGGTCAGAGTCGCAGACTTTTTGGCGCTCCAGGCGACGCCGCTTTCGACGCATGAAGTTTTGCAGTTCGTCCCGCTCCAGTGTTGCACTATGAAGCGAAAAGCGGTGCTGCTGCCGTGCCTGGCTCAGCTGGGCTGCCAGTTCTGCCAAGCGCAGCGCGGCCGAGTTGTAGCTGTCGCCAGGGGCGTCGTCGTTACCGTCGCCTCCCTCGCCCTCCCGCTGTTCCACATCGTCTGATGCTACAGGTGCAGCAAAACTTTCCTCGGCTTCTTCATTCCGACACTCTCGTAACGTGGAGTGCTTCTCCAGCGATGACACCGCAGGAGTACCCGTCACTTCTGAATCCGCCATGGCGCTTCTGGGTCGGGAGGTTCGAATTGCAGGAGGTTGTTCTATGAAGTACTTTTGTGAGAGCTATATCTTACCGTATGTCGACAGGAAGGGAAGTGTTTCAGAAATCGTTTTATTCCGTGACAGCTCCGTCGACGTAAACGAAGGCAACTCTAAGCCCTTTTTTCTTCTTCTCTCCAATGAAGCGAACCCAACGAAGCGAGAAAAAAAAAAAAGAATCCTTGATAAATACAGTAATCTGGGAAGAAAATCGCGACGTAAGAGAAGTGTTGAAGAAAAAGAAGTGCGAATGGGCACGTAACGACACCAAAATCAAGACATTTGACGAGGCGTGAGTGCGGCGCACCGACAGGGGAGCGAAGAAAGCACAAACATCAAACGACAGTAAAAGTATTTTATTGACGGCAGCCACCTACATCAGTGTAGGTCACTTCAACCTCTTTCGCAACGGCCCTCAGTGTCAGCAAATATGCAGGGAAAGTCTGTGGTGGTAGCTCTGGCATGTCATAATTTTTTATACCGTTGGTGATATGGATACTGTACAAGCAACAAAAGTATATATAAATGTGTGTGTGTGCACGTGCGAAGACATGCGGCGCCACAAAAATTGTCTTTAATTTAACGAATTAAAAATAAAACTTTTAAAAAGTGATTAAATAAGGTGTGCTGCAAAACAAAAGCGGGGAAAAATAAATAATGAAGAGGGAAGAATCAGGGGGCAAAAAAGCATAGGTGTACGGAAATAATCATAATAGAAAAGAACATGTGCAAATATACAAGAGAGGAAAAGAATAGCTATAGGGATGCGATATCACCACACAGACCTTCGAAAAGGGCGTCAGTGGTGATTGCTAACAGGAGCAGAGGAGGAAAGGAGGGAAGCGAGAGATGAAAAGAAGAGCAACAAAAAAGAAAAAGGTGGCGCGCCGTCATGTGGAGGTCTCCGCACTCGGATCCGTGCCATGAGTCACGTCGCCGGCTCTTCTCGAGGACGGCGGAGAGGGAGCGGCCACTGCGGCCTCCGCCCCCGGGTCCCTGCGTGCGAAGAGGAACAGGTTGTTGTCGTCCAGCGCGCGCTTTGCGAGCTGCTTGCGGTGCGGCACGCTGACGTCGACGATCTGGCGGCGGCGCATCGAGTTGCTGAAGGCGCCGGCGAGGGCGATGGGCGCCGACTGCGCGAAGGGGTCCGCGGGCGCGAGGGGGAGGGGGACGACGCTGCCGGGCGCGCTGAAGGTGTCGAGGTGCGTCGGGTACATGGAGACGAGCGCGCCGCTCGGGTTGGGCGGCACGAGAATCGGCACCGGCTGGCGCACGGTCAGCGCCGGCGCGTCGCCCTCCGTCGGGGGGCTCGAGGAGGAGGTGCTGACGCCGTGCCCCAGCGGGTCCGCAAAGACGGAGGTCCCGCCGGGCGTCATGCGGCGCGAGCTCCCCGGCGGCGACACGCTGCCGCTCGTGCTCACCGACGCCGTGTGGTGGCGGCGCGGCGGCACCCCCGCGCCGGGCGGCTGCGTCGACGGAGGTGTCGGCTGCGGGCGGCCCTCCGCGTTCGGCGCCGGCAGAGGCACCTCCTGCAGCAGCGAGGCGTCGGGGAGGGGGTCGCCCTCGCGCAGCTCGAGCGGCATCCACGAGACGCTGCAGCTGTTGCGCTTGCGGGCGCCGGGGGTGGCGCTGGGGCGCGGCTGGTCCGTGTGGAACCACGTCGAGACGCGCGGCCGGTTGTGCTCGTTGGCGTGCTGCGACACGAAGGTGATGAAGTCCTGCACAACCGCCGTGCTCGCGTCGACTCCGCCCGCTCTTCTGAAGATGGCCGCGCCGGGGGTCGAGTTGGGGTCGTCGCCCAAGTTGCTGGGGCTGTTGTTCAAACTAGGCCCTCCGTGCGCGGGGGCGCTCGCGCTAGAGCTGCTGTTGTTACCATCGCCGCTGCGGTTCTCCACAGCCGAGAAGACCGCCTGTGCCTCGCCGCTGGTGTCCGTCACCCCGCCGTCGCCGGAGGGACCCCCTCTGGCGTTGTCGGACGACGCCGTGCTGTTGTGGTGGAGCATGTCGACGATGTTTCGCTGCGCGCGCGAGTCGAAGCGGCAGTTGAGCATCGCCTTGCCCATGTCGCGCTCGCGCTCCTCGCGCAGCTGCCGGCGCGACTTGCCCGCGGAGGCCGATGACGCCGACTGCGGTGTGCCGCCCCCGGAGGCGCTCGCCGGCGGCAGCGCTGGGACGGTGTTCCCAGAGGAGGTCGACGACGAGCCCGCACCGACGGCGGCCGCGGCAAGCAGCGCCGCGGCGGGACGCCACTCGCTGTCGTCAGACTCCAGGGAGAAGAGGCTAGTGTCGCAGGCATCGTCCTCGCCTGCCGCCGCCGCCGCCTGATTGCCACTACTACTACTGTGTTGGTGATGGTGGTCTGCGCCGGCCCCTCCATTGGCATCTTCTCTTGATGGGCCCGAGAGATTGCTGCTGGAGCGGCTAGAGAGACTGAGGAGCGAACTCGCGACGAGCGGTGCCAGCGTCCCCTCCGACTGGGCGGCACCCGCGCGGGGCTTTTTCGCATGCCCTGCGCGGAATGTAGGCACCGGTACGATGGAGGCTTGTCGCTGCGGCGTAACGGGCGCGACGGAGGGGCGGTGATGAGCCTCTAGGCTGGGCGACGGCACCGAGCGGGGATTGGAGGACGACTCCTCGCTGCTGAGGGGCGGCAGACGCACCGGCCCCGCGAGCGGCGTCGTCTCCTGTAGCCAGTCGACGTGCGGCGTGTTTGACGCCAATACGTCGCCGCGGGTGGCGAGGCGGGCGCTACTGGTGCGTCCCGGCCTAGTCTCCACGGCACGGGCGATGCCCACTGGGTAGTTGACGCTGCTGGCCAGCTCGCGCGTCTGTACCGAGTGCGCCATTCCGCTGCTCTGCGCGCGTGTCTGCTGGCGCGTCGATTTGGGTAGTGCAACGCCCATCCTATTCAACTATGATGAATGAAGAGGCAAATTGGTGTAAGATTTGGTACTTTGCCTTTTTCGATTCAATATTGAAGAGAAGAGGAAAAAAAAATAACTTTTCAGCTTACAGCTTCGATTGGCAAGTATCCCCACGCGTCTGTGGGTAATTCAAAGACGATTATCCGCTTATCGTCAGTACGAATTCCGAGATATTTTTGATTGGTGTCTCAGGAACAACGGAAAAAAAAAATAGCAGAAAAAATAGTAAGAAAGAGGGTAACGATTAAAAAAAAAAGAAATTAAAATAAAATAAGATAAAGAGGTTGCGGGAAAGGAGTAGGCAGAATATGTATATAAATCTTCTTATTGCAACAAATCACTACGCAGAAATGGAGGATTCGGAGTGTGAGATGAAAAAGAAAAGGCTGAAATGACGAAAAAAAAACGTAATAGCAGATCAAAATCAGTAGAAAGACTCAAAGATTATAGAAAATAACAAAGCTAATACTAGTAACTACGGAATGATGATGAGGAAGAACAGAAAAAAAGGGGGAAAAAAGAAAGCCAAGAACTGAGTCAAAAGCAATTGTGAAGGAAAGAATCGTAGGCGCACACAGCAAAAAAAGGGGAGGGGTTGTAAAAGAAAAAAGAGACTGCTAAAAAAAAAAAATAATAATAATAAAAAAAATGAATTGCAACAAAGAAAATCACACAGAAAAGGCAGTCCGGAGAAGAAGGGAAAAGAGAGATTCCCGAACCTTCACGGAGAGCAAAGGTGCTGAAGAGGACGAGGAGGAAGAGGTTTAGAAAGTTAAAAAAAAAAGAATAGGAAACAAAATGATAGTACAAGAAGATGGAAAGGAAGAGCAGAAAAAAAAAGAATTGATTATAATAGTTGTGAAAGTAGAAGAAAAACAAATAAGAGTAAAATCAGGAGAGAGGGAGGGAGAGATGCACTACCCCGGAGCTACTGAATGAGCCCTTGGGAACTGCTGCACTAGTCCGTGCTGACTACCGCAACAAAATAGTACAATTTGCCTTGGCAAACCACACACACACACGTACACGCACAAACCCAATCGACACTAGTAAAGAGATCTCGGGGGATAAAAAATAATATTACAAATAAAAAAGCGTACAATAATAAAAAAAAATAATCCAATAAAAATAAAAAAATAAGAAAGAAAGAAAGGTGATAGAGAATGAATACTAAACTTGCAGCACTGTGCTGAAATTCCTACGTAAAAGAGAGCAAGGGAGCCAGAAAAACAAAAGTGACAGAGAGGAATGAGGAAGAGCGAGGAGGGGTAAGGAGCGCGCATGTGACTTGTGAGAGCGTTGGGTGACTAATTTCATAGCACATCTGTACGGGCAAAGGAAAAAGTGTAACTATCACTCCAACAACGGAGTCCTGAGATCGGAACGGTGGTACCCGAGAAGACGACATTCCCACTATCACCAAAACCAAAGGGAAAGGAAGGAGGGGAGATTGGAGGCAGAGAATTTTGGCAACAATGTTCATAAGCAATGAATTAAAGGTTCGTACTCAGTCAGGTAATTTTAGTGATACTCGTTACTATGATTATTCGCATTAGGGGAAAAAAAAGAAATCGAGTGTTGAACCACTTCCTATACCAACCTTAATCAAACGCATCATATCCAGATGCGCATAAGCACAGCCGTGGAAGGAGGGGGGGGGGTGCAAGGGGGGCAGGCACAAATGGCACAGTGGTAGTTTGTCGTTAAAGTATGCGTATTCCCTCAATAAACGGCAACTATAACGGTGGCAGCAGAATGAAATTGAGAACGTTTAGAGACAGATACAATCAGCTCCCACCGGCTCGCTTGCTGAAATCCTGCTGTATGGCGCTCTCGAAGTCGAGTGCGAGCTGGCGGTGCTGTGCAGCGACGCCGGCCATGGTGCTGAGTGCCTCCGCGCCGCCGGTGATGCGCGCAACGTCCGGTGCGAGGTCCGGCGGGGACGCGGGGCCGCACACCACCTGAGCGAAGAGCTCCACCTCGTTGACGGCGTCGATGGGGCTCTCGTACTCGTCGCCCTCGTCCTCCACCTCCCCGCCGCCGCCGCCGCGCGCCGCGTCGCCGTCGTCGTCCTCGTCAAAGTCTTCGACGTCCTCGTACTCGTCAAAGGCGCCGTCGGCCGCGGCCTCCCCCGCCGCGTCGCCTGTCAGCCCACCCCCGTCGTCGCCGTCCAGCACCTCGTCGTACGTCGGGTCCACATCCTCGATGGCATCGTCTCCGCGGGCGCAGAAGCGCTGTAGCTGCTCGCGCGTCGCCTCGTTGTGGTGCTCGTAATACGCCGTGTTGGCCACCAGACAGAACTGCACCAGCTCGAGCGTCGGCACCACGTAGCGGGCCGCGAAGCTCTGCAGACCTGGCGAGGCCGCGCGGCTCGCGTTGTCAAATGCGCACGCCAGCAGCGACGACAAACCAAGCGTGATAACCTTGCGCGTGAGAGCGGAGAGGCGCTGCGGCACAAAGGCCGTCGACGACACATCGATGCCTCCTTTCTTGCCCTTGCGAGGCTTGGCGGCGCCAGTCGCCTTGGTGCGGTCCAGGCACGCCTCGAAGAAGATGAAGAGGTGGTCGAAGAACTGCGGGATGGCGCCGACAGACTCCAGCACCTGCACCGTCGCCATGGCGTTGTAGTAGAAGCAGTCCATGAGAGCCGCGACGACCCACACGCGGATGTGCACGTCCTCGGCCTGGATGTCGGGGTTGAGCAGCGCCTGCAGCAGGAGCGTCACGTAGCGGCTGAAGTAGGTGCCCTCCAGCAGCTGCGTCGCGGCGGGGTTCACGGCCGCGAGCGGCCTCGCTTGGTGCAGCAGCACCTCGATAAGCTGCGGGGCGGCGCAGCGGCACTGGGGAGAGCAGACAACGCGCTCGAGGAGCATCTTGTGGCACGCGGCGTACGTGCGCTCCATCACCGCGGCGTTGGTCAGAAACTCCACCGGCGCGAGCGTCACCATGTTGTCGATGATCTCCTCGATTTCGACAAAGTAGTCGACACCCATGCCGCTCTCGACACTCTGAAAGAGCAGCTCAAGCAGCTCCCAGCAGCCGGTCGGAAGCGGCTTGGCGAAAGCGACGAGGTGCGCGAAGATGGCGAGCGCCTTTTGAATGTAGTCGAAGCACTCGGGCTCCTCCAGCACGCGGCGAACGAGAAGCAGCACGTCGCCGGCAATCGGCTGCAGCACCTCCGGGGACTGGTGGCACGCCGTGACGACCGTGTAGATGGCGTCCAGCAGCGCGTCGGAGCTGAAGGCGACCTGCTCGTAGCGCGCCACGTCGAGCGCGGAGAGGTCGCCCCCGTCGGCGTCGTTCTCCTGCTGCGCCAGGTCAAAAGCGGTGGCGAGGAAGTTCTGCACGAGCGTGTGGCCCAAGCGGCCCATCACCGGCAGCAGCTCCACCGAGAAGTGCTCGGTGAGGTGCAGGATCACGGTGGGTACGTAGGGCGTGTGAACACGGTTGAGGAAGGTGAGGCTCTCCTCGACAAGCGGGATCAGAAACGGGCGCAGGTACGGCCGCGCGCGCTTCATTTCCAGAACCGTACACATCGCGTCGATCGCCGCGAGCCGCACGCGGGCGTCGGGGTCGTTGACCAGCTGGCACATCATCTGGATGAAAGAGCTGAAGTCGTCCTCCGACGGCATTGGCACCTTGGAGTAGCGCTGGCACACGACGATCGCCTTGCAGCGGAGGGCGCAGAAGCCGCTGGCGATGCACGGCGCGACGTGCTGCATCAGCACCTGCGCCATCTGGCCCCACAGCGCCGGTGTCTGACGGATGTACTTGCGCAGGATCGACAGGAGCTGTAAAAACCCAAAGAGGCGTGGAAAGTTGTCGTTGGTTTGCGGTAGCGCAAGACCCACGTTGAGGACGCCGATGAGCTCCTCCAAGATCGTCGTCGAGTCATGAAATGTCTTTTTGCCGCCCACGAGCGCGACGATAGCGTTGGAGGCGGCCTGGCGCGGCGTCAGCTCCCCGTTACCAACGCCCTCGTCCATCATGTACTGCACGTACTCGGAGAGGTTGTCTTCGTCGGCAAAGATCTCCGCGTCGGCCCCATTGTAACAGAGGAACGGAAAGAAGAGGGTCTCCAGCAAGTGCATCGCCTGCGGCCGCATCGTCTCACGGTACAGGCGCTCGTCAAGCGTGCAAAGCTTGAGGTACCGTAGCGCAAACATCTCGCTCTTCATGTGCAGCTCGTGATCGAGGCCGGGGGTGCTGACGCACGTCTGCAGCCACTGCGCCCACAGCTCGTAAAACGTGGCGCTATGGGCGCGCAGGAAGTGCGCTGCGACCGGCGACGGCTTCTTGCTTCGTGTCGCATCGCCGATGAGGCTGTACGTGATGACGCCAATGCGTTTGACGCACTTGACGTACTCCTCGTACGCCTTCCCACCAACGGCCTTGGCACCCTCGTAGTTCGCGGCGGGGAAAGCCGCGAGGGTCTGAAGACACGTGTCGAGGGCGTTTGCAGGGAGATCCTTGCTACCGCTGGCGGCGCCGAGCTGCAGCATCGTCCCTGCGACACAGTTCATGACCTTGAAGGTGAGGCGGACCACGCGGAAGTCGCGGTACTGCACGTAGCTCGGGAGGGCCGCGAGGATGGAGGCGCAGGTGTGCACCTTGCGCGCCTTGGGCTCCAGCCCCGGCGTGAGAAAGCGTTTCATGTACGTGTAGAGGAGCTGCAGTACCGCGAGCGCCTTGTCCGCGTCGACGGTGTCCGAGTAGCCCTGCACGTACGGCAGCAGCACGTCGAGGTAGTTCCACTCGTAGGCGCTAATCAACGTCTGCGCAAAGACGCAGATGATGCGGCGGTGGCTGTCCGGCACCACAAACATGCCCTGAAACAGCACGGTCTCCAGCTCTTCGGCAAGGCCCTCGACGCTGCCGAGAAACTCCTCAGGCATCAGGCGCAGCACGCAGTTCTTGGCGTGAATTAGCGCCGCCAGACTGCGCTCCGGCGGCAGCGTGGGGTCGACCCCGGCGCGCACGAGCGTCAGGAGGTGCACCGGGCCGTCGGGTGACTGCAGAGCCGCCTCCAGCTGCTGCGTGGCGCTTGTCCGCACCTCCTTGTTACCGTCGTACGCCGCCGCCAACAGCGCCAAGACGTCTACCTGGCTCATTGAGTAGCAAGACCGCCGGTACGTGGACAAGATATATATAAAAGGATTTGAAGGTTCTGAATGTATGTTGAAGTAATCCAAATTCCTCTTTTATATCTCCGTGCCGTTCAATGTACGTGCGTCGTGAGTAAGACTTTTTTTTTTTTGTATAGCTCTTTTGAAATGAGTTTCTCGGAATTTGCGCGAATAATGCAGTTAGGACAACAGACGATTCGGGGGAAAAAAAAGATAGGAAGCAGAGACGGATTAGAATACAGCGATGAAAGACACGTCGTAAAATCCCGAGATTTGCTAACAACAGTCCTTCATGAGCAGAGTAGTGTTTTTTTTTTCTCTCGCCTGCATGCACAGGAGGTAATAGCAACACGGCATATGAACACAAAGAAGAGAGAGAAAAAAAAAGGGAGAGAGAAAGGGAGAAGAATGAAATTGTTGAGTAATTCAGAAGAGAGCAATAGATACAAAGCAGTAGAAGCAACAAATAGTAGCAGAGCACCGTACGTGTGGTGTGCATTCTCAAAAACCAAAAACAAAAAAAAAAGAGGATAGAGAACAGAAAAGCTGTAAATTGAAAAAAAAAAGTGGCACGCGAGTTCAATGGGTTATACATACAGCAGTAATAATAAAAAAAGAATACATGAAAACTAGTAGCGGCGGCTGCCTGCCAGAGAGTAGGTGAGTGGTCTGTTGGTGTCTGAAAATGGCGTTGTTTTGGTGGGATTTCCAGGGTCAAACGCGGCGGTGGGCGGGGCAACGCGTTCCTCATGGCGCTTGCGGGCCTTGAGATCGCGAATGCGGCGGAGGCGCTCACGCTCCTTGGCGGACAGCCCGTCAGCCTCCTCCCGATTTCCCCTACCGCCGGTTGATGCAGCGCAGGCGGCCGCGATACCACCTCCTCCTCCCCTGGCGCGCTGCACCCCCGTCGTCAACGGGACAAAAACGGTCTGCGTCGCCTGGCCCCCGCCGCGGGCCGCACCGTCCTCACCGTCCGCGCCGCTCATGATCTGGGCAGCTCCCAGACGGGGAAGCACGCTGCGCATCCGCTGCTCCTCCTCCGTCCGTGCCCGCAGGCTCGACATCTTCGCGCCCGCCGCCACCGGGTTAAGATGGTGGTCGGCCTCGCCGGTGCCGTGAGACGCCATCGTTGCCGACGCGACGGCGGCGGCCACTGCTTCGCCCTTGAGCCGCGGTGTCAGGTCGGCGCGGCGCGCCGCGGGGATGGCGTCGGCGCGGAGCGTGATGCGGGTCACGTCGAGCACGCCTTTTCCCCGCGAGAAGGTCAGCGTCATGAAGGTCTGCTCCTCCTCCTGCTCAGCCTCGCCGCCAGCGCCGTCAGCAGCGGCAGTTGGGATAGTAGCAGCGGCAGCAGCCTCGCTTGCCCTCCTGGCGGCAGCCTCCGCCGCGTCCTTGCCTGGGTGCTGCCTCCACTCGTCGCACGAGTCCGCTCGCCCGTCCAGAGGCTGCGTCGTCGGAGCGGAGCCAGCCGTCGAGGGCTCCGCGGTAGACCCACGCCCGCCGTTGTAGGTGGACGCCACACTCGGCTCACGCGTTCGGCCATGCGCCGACGGGCGGCTGTGGCTCGAGGACGGCTTCAGAGGGCGTCCGTTCTGAATAGGAAAGTAGAACACCTCCTGGTCATCGTCGTCGTCGTCATCGGCGTCCACGTCTTCGCCGAGCCCGGCCGCAGGGCCGTCGGCGGCGGAGTCGTCAAAGGGCCGAAAGTCACCGCTGTCGTCGGACTTGGTGGAGCCTTCTGCGGGGCTGCGGAGACTCGCGCCGTCGTCGGGTCCTTGCGGGCCTTTTGTCTTCAGAGTGCCGCTCAGTGATGCTGCGGACATCTCGTCCTGCCCGGGTGGCCCCTGGGGCTGCCGCCCGTGCGCATCCCGCTCTGCAGCTGCCGCCGCCTCTTTCCGGTAGCCGTTCACAAGCTGGTGCTTCTGTAGGGCGCGCAGCTCCGCGCGGGTGTAGAAGTTGATGGGGCACGTGTCGCGCACAAAGTCGAGGACACGCGTGAAGACGACGTAGCCAATCTGGGAGCGACGCAGCGTGATCTGGTGCAGCACCCCAACGACATCCTCGAAGGCCTCCTCCTCCTCGTACGCGCGCAGCACGGGAAGCGCCTTCTCGTTGGCAGAGATGATGTTGGGCAGCAGAAACCCGGGGCCCGCCGCGCCCTCGTCGTCCGACCACGCGTCGTCGTCGACCTCCTGCTTGTCGTAGATAGGGTCGTCGGCCATGACGCGCGAGACGGCGCCCCACAGCACCTTGCGCCGTCGCGCCTGCTTCCGCGGCGGGGCGTTCTCCTTGGCGCGCTGGATGAAGCTCTTGCTGGAGTTCTCCTTCTTGCCGGGGTCGTGCAGCGACGAGGCGGTGACGCGAGGCAGCGAGCGCGAGGCAACGGAGGAGGTGGACGGCAGGTTGAACCTACCCGGCATGTTGAGGGTGACGGCGAGCGAGCTGTTGCCGCCGTCGCTGGAGGCCGTCGAGACGCGGCGCGCGGGAGCACTCATGATCGACTCCACTGCTGGCGGGTCCCCCATGTTGGAGTACGACAGGGATTGGCGCTGGCTGGTGGTGCCCGACGCGCTGCCTTGTCTGGCCCTCCCAAGTCGCTCCGGGGACCCAACGCCGCCGGAGCGGCTGTCGCCGCTAGTCGGACGGGTGAGAACGGTGCTCATTCTCTTGCGCTCCATCCCCGCAAACGAACTGTTCACGGAGCGGAAAGACATGATCGTTGATCAACCTGAATTGAGAAGTGATAAACTGATGAAAAAAAAAAAGATACAAAGAAAAAAAAGAAAAGATATATATATATGAATAGATGTGTAGAGTAAGGGCCGAGAGAAGGGCAAAATAGTCTAGAGAGAAATGAAGCCGTTTGCGGCAACGCTGGTCACGTGAATCCTACTCATAACAAAAGAAGAGTGAAAGGGGGGAGGGGGTACGGGACGGGGTTGTAAGACTTGTGATGGAGCGCTGCGATACATGAGCGAGGTTCCTATACACATACACGCTAAATAACAGGAGGTAAAATAATAACAACACCAAAGAAGAACTGAAGAGGAAACAACAGGCGCAAAGTACACACGTCACAAGTGTATTGGAGCCCTTGTCACTTCTTTGTTCACTGTTTGTGAGACGATGAAGCGGTGTTTAAGAACGTAAAGCAAAAAAAAAAAAATGAATAAAAAGTCAAAGTGAGGTAGCAGAAGCAGCACATTCCTTGTGACTACAACGGAGCTGCGCAACAACGAATAAAATAGGGAGAATAAAAATATCAATAACAATAATAACAAGCGCCAATGGGAATATGGGCGCACACACACTCACACACGGACGAATACACTGGAGCGGCTTGGGACAGCTTGGCGACGAATTAGAGAACGTCAAAAAGAGCACGTGGTTAGTTGGCGTTCCACATGGATCGGTCCAGGTAGCCCGCAGCGACGAGGTAGGAGACCGTGCACTTCCACATCCAGTACTGCTTGTCGCGTGAAAGTGCCACCGCCGGTCCCGGCACGCCGGGGAACAGCGTCGAGTTGCGGAAGATCCCGAGCCGCAGCGCCGGCTTGCGCATCATGGGCGCGTGGTAGACCGTCTGGTCCTCGCCCATGCGGAAGAAGTGTCCGTTGAGGCTCTCGTGTCGCCGCGAGAGGGCGAGGTCGACCACAAAGAGCCCCGCGATGACGGGCGTCATGCGGAACAGCGCGGCCATCTCGCCGTCGAGCAGCCACGGCAGCGGGAGGCCGCTGTTGGGGATGACGCGACTGCGGATCGGCCCGGGGTGGAGGACGTTGACGGTGCAGAAGGGCTTGAGGCGCGGATTGAGCCGAATGAAGCTGGCGAGCACGAAGCCGAAGAGCAGCTCGCACATCTTGGCGTTGCCGTAACTGTCGAAGCGGTTGAGACCGTTGGCGCGCATCTCGCGGGGGCTGCTCCACGTCTGGAACGTGGTGAGGAGGGAGGGATCGGCGGTGGCGGCGGCGCCGGAGGAGAGGATGACGATGCGCCAGTGCGACGTGGCGTAGGGCGAGTAGTCGTTGTACTGCTCGAGGCGGTGCTGCAGCAGCTTGAGCACCAGCAGCGAGTGCGCGACGTGATGCACCGCGAACTGCTCCTCCAGGCCCTGCGGCGTCACCCGCAGCGGTGTGCACATGGGGCCGGCGCTGCAGACGATCAGCCGCAGGTCCGCGTCGGCGGCCAGCATTTCCGAGAGGAGGTTCACCGCCGCCGTGTCGCGCAGGTCGCACACATGCACCATCAGGCGGCCGACGCGCCCCACGCACTCCTTGTGGAGCTCACACTGCCGCCCCAGCGCGGCCGCCATCACGCGCTCGACCGTCGCCGCCTGCCGCGGGGAGCGCACGACACCGTGCACGTTGACGCCGGCAAGCAGCAAGCCGAGGGCGGTGTAGAAGCCGATGCCGCCGGGTGACACCCCCGTCACCACCGCCGCCGGGGCGCTGCGGTTCGAGGAGAGGTTCTGCCACAGTCGGCGGTCGATAAACCCCTCGTTGATGTGGAAGAGCACGTTGTCGGCACTCGTCTTGCTCCCGCACGGCGAGAAGGGGTCCAGCTGAATCACGAGATCGCGCCGCTCCATAGACGGGGGCCGCCGCTCGTCCTTGAGCCACACTTTGCCCACACGACGGTACATGATCCAGAAGTCCGCCAGCGCGACACACGTGCCGCGCACAAGAAACACGACATAGCGATAAGAAAATACAACCAGCGCCACCAAGGGATTCATTATTTTTTTGTTTGTGTGTGTTTTTCTGTGTCTTGTGTTTGTCTGTTTCTGGTTGTTGTTGTTGTTTTTTGTTTGTTTTGCTGAGTGAGTGTACGACTCTTTTGTCTTATTTTTTTTTGACTCTTTTTCTTACAATCTTTTTTTTTCCTTTTTTACAGTTGTAAGAGAATAGATTTGTAATGATTTCTTGATGTGTATAAGTATATGTTTGGTTTTCTCTTTACTTTATCCATTTACGGATTGAATTTATTGAGTAGCCACGAGAAGAAACGGGAGTGAGAAATCAAAGAGATGGTATAAATGAATGCTTCAACATTTGGAAATTACGCACAGAGAATAACGACACTGCAGGAAGTTGAAAGAAAAAGTGTTCGGTATTCACGGTAGGGGAATCGCATACGCTTAATGGCCCGTGATTGAAACCATAATCGCTAGCATTTGAACAAGCAGCGTAGCAGTTGTAGAGAAGGAGGGGGGGAGAGATGACTCTCGTGTTTTCCTGTGATTTGCAGGTCAAAGTTGTGTCATACATATTACTGTTTGTTCCTTGAGCGAAATTACGAATCATTAAGCGTTTACGTCATGGAAAAATGAGGCAGGGGAGGGGGGGGGAGATACGAGATATACGAGAAGTACACACACAATAAACAAATAAATCTGTGTGTGGATGGCTCACCGACGGGCACCATCAAGAGCTACTACGTCTCGGCTTCGATGGCCTCGTGCGCCGCCTCGGCGGCCTTGGCGGCGGTGCTGCCGTCGCCCTTGTCGCCCGTCAGCCAGTGCGCCTCGGTGGTGTCAGACTCGAAGGTGACCGGGAGAGCGTCCCCGACGCAGGAGCTGCCCTCGAGCTGCTCCAGCACCTGACGCCAGTGGGGACTCTGCCGCAGCAGCGCGTCGTTGCCGACTATCACCATGGCGAAGCGCGCACGGGAGCACGCAACGATGAGGCGGTTGCGCATCCGGATGAACTCCGTCAGCTTTTCAGTGCGCACGAGCGACAGGATGATGATGTCGGCCTCGTCACCCTGGAAGAGGTCGACGGTGCTCACGTGGACGTCGCCGAAGGAGGAGAGGCGCATCTGGCTCCGCAGCATCTTGCACTGGCCGAGGTACGGCGTGATGATGGTGATGCTCTTCTGCATCACGCCCTGCGAGACGAGATGAGCCACCGTCTCGTGCACCATGGTCAGCTCCCGCGTGTTGATCTTGCTGCGACTCCCAGGGGCCTCCTCCTCGGGGTGCGCGTGCCGCCAGAAGAAGATACGCTTCGCCAGCCCCGGCACGCGCCCGCGCACAGCCACCCCGCTCGCCGTGATGAACGGGCGCGTCGCGAGCGGCGGATAGTCGACCAGCTCGCCGGCGCCGCCGTAGAAGGGGCGCACGAGGTCGGCGATGTCGGGGTGCATGCGGCGCTGCTCCACCAGCCGCACCGGCCGCTGCGCGCGCGAGAGGCGCTCGAAGAGGGACAGGTTCAGCTGGTTGTGCTTCTCGTAGTCGAACGTCTCGACGCGGGGCTTGAGCTGGTAGTGGTCTCCGATGAGCAGCACCTGGCACAGCGAGTCGGTCATGCACGCGAGCAGCTGCGACTCGAGCACCTCGGCGGCCTCCTCCACCAGCAGCACGCTCGGCCGCAGCGAGCGCAGCAGGTTCTGGTTCATGGCGCAGCCGGTCGTCGTGAGGCCCACCACGTCCGCGCCCTGCAGCACCGCCAGACGCACCTCGTCCGTCGCGTGGTTCCGGATCGTGACGACGCTCTTGATGGCGTCCATGATCGCCAGCACCTCCCGCACGCGCTGCGCGATGCAGCTTTGGATGAGGAAGGCGTAGTACTCGTGGCGCGTGACGGGGTCGAGGCTCCACAGCGACTGCAGCCCCTGGGGGACCTTGGCAGGGCGCACGGGCGGCTCGCTCGCCAGCCGCATCGCCTCCGCCGAGACGTACGTGTTGCGCAGCGTCTCGTCAAATTCGCGGTACTCGTCCTCGCGGCGCATCTCCTGGAAGACGCTTAGCGGGCTGCCCTCCTCCCCCTCGTCAGCTGTGGCCTCCGCGGCCGCCGTGCCAGAAACGACAGCAGCCGTTGCTGCGGCAGTGTGGGCGGCCGCGGCAGCCGCGAGGGTCGACGCAATCTGCGGCCGCAGCAGCGTCAGGTAGTAGAACTTGTCAACGGTCGGCGGGGGCCCGTCGCACAGGAAGCGGCCGCCGCGCAACCACTCCTCGCGGTCCTCATATTTGGTGTGCTCCTGCTGCTCCGCCGTGAGCCACTGGTTGAAGTACCGGCGGGGGACGCGGCCGCTCTCGAGGAAGTGAATCTCGCGCGTGAGCTTGTCCAGCCGCTCGTTGAGAAGACTGATGCGCTCCCGCAGGCTGAAGATCGACGTCTTGTCGCTCCGGGAGCGCATGAGGGCCCCGAGGTTAAAGGCGTCGAGACGGTCCTCCTTGGAGCGCCCACCGATGCGCACGAGGCGCTGGCCATCGGGAAAGATGTCGTTGCTGCTTTTATGGGATCCGGGACCTCCACCGCTCTTCGCGCCACCACCACCAGCCAAAGCGACGCGCTGCCGCTGCGTTTGCCACAAACCGCTGTCGAGGAGGTCCACGAGGAACTCGTCTAGCGCGTGGTTCTTGTACGTGATGACGACGACGGGCCCGACGTGCGGCAGCAGTGCGCCGGGCTTGACGCCATCCAGCATGTCGATGTTGACCTTCTGGAGAATGTCGCCCGTTTCGACCATCTGCTTGTAACGCACATACGCCTCGACGGCCCGGCACCCGATGAAGGACTTGCCGGTGCCGGGAGGGCCCTGCACCAGCAGCACCTCGTGCGTCGGCAGGCGCCGCATCACCTCTTCCTGTCCCTTGTCCAGCTTGAACCGCGAGCGGATGTCGTTGATGACGCCCTCGAAGGCCTGCCGGCAGTGCTCGGGGATGTACGGCAGCAGTTTCGTGGTGCTACCGCCGCTGCTGCTGCTACTCGGTCCGTCTGTCAGGGCCGGCGAGGGAAGCGGCTTTTGATGCGGCGTTTGCGGAGCCGACGCGGTGCCGCCGGTGCTGACGTCGACGGAGGTCGGCGTGGTCGTTCCGGCGATGCGCTCGGCGAGCGGCAGCGCCATGGCGAGAGGGCCGCGGAACGCAGACAGCGCAGTCATGATGCCCGAGTAGCCGGAAAGGAAGACGGTCGTCTCGATCATGATGGAGTGGTCGGTTTTCCCCAGCTTCTCGTTGCGGCGCAGACGCTCCTGCAGCACGGCAAAAGACGAGGAGCCAGGGCACGGCGACAGTACCACCATCCCCGCGCGGATAAACGAGGAGTCCATCGAGGACACCGTGCCCCAGAAGAGCTCGTCGTCGCTCACGACGCTGCGGTCGAGGGTGGTCGAGATGCACACCGCCGTACCCTGCCGCATACGCGCGTGGAGGTCGGCGCGCTTGCTGGCCGGGGACACCGCGAAGATGTAGCTCTCCGGCGACTGGTAGTCCCGCTCGCGGGTCAGGACGCGGCCCATGAAGCGGACGTGGTTGAAGACAGCCGCGTGATCCATGTCGGCGCGGGTGTCGGCGGTGGGCTCGTACCCCGGCAGGTCGAAGCAGACGGCCGGCAGCAGGCGACTCATCGACTCGAAGGTGTCCGCGCGCAGGAGCCGGCACTGCGCGTCGATGAAGTCCTCGACGGAGCTGAACGTGTCGCGCCCAATGGCAGGGAGATTCTGCGCCAGAAACGGCGAGTTGGGCAGCGGTGGCGGAACGGCGAAGTCGGCGGCGCTAGGGATGAGCAACGCCTCGGTGCGCGCCGCGGTGGAGCGGTACAGCCGGCGGTGCAGAGCGTTCTCCATCTGGCGCCGCTGCGGCCCGCCCTTCTGGATCTCAACCTTGAAGTACCCGACGAGCTTGGCGTGGATCTCGTCGATGATGGGGTGGCCCGACGTGAACTGGTTCACGAGCACCACGTAGTTGGACACCTCCAGCAGTTGGTCAGGCAGCAGCGCGTCAGCCCCGCGGCTTACCTGCATCGACGTCTGCCGCTCCAGAGCGCGCAGCACGAGGGCACAGAACGGGAGGGGCTCGTCGGGGGCATCGGCAGTGGTCGCGGTGGCACCCGCGAACGAGGACGATGAGGACGGCGCGGTCGGAGAGGTGGCGGCCTCCGGACGTCCACCACCGCCGCTGACGCCGCTGCCGCCGGCAGCCTTTGGTCGCGACGGCGTCGTCAGGGTCTGCGTGAGAAATTGAGAGAGAATGCGGAGGTGGATGGGTTCGCGGTTTCCGATGAAGGTGGTGAGCGCCACCAGCGCATAGACGGCGTCGACGAAGCTGTTGCTGTCGCGCTCGCTGAGCAGCTGGATGCAGCGCAGCACCTCCAGCCACTCGTACGGGTGCGACAGCAGCATCGTCATGACGCGCACCGGGTTCGCCGCGGCCTTGCACCGCCCGAGAAACTCGATGGTGTCGTCCAGCGTGATGACGACGCGCTCCGGCCGCAGGTCATGCGCGAGGGGGAAATCGCGGCTGTTGTCGACGCGCAGCGTCACGACGTCGTTGACGGCAATGAGCTTCACCCCAAAGTCGACACGGTCCAGAAAAAAGCGCATCTCCCCCGTGCCCGCGACACGCACGAAGCCGATCCCCAGAGCCTGGTCAATGCGCACCACCACGCCCTGCCGACGGTTTTCCGAGAAGACCGCCGTCTCCTCCTCCTCGCCGCCGCCACCGCCGCGTCCAGCAGTGCCGGCGCCTCCGCGGCCCCGCCGGCCGTACCCACCAAAGCCACGTCCGCGGCCAGCGCCGTGCGGACCACCTCCACCGCCGCCGCCGCCCTTTTCCGCAACAATCCGCAGACGTTCGATGCGATGTTTGTGTTGCGCGTACTTCTGCATCACTCCGCCACCACCGCCAGCGCTCGCCCCCTTGGGTTTCACGCTCTGTCCCACCGTCTCTTCTTCGTTTTCCGCGGCTTCCGCAGTGACGGCTGCAGCTTCAGTACTCGACACAGTTCTACTACTCTTTCGCCCCCGCGCCTCCTCCTTTTTGTGACTTTCTTCCGGTGTCACACTCCTCTCCGGGCAAGAGGGGCGTGTGTGGCCCTCACGCCCGCAGTGACAGCACCAGCGCTTCTGCCGAAGACGAAGGAGCTTCTTCAACTGGATGTTTTCCAGCGCACGACGCTTCGCTGTGGGATCGCCACTCTCCCAGTCGTGACGAATGCTGCTCGCCGCATCGGCGTTACTCATGCAAAACCGAAAAAGATCCGGATGCATAGAAGCCATTTGGACAAAGCTAAAGTCGTGCGCCAAGACGTCGTCTGCATCGCTCCAGTCAATGCACGCCGTCTTCTCCGCGGACCATTGCGTCGCCAGCGGACGGTTTTCCATCGTGATTCCGCCCCGGCGAGGGTTGGTGGGAATGAGTGGGGTGGATAACTTGAGAGCAGTTGATGATATGTGTGTGTGTGGCTTATTATTATTATTATTATTATTTATTTTGGGTTCTTCCTTAATAATCTACGTTACACCAAAAGTCTACGTTGTCGTTCCTTACCAAAATGGGAGGGAGGAGGCATGTGAGGACGAAGAGGAATACGAGAAAAATTCATGAGAGCTTCAGGGAAATATCAAAGTAGGCAACCGGATGCGGCTGGGACGGTCAGGCCACACACAAGCACTCGCACTCACACACACACACACAATGCTTGGGGGAGGACAGAACAGCACAGAAAGTAAGGGAGGAAAGGAAGAAGTAACACGGAGAAAGGCCAAGTAAGGATTCATGGTACAAGTAGGAGTGAGCCCAGCTCTGGATTTTGAGGTTGTTAAGGGGGAAGAAATTAATTGGGGGGCACCCGGCGCTGGGCACCGTCTCATCATCACGACAGTAATATCATGAATGACCGAAATCGGCACCTAGTGGCGCTCGCGCTTTTCCTTGAGGAGGCGCTCTACCAGGTCTTCCAACTGGTTATCGTGCTCCTCCCAGTCGGGAATGACGCTCTTGGCATTCTCCAGCTTCGGTGTCTTGGTGAGTGGGTTGTTGCACAGGTCAATCGTCTTGGCGCGTGCCTTGCTGGCCTGGTCGCACCACGTCTCACACCACAGCCACTCCTCTGGCAGCGAGAAGATCGGCACGGTGTCCTGCGCGTAGTTGGGCAGGTCTTGGTCGAGGTTCGCGAGGCTTCCGCGGTCCTGCGTCAGCGCAGAGTACGTGTTGCGGTAGAAGTCGCCGGCGCCGGTCGCGCGGAAGCGGCGGAGGTCGACCATGAAGATGGCACTGATGTGGTACGGCTTCGTGCCCAGCCGCGACGCCCACGAGCCCTGCTTCCAGAAGCGGTAGCCGAGCGTCGCGTTGTTGGCGTGCTCCTCGCAGAAGGGCGTCATTGCGAGAACGGCCTCGCCAATGTCCATGTTGTACAGCTCGTGCAGGTCGGCGCGGTCCGTCTGGTCGGCGTCCACGAAGATGACGCGGTCGACATCGAGCGGAAACAGCACGTCGAGGAACAGGATCTTGTAGGCCCAGATCTTGCGCTGCTTCACCGTCTGCTTACGGAGCCAGAAGGGCCAGTGGTAGCTCACAAAGGCCACCTCAAAGCCGTAGTGCTGAGCCAGCAGCGGCACGTACTCTTTGAACTTGGGCGAGAGAAAGTTTTCGATTATCCAGAACTTGATGCGGGTCGTGTTGGCGCCGTGCTTGTCCGAGGAGGCGGTGTAGACGCTGTGCATCATCATGCGCAGGAACCGCTCGTACAGGTGACCGGAGGCGACCGAGAACACGTTGAGCGTCGGGCGCGACGGGCGTTGGGGCTGGTCCCCTGTCACGACCGGCGGCCACACGTGCTCGGCGGTGGATGCCAACTCCATCAGCAGCTCGCGCAGCTCCTTTGGCTCTCCCTGCTGCTGTGGTTTTTTGATCATGTCCAGCGTCATGTAGCGGCCCGTGAAGGACTTCACCACCAGCGGGACGCCGCCAAGCTTGTCCTCAGTATGTCCGTCACCGGCCACCGAGGGCGACGGAATGGCACGACCGTCCACACTGCCAAAGGCAAAGGCGTCGCGGAGGGGCCCCGCAGGGAGACCGAGGCGCCACACACCGGGGCGTGCTTGGATCTGGTAATAGCCGTACGACATCACCAGCGTGTCGGTTTCAGGCTCGGCGCGGCTGCCAGCGGTGGAGGCCGTGTGGGGGTAGAGGGCCAGCGGGAGCCCACTCATCACCTTGCCCTTTTCCCGGGCCGTCCCGGTGACGGTGATGCCGCGGATCGCGTAGGTGGCTCGGACGCGCCGCTTAGCGATGCGATCAAGCTGGATATTGTCAAGATCGTGCTCCGCGTCGGAGGGCATCACCACCCACGACTCGGGCTCCTCGACGCCGAGGGTCAAGAGGACCTTTGCCGGCATGTCGCGAAGCAGCGCCGTGGGCGGCACGACGGCGCCAGTGCGGTCGTCAAAGCTCAGCTCGTGCGGTGAGACGTAGACGTAGAAGTTGCGCATCGCCTCCTGCAGGTCCGCGGTCGGGGCCAGCACCACAGAGACACGCACCCGCAGCGCGGACGTCGCCAGATACTCCCCCAGCGCGACCAGCGCGCGCGATTCGGGCTGCGCAGGGTCGATCAGAAGCGTCACGTTGTGGCGCGCCTCCGCCGCCGTCGTCTCGCTGCCGTCAGAGCCGGCCTCTGCCGCTGTGGAAGAGGTGCCGACGACGTCGTCGCCGTCCGCGACCCTCGATGGGACGTGGAGCAGTGTGGAGTTGAAGGTCTCGACGGGGGGCAGCGCCTGCGACTCCGTGGTGGAACTGGAGAGCGCGGCGAGGCTTCCCGCCAGCGCGCTCACGATGGCGCTCGTGCTGGCTGCGTAAAAGTCTGCGCCGCGCTCGTCAGATGGCACCCCCGCCCCACCGTTCTCGGCGGCGAGATCGGTAAAATCAACTTGATCGAGTTCCTGCAGCACCGTACGGGAGCTCAACTCGTGACGCACACACGCGTCGAGCAGCCGTCGGGCGTACGCGGCAGCGGTTGCGGCAACGTCCGCAGCAGAAGAGTGCGTCTCCGTTGTTGTGTCGTCAAACTCATCCTCGTCATTGGGCTCCGCCGCTAGTGGGAAGACTTCGCCGTTGCAGATGAGCAGGTTCGTGCTTGCGGGCATGTCTGTGGTGCGCTCGAGCTCCAGAAGGAAAGCGTCGGCAACCTCCGCAGAGAGAGGCGAGGGCAGGGGCGGGAGCGCAGCGGAGCCGGCGGTCAGCACTTCGGCAGGAAGGTCCCGCAGCCGCTTCGCATACAGATTCTGCCGCTCACTGTCGTCGGTAACGGCTGCTTTGATGCTGGCAAGGGTAGACTCGATTAACTGGAGAAGCTCTGCCGCGTCGCGAGTCGCGGATGCGGACACGGCCCGCTCTAACCGCCGCAGCAGCGAGGACGCCGCGGTGCCGCCAGCGGAGCCGAGAGAGCCCACCGCCACCGTTAGGCGCAGTGAGGGGCAGCCCACGGCGGCACTGTCTGTCGCCGCCGTCGAGGCAGAGGGAGGGCACAGCTCGCTCCACCGCCGCAGCAGGGCAGCGACGGTCGCGAGAGTCCCCACTGCCGCCGTCTGCGGATCGAGCGTGAGAACGGCCGAGACAGCCGGGACGCCTGTCGCCGCGTCACTCGGCCCGGGCGCAACAGCAGAGGTGGCGAACGGCCAGACGTGCAAGAAGCGGAGGGCCGCGTCGGTGTGCCACGAAACGGTTGCGACGGCCGAGAGAGGGACTTCAAGACGGGGCGCGGCGCCGGTGATGTCGAGGATCTCCTCGTACAGGTTCGGCATATCATCGCGCAGGCGCCCGTCGCGGATGAGTTCGCGCAGCATCCCCATCTCGACGGAGGTGTCCGTCCACGTCTTGGCGATGTCCCCAACCTGCGGAACGCCGTTGAGAAACAGGGACGTCGCGTCCTCTCCCTTCCACCGTTGGCGACGCAAAAACTGCTGCTGGCTCTCGTAGAAGGCGCGAAAGACAGGGCTGTCGAGCGTCGTGCTGAGCTGCGGCAGGTTCATTTGCGCGAAAAGATTCGAGAAAGCGTCCTCGAAGGCCTCCGTGAGCTCCTCCAGCGGCAGGTGCTGCGCCTCCGCCATGACCAGATTCTGAAGCACCTGCGCCGCGACAGCGCTGGTGTACTGCGGCTCTCCCGTCGCGCAAGTGTAGAGAGCCGCCGAGAGCAGGGTTGACAGTGTTGTGGGCGTTCTCGGCGGCACACCTGCGGCCGAGGCAGCGCCGGCCGAGGGATCGTGCAGGTGGAGGTCCTCGGTGTAGTGCGCGTCGTACGGGACGATGCCAAGCCGCATCACAGCCCCGCGCTGCAGCAGCGTTGTCAGCTGAAACAGCCGCGAGAAGGAGGTGACAGAGCTGAAGTCGACGATAAGGACCAGGTTGATAAGGTTCCGCCGTGGTGTTCGCGAGAGATCGTCGTCGCTGCCTTTCTTGCTGGTGGCAGCGGAGAGCTCATTCGGAAGTGATGCGTACTGGTCGTCCTCCTCGATGTCGTTCAGCCACAGGATGTGCTCAGACGGAATACGCACGCGCCGCGCGCCAACCTGCGCCTCGCGGGCGACGGCCTCCCGATACGACTCGAGCCAGCGCTTGGTCAATGTTACGGTGGCGGCGGCCTCCGTGCGCGGCCCGCCCTGGATGGCACTCTGCGAGCGGTCGCCGCCGCTGAACAGCAGAATGTCAGAGATGGTGCGATAAAGCCGCTCGCGCTGGCCGATGGCCTCTAGAAAAGCGTGCAAGTTGTACTCGTCGGAAAGCACCTGCACGCCGTTGATGAAGGCAAGCGCGCCGCGGTCCTGCATGTAGGCGCCGACACCCCGCGCCGTCTCCTCCTGCAGCTCCGCGACGCTCTCCATGTCATCCGTGACGGCGCCGGAGAGACGCGCGGCGTAGAGCGGAAAGCGGTTGACAACGTCGCGCAGGACGGCGAAGCGCTGCGAGTGCGGCGCGCGCAGGACGTGGCGCGTCGTCGCGAGGGCGAGACGCTGCACCTCCCAGAGATTGAAGTCAACCTGCAGGCCCCCGCCCGAGCCGACGGCGCGCTCCGCCGCGTAGTACGTCTCCTCCAAGGCGTGGTGCTGCTGCGGAAAGCGGGAGGCGAGGACGTTGAAGTCGATGCCGCCAATGACAGGGTCCGTCTGCATCGCGCTCTGCGCTGTCGCCTCGTCCCCTGCGCTGGCGGCACCTCCGCGAGCCGCCTCGTCAATCACCTTGTACTCCATGTTCTTCAGATCCGCCGTCACGCCGTACCCGGAGACCGCGAGCGGCACGTCCCACATGCCCGACTGCCCGGGCGTGCCTCCCGTCGTGCCACTTGCGCGCGCCATGGAGGCGGGAAGGTGGCGAAATACTAGAAGAGGGCGGCGGGGGCTGCCGCCCTCGCCGGCGCGCTGTCGCAGCGCCGCGACAGCCTCCGCGTACAGCGCGGACGTCTGCCGCTCCCCCACCAGCCCGTAGAGTGTCACGACGGCGCTCGCGGCGGGAAGCGGGGCCGACAGGGGATGCACGTGGTCCAGTTCAGGCACAAGGTTCAGTCCCACACGCGAAGGCGGCTGAGGCGCAGGAGAAGCCGCGCTCGCCTCTTCAGCCTCTTGGAGAGCGGACCGGAGCTCTGACGCGGTGGTGGCGACGGTAGTCGATGAAGGAGAGTGAGGGTCCGTGCCAAGTGCGCGCACCAAAGCGAAGGGAGCCCCTGCAGGGTTAGGATGTGCGGCGGCAAGGCTGTAGTGTGCCTCCACAACCGGGGAGTGTGTCCGGGCGGCAAGCTGCAAGAGCATCAGCTGCAGCGCGTACGACGGTCGATCGGGTGTGTCTTCCTTCTCCGCGCGCGCTCCCGCCAACGCCGTCAAAACGTCACGGGAGACGGCGAACTGCTGTTGCTGCGTCCACGCGCGTGCTCCAACGGCCCCGTCAGCGCCAGCGTGCTCTGTCGCTACCGCCTCCAGGCAACTGAAAAAGGCAGCGGAGCCCATGGCGTAGCTAGCCGCCTCGCACGCCTCCTGCAGCAGCGGGGTCTCATTCCACGACGCCCGCAGCTCCACCTCAATGTCTTTTCCTCTACACAAGGTGGCCACCGCAACGCAAAGAAAGCCGAGAAACACGGCAAGGAAGAGGGGGCTGCGCGTCCTCCTCATTCGAGCGTGGTGCGTAGACATCTCTGGCAGATTATGGATTCTCGCGACTAGGTGTCTATACACTATATATAAGACGCAAGTTTCACAACGTTAATATTTTCTTTTTTTCCTGTTATTCTTGTGAAAGAAAACAGAGGCAATATTGGGGAAGGAGAGTTGGGAAATATTCACCTGCAAAATATAGTACTAGGATTGATTCTGGTGTTGTAGGAAAATCGAGTACTTGGTTGTGTTTCTTCCAAAAAGATTGGGAAAAGAAAGAAAAGCCGTAGATGAATAGAAAGTAACGAGTGCGCTGTCTAGATGGTTTACGTTTATTACATCCACTCCAACGGATTCAAACGTCGCGTAGCTTGCAGCAGTAGTTCTTTCTTTCCCTGACTTCAACTAACAACTGAATAAATCATGCGCGTTGAGCACTCATCAATCACAGGCCGCACTATATACAAAAATATAATTAGAGAGAGAAAAAGAAAGAGTTGTTGCGCGATAGTCACTTCAACACTGCCCACTGCCGTCGGTGGATTAAATAGGACGATTAGACCACAGACACACACACACACATACACACACACACACACACACACACACACACATACACACGCTTGATGCAATACTTCCTGTCGTTTTCATGATTTTGGTGTTTTCTCTTTGTTTTTTGTTTTTTGAAGGCTTTTCCCGCACTTACAAGAAGGAGGACAAAAAAGAAAGGAGGGGAAGGAAAAATGCAGATTTATGTGTTGGTGCAAGTGAGGTTACTGTTAAAGTTCATCCTTTTTCACACAAAAATGTGTTTTGTAGCATGAAAAATGCGTTGAGAAGAAGAGAGGAGGACGAGGAGGAGGAGGGGAAAGGGAATTGGGTTACGTAATGGAGTGGGAGCTCAACGATATTTCTGCTGGCACCAACTATGGCACGAGCAGGAAAAAAAAAACAGGAGAAAAATAGAACCAATCATCACGCCACATCCTTACAACCTCTTTTTCTCTCTCTCTCTCTCCCGTTTCCAAGCTGTCCACCGTTCCCATTACTCAGGGTAGTCTTGCAAATCCGTAGCACACGGCGAACACCGTGCCGACCGCTGCGCAGGTGCTGACAGCGGCTTTGAGTACCGTTGAGCTGTGCGTGTAGGCGCCGAAGAACACCTCTGTCTGGACAACACTAATGGCTAGCGCGCTCGCGCCTACGATGGCGCCGCTGGCGAGGCGGCACACGTCATCGCGTGCAGGGCTGGCGTTGCCGCGGGCGAGGGCGGCCGCCGGCAGCAGCGGCAGCGCGGCGCCAAGCGCGTAGCCAAGGAAGGAGGGGACGGCGGCGTTGGCGACGGCCTCGCGTGTGCAGGGCGGCTCGAGGCGGGAGTAGCCGAGCTCCTCCACCATCATCAGGTTCGCGAACATACGCTTGTTCTCGGCGAAGATGCGGGTGACGGTGAGGGCGTCCTCGGCGTTGAGACCCTGCTCCTTGTAGATGCTCACCATCTCGTTGAGCTCGCCGGTGGGGTGGTTCTCGATCTCCCACAGCTCGCGGCGCAGCTCGAGGTCGTAGACGGAGCGCTCCAGTCCCAGGGAGGTGGCGATGACAAAGGCAACGCCGCTCGCGCCTGCCACGACAGCCAGAAGCGCGCGCGCTCCGTTGCTGGCGCCCCCGCTGGCGGCCGGCGCCTGCGAGAGCATGCGCAGCGTCGCGGCACTGCCGCCCAGGATGCCGAGGGCGGCGGTGCCCGACAGCAGGCCGAGCGTGCTGGCGAGCACAAACGCGCGGTTTTTCATGGCGCCGTTCTTGCGGATGTCGACGTTGAAGGTCTCCATCTTCTTCCCGTGAACCGCAATGGAGCGCTCGGGGTCACCGTACGCCCGCCGCGCCTCGCTCTGCCGGTCGCTCTCAAAGTCAGCCATTTGTGGTTTTCCGCGAGGAAGTGGCAAGAGAGCAACGGCACGAAAGAGAGTCTCGACTGCCAACCCAAAACGCTGTCTTTTAAGAAAGACAGTGGAGAAAAAAAAGAGATAAGAGCAGAAGGGGAGGGGGTCAAATAGAGAAAAAACAAAGAAAGAATACAGCAGAGGCAGCAAGCAGATGAAGCGCAGTAAGAAGTGCGTTTCTCAAACAGATGACTATACACGGAGGTTACAAGAGTAAAAAAATAGGGGAGTAGTAGAAGGATGCACAGCAGCTAGCCAGGAAAGGTTGGCCGAGAGATCAAATAAGTTATATATATGATAGAAAGAGAGGGAAGGTAAGTAGAACAAGCTGATAATAATAATAATAATAATAAAACTGTCAACCCGCAAATGACGGTTGAGCAAATTTATCGCGGGTAAGGCAAATAAATAATGCTCAAAGATGATCTATGAAGTAACGTGTTCCTAAGTAGATGGTGTTCGACAAAAACAGGCAGGGGAAAATGGAAGAAGTGCGTGTGTTGTTTTTGTAAAAGGGGAGAGGAAGGGGGTTGCAACGCTAGTGCGGGCGAAGGCACAACGGCATGAAAGGAGAATGACATGATGAATTCAGCAAGCGCAAACCATTCTTTCACAGTGAAGGGAAATAGCGACGCTAAATGAAGCATGACAGCGCACAAAAAAAGAAAAAGACCAAAGCTTCAACGGAAACATAGTCGTGCAAGCCATTGAACAATTGAGAAAAAAAAATACACTGCGTTTTTAAGCAGAAGCAACATATTCAGTACGGATTCTTTTTATTTTTTTGCCTAACCATTTTTCAATCGCTTCATAAGAAGGAAAAAAAAAACTCACTTATTTTGTGAAATAAAAGTTGAAATAGCATATCCATTTTTGTTTTTCCCTTTTTTTTAATGGAATTTGTCATGATAAAAAAAAAAATTTTTCCGATTTTAGATTTTATTTACGTCTTGTGAAACTGTGGTGGTGGATATATTTTCTCATTATTTTTTCTCCTCTGTGACGTTAAACCATATATTGTTTCTCTGATTTTCCGTAGTATTGAAAACATGTTGGTATTAACAAGCTTTTTTTTTCGTTCATGTAAGTTTTGTTTGCCTCCTTTTAAACCTTCGCAGAGGCAGAATATAACCATAACAAAAAAAAAAAAAACAATAAGAGATAGAGAGAAGAGAACAGAAGAAAGAACAGAAGAAAGAGAGAAAAGAAAAAAAAGAGAAACAAAAAGAAAACAATATTAACAAAGGTAAAAAATGACAATAAAAAAAGATAAGCAAAGAAAATGAGATAAAACATTATAATGATGGATAAAGTAGCGCATGCGGAGGTAATTCAGAAATGAAGTGCTGTGTGGAAAAGGTGCATTGTGAAAAATAAAACAAAAGAAAAGAAGAGGAATCAAATAAGTGAGTAGACCTGGAAACATTTATTTTTTGCAGTTTTTTTTTTGTATAGTGTATTTGTATTTATTGGTGGTTTTGTTTTTCTCTGTGTGTGTTTAGATATTGTTTTGTTTGTTTGTTTGCGTTTTTGTATTGAGACTGTTTGATGTTGTTCCAGTGTGTGTCTTTTCGATTCTTTTTGATAGTGGACTTTCCTCGGTTTTCTACGACATGGCGTGTTTTGGTTGTTATAGTTGGCCCGCCGTCTCGTCATTATATGACGGTATTCTTTTTCTTTTCCCCCACTCAATTTCCACTTTTTACTTCACTTTGCCTGCTCCGGCCAACTAGATCTTGCCCCGCAGGAGGTTCGGGATCATATTCCCCGCGCTCTCGCGCACGGTGTGGTACATGGTCACAAAGTCCAGCGTGGAGGAAAACATGTCGGCAAACCCGAAGAAGAGCATCGAGACGATGTTGCCGCGCGCGTACTCGAGCGCCCAGCACTCGTCCGGCATGCGGTACTGGATGACGACGCCGCGCGGGAGGTAGTTGACGTCGCCCGGCTTGTAGACCTGCTTGCCGGTCGGCCCCGGCAGCGCGGCCCACTGCTCGCCGTAGAGGATGTTGAAGAAGTCCTCGGTGAGCGGGTAGCGGCCGCTGTGGCCCTCGGTGCCGACGGGGGTCCCGAAGATGATGAGGTACTCGGTGAAGGAGCAGTGCAGCACCGTCATGCTGCCCATCGCCCCGCCCGCGTTGTTCCACAGCCACCGCCCGGTGTAGCGCGACGTCTGCGGGTACGTCTCGAGGACGCCCTTGATGACCTCGTCGGCCACCTGCTTGCCGGTGTAGGCGTCGCCGTGCTTCGCCTTGGCGCGCGCGATGCCCTCCTTGGAGAGACGGTGCAGCACCTCCGCGTCGTAGACCCAGAAGCGCGGGTCGTTCATGTACCAGCTGAAGCCGACGACGACGCTCAGCACAAGCGCCAGAAAGAACAGCGTAACTTTGCCCATTTTCAGAGGGATGATGATACGATGCTGAGGTGAGAGAGTGGTTGAGGAAGAATCAAGACCTGGATAGGGAGAAGAGCGCAAGAATAGAGAGGCCTGGTAATGACTGACTGATATGAAAAAAAAAAAACTAGGTGGTTGAATGGAAATGATATAGTTCAACTAATTGTAGTTGTGATGATTTTTATTATTATTATTGATACGCAGAGGAGAATATGCGGGATTGTGGTGAAGATGAAGGTGTCGGGCAGGCTATATATCATAGCTACGTTGGAAAAGGCATTTTGCTTTCTACAGCTCTTTGTATTGCAGAATCCAGAATATGTGATTGACAGAACGTCAAAGTACAATGCAACAAACGTAAGAACGCAGTGCCTAGACTATTACCCGCGCGTGGGAGTAGAGCTGCAAAAAAAAAGTATCACGCGGAAAAGTGAGAAGGTTTCGATGAAGTAACTTGACAGCACAACCGAAGAAGTAGGGGGAAAACAATAAGAAAAAGAAAAAGAAGACAAAAGACCAGAAAGGGGGAAGTAGAATATCTTTTTTTTTTTCTTCGCATGTCCTGGTACAGAGAGACATTGAAAGAGAAAAAAAAAGTGCGGAGAAGAGAAGAAAAGAACTATGAAAAGAGCACACCAAAAGGAGGGGGGAGGGGCGCTAATAAGAGTTGTACTTGCGTGCGCGCTTTTAGATACCCCATTGACGAATGCAAAAGTCTCCGCCTGCGCTGTAGAGCTGGCTGGGACCCCGTCCGAAGGCAACGGCTGAGACTCCGCCGCGGTGGCAGCCGTCCTGGATGCGTCGCGCGCCGCCGTCGAGGTCCCAGTAGATGACGCTGCAGTCCACACTGCCGGACAGCAGGTGCCGTCCGCTGGGGTCGAAGCACAGTGCGGTGACGGCGAGAGTGTGGAAAGTGAGCTGCTGGAAGAGCACCGACCCGTCGGCGGCCGACCACACAACGATGTTGCGCGAGTTGTCGCCCGTCGCGACGCGTGTGGCGTCGGCGCTGACGGCGACCGCGCACACGCCGCTCGTGTGCTTCCCCTCGAGTGCCGCCGTCTTGGCGAGAGAGTGGTCGGCGCCGACGGCCAGCAGCCACGCCGCGCGCTCGCCGCCGATCACGACGGTGGGGCCGCGCGCGGCCGCGCAGGTAGGCTGCAGCGCGGCCGTCTCCAGCGCAGCGCCAAGCGACCCGTCGCGGCACAGCACCGCTGCCTTATTCTTGAGCACCAACACGAGACGCCCGCCGTCGGCCGCCGCCACCGCTGCCGCGTGGCCGCCGTGCTCGCTGGTGATGGTGGCGGCCTGGTAGTTGTGTGCGCCGTCGAACGAGACGACGTGCTTGCCGCACACAACGCTGAGGGTGCCCTCCGGTGAGAGGGTCGCGGCGTTGGCGATGGCGTCCGGCAACGGCAGCACGCGCGCCGCCCCGCTGTTCTCCCACAGCAGCACGCGCCCGTCGACGGAGACAGAGAGCAGCGCGCCGTCCGCGGGGGAGACGCCGAGGAAGCACACGCGGCTCTGGTGCCCGGTGAAGCTCGCACGCACCGCGCCGGTTGCGTCGTCGATCAGCGTGACGATGCCGCCGAGTGACACGGCGACGACGCCCGCGTCGGTGTACGCGATGCCTTGCTGCATGTCAGCGACGGCGGCGCCGAGGGTGACGTGGTGCAGCACCGCGCCGCCGTCCGCCGACGCGTCCAGGATGCAGACCGTCTTGTCCGCGCTGGCCGTCGCCAGCCGCCGGCTGTCCGAGGACCACGCGAGGGCGAAGATGGTGCCTTTGTGCGGCGTGGCCAGCGCGCCGGCCTTCTCACCGGTTTTGCCGTCGAGCAGCAGCACCTCCGGCAGCGACGACGCGGTGGCGACGCGCGCGAGGTCCGGCGAGTAGCGCACGCAGGTGACGGTGTTCTGGTGGCCGGGCACCGTGTGCTTGAACTTGAAGGGGACGCCCTCGTAGAAGCCGACGAGCGCGTCGGCGGCGCCGGTGACCGCGCGGAACGGCCGCTCGCGGCGCATGTCGCACGTGAGCACGTTGCGCGAGTGGCCCGACATGTCGCCGACGGTGTTGCCGGACGTCGTGATGGCCGCGGCGAAGACGTTTCGCCCTTCGCCGACCACCACCAGCCGCTCGTCGTCGCCCGTCCAGCAGATGTCGCGCACGGCGCCCTGCAGCAGCGCGGCGCGGTACAGTTCCGGCGTGCCGGCGCGGTTCTGCCAGAGAATCAGATTGCCGCTGGCGTCCCCCGACGCGACGCGCGAGCCGGAGGGAGAGAAGCGCACGGCGGTGACGGGGCTAGAGTGCAGTCCGCACACCACCACGTCTTCGGTAGAGCAAACGGAGCGCACAACGACGGTGTTGCCGCTTCCGTACGCGATGCGGTCCTTGAAGGCATCCACCCGCACCGGCACCGCGCGCGCCGCCGCCGGCGACCCAGGAAAGGTGTGGTTAACAGAAACGAGATCTGTGGGCATGTGTAAAGAGACTGCACTGGATCCGGTAATAATAAATTTTTTTCGATACTGATCTTGCTGCTTTTGAACGAGTAAGGAAGGCAGATGCCGTTGCTGGGGACGATGGGCTCTAGAGTTGGGGCAAACAAAGCGCCACTTGAGGACTTGAGGAAGAGAGAGAGAGGGGGGGGGGGGGTGGATCGACCAGCATGACATGAACATAAGGTTCAGAGTCTTGGATGTCGCCTCCGCAACATCGTCTGTTCGGAGACCATTCCATAGCCCTCACTGCAAGAAAAGTACGTGTCAGCCATTACTGCACACGCACCAAATGGAAAAAGGAAGGTGAGAGCGGGGGAAGGGAGAACCCATTCGTCAGCAGCCATTCCTTCGGATTTCCCTGAGCTGCTACACAACTGCCAAAAGGACTCACAACGCCATCACACACATACACATATACACCCATCCACACCCACAACCACACACAGACACACACACACACACACACACACTGCCACCGGAGTGTGGTGAGGTGGCTCAGGTTGCCCTGTGTTTCGTACAGTCCTGTAAAAACATGTTTTCTTTGGTAATTGTGTGGGGAAAAAAGTGTTGAAATGCACTTCAGCAAAGGGGGAATATTTAAAACAAACAGAAACGGATAGCAAAGGGGGAGTATTTAAAATAAGCAAAAAAAAAAAAAGATAGCAATCGAAAAGAAAAACAAAGAGGTGTTTATTATACAAGTACAGAAATAAATAAAAATAGAAAATTTGGGGAAGTGTGCTTGCTCAGCCGTGTTTTTTTTTTTTCAAGAAACTTTATTATTATCATTATTATTTCTTTCAAATATTACTACACTATTTATTAGTACCACTGATGTTTCTATTATCACTATCATTACCACTGTTACTGCCTTTATTACTACTGTGGTTACTATTTACCGCCATGAATTGACGAAGTTGTAAAAGACCTGCTTGGTGAGATGTACTGCAGACCCTTACTCCAGTACTAGCCCTTCACATATCCTCCACTTTTCAAGTACGACACGCTTGTGCGGTTGCTTGCTGGCAGCGGGCCCAGCACGTGGCAAAAACACGCGGAAGGCGCGGAGTAGGCATGACGACTTTGGTACATGGTCGCGAGACGTGGCGTGGAGGTGTAGTTCGGCATTGAATCGGCTGGCTACTTGATTCCATTATTTTTTCAGGAATGTCATCAGACTGATGATTTTGTTGTGCATGACATTCTCCGCCTGCGACCGGGCGCCCCTCTCGTTAGTGCTAGCAGAAGAGGCGATGAACACCTCCGCCGTCCCATTCAGCGTGACCACCGCAGTAATGGTGCAGCTGACGCGTGTGGAGTCGGACATGGCAACAGTCAAGTACCCGCGCACTTCGATCTGCTCCTCGGTGAGATTAAACTTTTCCTGGAGCTCCTTACGAAACCGCTTTAGCTCCGCACCGTCGTCGTCGCGCCCTTTCGAGTGTGTCGACACGATCTTCGCGATGGTTGCTTTGCACTTACTAGAGGCCTCCTGCAGCGCCACGAGCTTATCGGGGGCCTCCGCCGTGTGCTCCTCCGCGACCTCCCCATCGCGGAGCAGCTCGACGGTAACGTGCCACAAGGCGCCTACTTGCTTGAAGACCGCCTGCTGGCCAAGCGTGTAGCCACAGCTCCGCACCGTCGCTGCAGCATAGCGCTCCAGCTCCGCGTAGGCGTCGCGCAGCTGCTGCTCACGCGCAGAGCCGACGTCGGAAGGGGCGAACGCCGCCAGAATCTCCGCAGCCTGCTCCGCCTGGCGCGGCACCTCCTTGGTTTTTGAGGAAAGATGGGTAAAGTACTCCTTCAGGTTATTCTTGCCGAACAGCTCCAAGGCAAGCTGCTGCGACTGCTTCTTGTTGGCTCCGAGCGCGCAGCTGACGCGCAGGCGACCCATGCTGACGTTGCGGCTCGGGAGGTTCTTCTCGAGAAAGACCTCCGTCATCCACCCGCTCGTGCCGTACGGGACGCTGTCGATGATCAGCGCGTTGGGGCCCAACATGTCCGCCGTGGCCTTCCGCACGTACTCGGCCGCCGAGTTGAGCACTGACGGCAAGCTGGTGTTGAACTGTTCCAGAAGCTCATCGATGCGGCGCGCTGCGGCATCGGGGGAGTCGCACTTGGCGGCTACTCTGTGAAGCGCGTCCACGAGGTGTAGCAGCGGCGGCTGGGGGCTGGACTCCGTCGTGACCTCTAGATTTCCGTGGCCGCGAATGATGCACTGGTAGTCACAGACGCCGAGGGGCGCTTGCGCGGCACCGTAGTGGATCTGCACAATGTCGTACCGGAGGCTTCCGCGCGGTGCGTGCAGCGCCACTTCCAGCGCCCACAGTATCTTCACTACGCACGGGGCGCTCTTCTCCTCCTCCTCCTCCAACTGGCGCTGCGGGTCGATGCTGTCGGGGCGTCTCAGCTGCACGTACGTCTGCATTGCCTCGGGAAAGAGAAGCCATGCGCCGTCGTACTTCGCCTTGCGGACCGCAACCTTCGACTTGGAGAACAACAAGTTAGTTTTATAGACGCGAAAGTAGAAACCTGGTGGCGCACCCCTCGGCCGAACTTCCAAGTAGCCGCGATACACCGTGTTTCGGCGCGCGTCCAACACCACTTCAGAGCCGGCCCGGAGGTGAACAGCGTCGTAGTCATGTTGAAAGCGCTCAAACAACGCCTCGAGCGACGCCACGTCCGCGAGGGATTCCGGAGGCACAGGGACGCCAACACCTACACTCCGTATTAGACGCATCGTTGTGCCGTCCGGAGCGATTGCGTCTATGCTGACGGGCGACGCTGCGACTTCCGATTCACAGAAGTTCAACACGTCATCCGCGTCAGGCGCTGCCGGGCGATCAGCGTCAGAATCAGGAGGGCAGACAGCGGGTGCGATGCCGTTGCCGCCGGTGGGGGGCGGCACATTCGCATTCATGGGAGTTGGCGCCACCGTCGCGCCGAAAAAGTTACTGGTGCTTGGGGCGCCATTCATCGCCTCCCGCTCGTTCTCCGTCTCGTCCCCCTCCACCAGAGACGCGTCGGCGCCTGTGTTGAAGTCAACATCAGTAGCAAAGCAGATAGCGTCGCTGCTCTCGGGCGTAGTGAGGGCGTTGTCCGTTGCGGGGGCAGCAGCCGGAGCAGAGTCGTTCGAATTCTGCCCCTCGTGTTTAGTCGCAGCAGTGCCAGCACTTGTGGAAGAAGCGGCATCACTGCACGCATCTCTGGTTGGGCAATGCGAGTCGTCCTCCTTGAGCTCCCGCTCTTCAATAGCGGAGGTGCCACACATTGATGCTACCGTTTTGGACGTCGGGGGTTCTTTACTCTCGCAATTGGATATTGCTCCGCCGACGCTGCAGTTCTCAAGGAAATATAGGGTCGAGGATGCAAAACGGTACACACGCAGTCCCAGGTCTCGTAAACGCACTAAATTTTCGCGGGTAATGTAAAAAAAAAAGCCAAGGGGCAAATCTTTTAGAAAATTATCCTTCTCAAGAGAAGAGATAATGTCGAGCTTTTCTACCTGAATGTTAACGAGTGGGTGATTCTCTTTTTTGAACTCCATTGCGGTAGTGCAAGCCCCTTTGTCGTGTGTTGTCCAAGTCTCCTTGTCCTCTGAGGCTACTTTTTCTTTCGTACTGCGACGCGGCGTTGACTTGCGCCGCGGACTCCTGATCTCCACCATTTCACTTTTTGGTAAGAAATGACCTTTTTTTTTTTTTCAACAAAGAGTAAGGGTTAATTCCTGCTGAATAAAAAAAAAAATTAAGAAGAATCTCACGTGTGTGTGCAAAATCAATACACAATAGTATGACAAGGCGGAAGGAAAGCAAAAATACCAGGGATGATGAGCGGTGAGGAAGACGTCGCGAAAAATGGGGTAACGTCCGAGGGCAGAGAGGAGAGAGGATGAGGACGGGGGAGAGAGAGAGGAAAGATGCAACCAAGGAAAAGTGGAGTATGTGTGTCTTGAAAGGAGAGGTAAGTCAAACGCCACTCTCCAGCAAAGTGTGTGAGAGCTTTAAAGTGAAGAAGAACGAGCTAGGAGGGTAAATACAGCTGAGAAAAACAGCAAGACGAAGGTGCCGTAATACGCGTAGAGGATTGGAATTTGAAGTGTAGTGAGTGGGTAGAATAAAGATGGGGTCATGTGGAGTATTGTCCTAGGTGGTAGTTATATGCTGGCGATTCAAACGCTTTTGGAATTAAGAACGCCTCGAAAAAGAAAAGCAGTCGGAAAAAAAACAGTCAGGAAGAAAATGCAGCACAAAGCAGAAGCGGCGTTTGAAACAGTTACAGTGTATACGTAACTGTGTATAAATAAAAGTAGTATTAGTATTAGTAGCAGTATTAGTAACGAGCTATAGCACACTTATTACAACTAAAGGAAAGAGCACAAGAAAAACAAAAGAGAGAAGTCTGGAATGGAAAAATAGATGTATATACGTTTGGTACGAGTAGTAAAAAAGAATAGGCTGTTGTATAAATAGCTAGAAAGCAGATCTATGTTGACAAGAGAAGAGGAGAGGTAATAGAGAGAGAGAGACAAGAGTGTGTGTGGGGGGGGGGGGGAAGCGAAGACTCGCTAATGCATGCGCGGGCACCTTGATCTCAGTTGTATGCCTCCACGTGCAGAGCTTCATCTTGCACCTCAACTCCATCAGAACGGTTCAAAGTCCTGTCGAAAAAGACAGTCACTTCCGTCAGGGGAAACTCCCAAAGCATAGCAGGTGCTCCTCGCGGCGTCTTTTCTCATCGTGGTAGAAGACACTCAAAAGATGTAGTATCACGGCACACGTTATGATGCACTTTTGTATTGCTTTGGTTTTGGAAGGCAGTCATCAGAAATGGATAGTACATGCATCGAGAAAGAAAGAGGAAGCAAAAAAAAAAAAAAAGAAGTGAAGGAAGAGGAGGACACCGAAAAAGAGTTGAGCAACATTCGTCTCTCTCCCTATCTGTTCAAAAACAACAACAAAGTCGACGAAGACGAAGCCTAGCATTGGCTATGTAATTTCTCTGGGTACATAAACCCGATAGGGATCCCGTAATATTTTTTTTGGCTTGATGACTCGCAAGTGAATCGTGTGAGAGACAGACAGACAGACAGACAGAGGGAGAGAGAGAGGGAAAGGGAGAGGGAGAGGCGCAAAGGTTCTGCCATGATTTCCGACGATGTTGTTGATGATATATATATATATATATATATATAATTTCCCCTGAATAGTGTGGGAAGGATGAGAGAGAAATCAGCTAGTTTGTTGGAAAGAGCTCGAAGAGAATTTGTCGTGCTGAAAGAGGGGAAATATATTACATTACATGATGCGTGTTTATGAAAGTACTCAAATATATATATATATATAGCACTGATTCCTCTCAGCTCCAGAGCCACACAGAAGAAAAAGAAGACGAAGACGACGCACGAAAGAAGTAAATGCCAGAGCCGGATGGAGCAGCAGACTACGCCACCCCATGTAGCACCACAGAAGACGCACCAAAGCACCTTTCAGCCAAAGAAAAGGTGAGGAAAGAAAGGTAAGAATGAAGCGAGAAAAGATGAGGAACGGAAAAGAAAGGTCTATTTCTTTAAGGTGCAATGTTGTGCATGTAGAGGTGCTTTCCTCCGGCGCAAACGAAGCACAATGGGGTGGCACAAAGAGAGTAGACAAACGTGGATATAAAGGGAAGACGAATAGCGTAAAGTACAATGGGTAAGGGGAAGAGAGCGGGGAGCCAAAGAAAAAAAAAAAGAATAGTGAGGTGAACAAAAGAGTTGTAAAACTATAAAGGCCCTTTTGCGCGAAGGAGGGTGAAACTTCCGACGAGAGGCAAGGAGGGAAGAGAAACAAGGAGCGGGGGGCGGGGTGCATCGCAAATCATATAAAGGACATGACGGCCGGGATCAATGTACAGCAAAAGTGTGTCACAGCTTTACGGCTCCCGGAACGGCCTTTGGTGAGGCTGCGGCGCGGCGTGCAGCCTCGCTGCTTTGGGGCAGCTCCGGCAGCAGCACGCCGTCCTTGTCGGCGCCGCCGTGGCCCCCGCCACCCGGCTTCTTGGGTTTTCCGTTGGCGCCTGCGTCCTCCGTGCCGAGCAGGTCGCCGTAGTCGTCCAAGTACTGCTTGGGGGAGAAGCGCCGCGCTCCCCCCGCGGCCACCTTGTCGGGCCCAGCGGCGCCGTCAACGAAGAACGGGTGGTCGACTGCCTGCAGAACGGTCAGTCGCTGCTTGGGCTCCACGATGAAGAGGCGCGCGACGAGGTCGAGGCCTTTGTCGCCGAGCACCCCCATGCCCTCGTGCGACGTGAAGTAGGCGCGCAGGTGCGCCTTGATGCGCGCCAGGTGCTCAATGTACGGCGACGGCAGCGTCTCCCCCGCGCTACGCAGCGCAGCCAGCTCCTGCTTCTCCTCCGCCTCCAGTATCCCGCGCTTCTGCTCCTCCGCGTAGTAGGCGCAGGTGCGCGCGAGGATCTCCTCGTAGGCCTCGCTGTGGGGATAGGCCTTCATGCTGGGGAAGCACGGCGGGTTGAGGCCCCCGATACGGGCGAAGATGCGCTTGAACTGCTCGTTGTCATCGCGGCCGCGGAAGAGCGCGCTGCCGCTGGCCACCTCCGCGATGATGCACCCGAGGGACCACGCGTCGGCGCTGTAGGTGTAGTTGGTGCTGCCCAGCAGTACGTCCGGGCTGCGATACCACAGCGTCACCGCCTCGTGCACGTACTTCTTGATGGGGACCCCCTCGACGCGCGACAGACCAAAGTCGGCAACCTTCATGCAGAAGTTGCGCGCGTCCGGCACGTCACCGGCGGTGCTGTCGTACGTGGAATTGACGACCAGCACGTTGGTGTTCTTGTCGCCCTTCTGCTCGCCGTTGGCGGCGATCTCCTCCGGCTCGAGCTGCTTCAGCATGATGTTCTGCGGCTTCATGTCGCGGTGCGTGATGTGGCGGCTGTGGAGGAACGCGAGGGCCTGCGTCACCTCCCGCATCCAGCGCCGGAAGACGACCGGGTCGCGCAGGCAGCGGTCGGGCAGCTTGCGCAGGTAGCCCCACAGGTCGCCGCCCTCGCAGAGATCGATGGCAGCGAACACCATGGATCCCTGAGGCTTAATGATGACGTCATGCAGGTGCACCACGTAACGGCGCCCCGCCTCCACCGCCTCGCTGTTGTACTCGGCGAGGGAGTCGTAGTCGTCGTCCTCGCTGTCGGCCGGCGCGCCCGCCTCCTCGTCCTCGGGGGACGGGCTGGCCGAGATGAGCTTCGTCTTTCCTTTGGGAGTGATGAGCGTGTGCGCGTGGGCGGCACCGTCGGCGCCGTCGCTACCCTCCGGCTTGTAGTCCGCGAGGCCGCCGGCGTTGAGCACGCAGCTGCGGCGCCGGTCGCTGCGCAGCTTCTCCTGCAGCTCCTTGAGAATGAGAATCTCGCGCAGCGTCGCGGCGCCGAAGCCGTCCTCTACGTTCGGGTTCGACATGGCCTTGAGCGCCACCACGCGCGTGCCGCGCAGCGACTGCGGGAGGTCCGCGTTGCCGGCGGTGAGGGCGCTGCCGGAGGTGCGAGTGTCGTAGGCGCGATAGACGGAGCCGTAGGCGCCTTTTCCGAGAACGTCTTCCTCGCTATAGTAGTACGGGCCGAGATTCTTGTCATAGTTCAGCTTCTTGCTGGCGGAAGAGTTATTGTTCGACATCTTGTCAGCGGTAACGCCGTGCTTTCGTGTGCAAAGTAGGATTGGGTGTTTCTTTTGAGGTGTAAGAACGTCTTTTTGCTGCTGTTTTTTTGTTCAAGGTTGAAAAGATATAAATATATATATCGGAAGCACAGAAACACAGAAGCACTGTACTGTGACGCTTTCAGAACTGATACTACGACGAACTCCGGGCTTTTCCCCCCACGGTTATATCTGTGTAGGATACGTTCCGCGCGTGGGTGTCTTTGTCTCTCAGAGATACACGTCAAGAACTGTCTGGGCACCTGCGAGAGTGTTGTGGAGACGCCTCGTGTATGTGTGTATGTGCTTCCCCTCTATACCGATCCTCCTCTTCTGTGACTGGTGAACCGGAAACACGATACTGAGGTAACTAAGCAATTCGAACACAATTGTTGTGGGGAAAATAGAGAAAAAAAAATACTTGAACTATGATCGCTCTTGGAAGTTGTACGTCTATAATCGAATATACGTTAGACTTCCAGCGAATGTTTACTATTTGGTTGATTTCCTTTTTGTTTTTTTTTTGGGGGGGGGGTTCTTTGATTGTTATCCTTGTAATTTTGCCGGTAAAGGTGTTGGCGGCAAGGCAAGCGAAAGAAAGCTGAAACTATGAGAGTGATTTGAGTTGTACTGAGACGAAAGTGTCCTACACTCTGAATCAAATAATGTCTCCTCTTTGTTGCTGTTGCTGCTGAATTTATTTTCCCTGTTTCGCCGTATTGATGATGGTGACGATAGTATGCAGAGAGGAGAGGACAAGAGATGGAAGCAGAATTTAGTAAGTCGTGTAGAACAACAACAACAAAAAAGGGGGTGTGTTGTTAGCATCATAGACTTTTGATTTTCGAGATTTCTGATGTCATTGCGGGCGGTACTTCGACTTCGGTGGGAAACAAAGCGACATCCGCGTACTATTTCATAGCTGCTTGCAATCATAATCGTATACTACGTATCACCCGACGCATCAATGGAGAGCGTTGGTAAGCACATAGTTGGTGGTTATATCTGAAAGTCTTTGGACACACTGGGATGTTGATTGTTTCTCTATTCATATGTACGATGTGTATATTAACTATGAGATTGTGTGCAAGCAATGAATTCCGATGTTTGAAAAGAAACTGAAGAAATAAAACAGATGGGAAAGTAAATAAATATATATCCCAAATATTTAAAAAAAAAAAGGAGAGGAATAGAATGGTGGAGTACCGCAATAACAAAACGGGAAACAGTCGAAAAGTTAATAACGATAACGATGATGAAAAAGCAAGAAGGAAGTACAAAAGGTAGTGTGTGTATATATGTACAAGTGGGAGCCATACTTTTCGAGTTGGTGATCAGATAAAGAGAAGAGGAAGAGCAAACACAAGAAAATAGAAACAATATATATATATATATATATATATATATATTGAAAGTGAAAAGAAGCACTAGCAAAGCGTACAAGAAAAGAGAAAATAACATACTGCGAGACACGTACAGCACCTTTGTTACGCCCACCGTGACGAGAGCCCTCACTCCATAATGCAACAGACGCAGCACGTTGTATGTCTGCATTCATTATGAGCGTACATTTTGGCGTTGGTGTGGCTGTATAAATTTAGAGGATCGTTATTTATGGCATTACCTTTTTTTTTCAACTCCCCTCTTGCTTTTACTCCCTCTGGAAGGACTTTCGCATTGAGTTCTTCCAAATGTTCCGTAATTCTTTATCACTTTCTCTTTTATTTTCAAAATTGTCGCGCTTCACCTTTTTTTTTCTCGCCCTCTCGCATCCGCTTTTTCCGCTCTCCCACCAGTCGTCATCACTGTGCGCCATTTGGCTTCTTGATGGCGTCGAAGCTGTAGGGCTTGCCGTGGATGCGCTGGAAGAGCTCCAGGATGTTGGCGGCGGCGCTCTCAAAGTGCGTGGCGGCGTCGTAGCTGTTGCTGATGAAGCAGCGGCTTGCGGTGCCGTCGTCGAGCGGCGCGTAGAGGGTGCTGACGGAGGCAAAGGTCTCAAGCGGCTTGCCGATGAGGCGCAGGCCGGGCGCGATGTCCAGCGTCGGGTTCGACGGGTTCTCGACGACGGTGCCGATGATGACAACGTACTTGCCCTCGGGACACACCTCGTCCTCGCTGCTGAGCTGCAGGATGTAGACGTCGTTCTTGCGCTTCAGTTCGCTCTGCGGGATGATGATCTGGCACGCGTTGGCCGCCGGCTTGAGATTCGGGATGGGGTGGTCCATGATGGCGATGCAGCGGATCACCTGCCCGACGGGCCGCACGCGGTCGGGGAAGTAGCTGGGGTCGCCGACAACGAACTTGGCGCGCGCCGTCTTGCCCTCCGACTCGATCGACTCGAAGGTGCCGTCGGCGGCGAAGTTGACCTTGTCGACCGGTGTCTGTAGCATGTACGTGCCGCCGTAGACGGCGCAGAGCCTCGAGAAGGCCTGCGGGAGCTCGCCGCTGCCGTAGAGCGGGTACACGTAGGGCGACTTGCCGTACATGTTGAAGGAGTCCTCGTAGAGCTTGCAGCGGTTGACGGTGTGAATCGCGGGCTTGTTGAGGTAGTCGTCGTTGCTCTCCAGCGCCATGGCGTGGCCGACAAAGGTGATGGTGTCGCTGCTGATGCTGAACTCCTTGTAGAGCTGCGCCATGGTCATGGTGTTGAGGTCGTACTTTTTGAAGGTGCTCGGGTCCTTGGGGTCGTACTTGGACATGTACTCGAGCAACTTCGCCGCGCGCCGCTTCTCGAACATCCCCATGAGCGGCGACGAGAGCGCCTCCGACTGCGTCGCCGGCACCTTCGAGATCGTCCCGTCCTTCATCACGAAGGAGCAGTCAAGCTGCATGAACTCCATGCTGTAGCGCTCCACCACCGTCGCCCGCAGGATCTTGACGAGCTCGCCGGCGCACATGAGCACCTTGGGAATCAGGTCGACGTTGTACTTGTGGCTCGGGCCCATCGAGGCGGGCGGCGCGCCCTTGTTGAACTTCTTGTACAGCTGCTCAAGGTTCAGCGAGGCGCATTCGCCGCCGTAGTAGGGGTTGCGGTCCACGTGCAGCACCTTGTAGCCATTCACGGACAGTAGGCCGGACAGCACGCACTCGACAAGGCCGGTACCGCACACAATGGCGTCGTACTCTTCGTCCATGATGTAATTCTATCTTCTTTTTTTTTTTTTTTAAGATGTGAGTGTTGTTACCTGTTTTGTTTTGTTTTTGCGTTCTTGTTTAGTCGATAGAGAGGTCGTTAGTGTTGTATACTACTAGTACTGTGTGTTTGAGTCTTTTCAAGGGATATGTGTTGCTGATTTCTCATGAAAGAGACGGGAAGGGAAAAGTAGAGGGTAGATCACATGCATAAGAGTCACATCGTCCAGCAAACAGTGCACGCATTGGGATTACTAAAAGGTAGTGTTTTCATCACTCAGAGCTGGAAACCAACACGGCATGATCATAGAATTGCACACACACACAAAAAAAAAAGGCAAAACGAGACATTAGGAGGAGAAAGGGGGGGGACTTGATAGGTCGAGAGACATGAAGGAAAAAAAAAAAAAGAAGAGCAGTAATATGAAAAATGGTACTATTCTTGGCTACGGCTGGGCAAACCGGAGTAGAAAGCGTGCCAAAAGGAGGAAGACACATCTTCTTGAATGGTCTTTCAGGAAGTCGGAGAGGCTGGGTCCCGCAACTGCACTTCGAGCCGTTTCGCCTTCTCGCGGGGTGGACGGGAAAAGTCGGGGACGTCGGTGGCGGCGGCGAGTGCCGAGGGCGTGGGTGGCCCGGAGTAGTTCTCGACGAGGAAGCGGTGGCGTTTGCCCAGCACGTGCTCCGGCATGCGGTGCCACCCAATGGCACGCTCGCAGTAGTAGCAGTAGTTGAGTACCGGCGGCGGCAGCAGCGGCCGCGCCCATTCGTCGGTCAGGATGCGCGTCTGCAGCTCCTGCACGCGCTGCTCCGCGTCAGCCTTGCGCGCCGCGTCGCGGCGGCGTGTGATGTCGCGCACCTCCGCTTCGCCCTCCGCGCCGGCGGCGAAGCGCGGGGCGGTGAACTTGAGGAGACACTTGAGATCCACGTAGCGCTTCATGGCGTCGGTGAGGGTCTCCGTGGTCGCGGCGACGGTCTGCGAGTCGCAGCCCAGCGCCGTGAGACACTCCGCGAGCGCCATGCTCGTCGCCTCCAGCGTGCTCACCCCCGACTCGCGTGTGCGCTTGCGCAGGGCGGAAAAGAGCCCGTCGTAGCTTCCGTCTACGTCCAGCGAGACACGGCGGATGCACCGTGGCAGATAACGGTTCAGCGCCAGCGCCTGGCCCCAGGTGCTGTCCGACAGGATCAGATGCACGCGTCGCCACGGAATGGTAGCGGGGGTCGGGGTGGCGGCGGCGGCCAGCACGGATGGTGTCTCAGCAGAAGACTCCTCCGCCGGCGCCGTCGCGACGACGTCAGTGTTGCGCGCACGCGGCGCGGCCTCGGTAATACCCAGTTCGCGAATGACGCTGGCTAGTGTCGGGGCGTTCTTCTCGGGGTACAGGGAGAGATGCAGCACACCGTCGGCCCCCGCGCGCCCCTCCGCGTCCTCGACGGCGAGGCTGCGGAAGTAGGCGTCGTCAGGGGCGACGCCCCACAGCCGCACTGGCGCACCCAGCAAGAAGGCCGCGACGTGGCCGGAGTTGGTGCTGCGCATGAGCTCCTCGGGGTGCAGCAGCATCGTCACCGGCACCTGCGCGAGGGCGGCCTGCGGGAGCGCCGCGCGGTACTCCTCCAGCCGCGCGCACGCGCACATGTCCTCCGGCACCCAGCACCACAGGCACGCGCGCTTCAGGTGCGCCTGCCACAGCGCGACGCACAGCCGGCGCCGCACGGAGGCGGCGTAGCGCCTCTCAGGTGCGATGCCGCGCAGGTACGCCTTCCACTCGTTGGTCTCCTCGAAACTCATGAAGATGGTCCACCCCTTGGCGCGCGCCTCCTCACCCATGCTGAAAATACTCAGCGGTGTGTGCTTGATGCGCACTCCGCTCTCCCGCAGCCGCTGCTGCCGCGGGGCCTCCTCTGCCAGCACCGCCGGCAGGTGCGCCGCGACGATGCTGCGCTCCTCGTCGGTCATCAGGGGCATGCAGGCATCGGGGGTGCCGTAGTTCTCGAGACCAATGTACCTGAGAACCCCCAGCATCGATTCCTTGTACGCGTTGCCCCCTGTGTTGGCGTAACGCATGAGACCTTTCTTTCGCTGCTTCTGATGTGGATGTGGCGGTGGTGGTGGTGAAGGCTATTTTTATTCGGCGTTCACAGCCCGGTACAGTAAGTGAGTGAGTGAGTACTACTAGAAGCGGGAGCAGAGAATTAATGAAGAAAGTGGGCAGCCGTTGCGTGGTATTTCGAAATGTCGGTATTGCGGCATTGAATCCCCAAGACGGGAAGAAAAACAAATAACTGAACAAAGCATTCATATCTCTGGTGAAGCGCACCACAGTGGCGTCAGCGACCAGAGTAAGTGAACTATTTATAAGAGAGCCAATTTACCAGCGGTATTTTTCCGTGTACCAGGCTACCTCACTGTCTCTCTTTAGCTGACTGTGTGAAGCTACACAGAGAAAGAGAGAGAGAGAGAGAGAAAGGGAAGAGAAATGGAAGAGAAATGTCTGTGATGATGATAATAAAACAAAAAAAAAGAGAAAGCAATGGAAAAGCGTATGATTACTACCCCCGCCTACCACAATCAATTGTTGTTTATATGGGCAATCCTTTACCATGGCAGACAGGGCAAACTTTCCCGCGCGTGCGCCGGCTGGGTGCAAGTCGCGCGGCGAGCGTCGCCTCCCAGTCGTGCCCGCAGGACGCGCAGACCCACCACAGCTTCGTCTTGGTGTCGGTCGCCTGCAGGTCCTCGAGGCGGAGGTCGCCGTTCTTGAGGGGGTGCCACTCCTGAAGCAGCGCCGACTCCTCCTCCGCCAGCCGCGCGGCCCGGTCGCTGGGCCCCGCGCCGGAGGAAATCGCACTGCCGCCGCCGCTGGGCGTCGGCGCGGCGCGGGATGCCTTGGAGGGTCGCTGGGCGGCAGCGCCGCGCGCGGCGGCACACGTCGGGCAGCCGGCGAGGTCCTTCACGCGGTCCTTGACGCGCGCGGTGTAGCTCCGCCGGCAGGCGCCGCAGATCCAGTGCGCCTCCTTGCGACTGTCGGCCGGCAGCGACTCGGGGCGAGTGAAGGGGTCGTTGTGTGCCGCATCCCACAACGGCACGAGGTCCGGGCGCGCCACCGCCAGCGACGGGTGCCGCGCGGCCTCGCACGCGGGGCAGCCCAGCTTGCGGAAGCACCGGATGAAGACAGCGCAGCGCCACGCGTGGCCGCAGGCGGCGCAGACCCACCAGCAGCGCGCAGCGCTGTCCACCATCACCTCCTTCAGCGGCGTCGAGTTGCGATCCCCGGCGGCGGTGTACTCGGCCGCGAGCTCGGGCTGCGCATCCGCGAGGTACTTGCTCTCCACGTCCGGCGTCCGCGTCTCTGCCGCAGCAGCAGCAGCCGACGGCGCCGTGGGGCCCACGCCCGCCTCGCCGTCCCCGTCCTCCTCGTCGTCCTCGGGTAAGTCGCCGCCTCCCGCCGCTTCCGCGCCGGAAGAGCGGCCGCGGCGGCGTCTGGAGCCCTCGCCCGCCCCGTCGCTGTCCTCCTCGTCGTCGAGGCTGTCCAGGGGGTCAGCCAGCGCGGGGGTTCGTCCGCCCGCCAGAGCGAATCCAGCGCCGCCGTCGTGTTCGTCCTCGGCGCCGTCGGCGGCCTCGCGCACCCAGCGCGGCTCCTCCTCCTCCTCCTCGACATCAACGTCGGCTGCGTCGTCGGTCGCGGCCGTCGCCCGCAACGTTCGTGCGTGACCGCCAGCCGCAGTAGCAGCCGCGGCAGAGGACGATGGGGTGACGTCCGCCGACTTGTTGGGGGACTTGGGTGGCCTCCCGCGGCGGCGGGCAACAGACCCGCCGTGGCGCAGAGAGGCTGTCAGGGCAACGATGGTAAACTGCGAGCGTACGGGAGCGCGGTGTCTTGCCAGCAGGTTTGTCGCGCAGCCCCTGCTGCGGAGCGCGGCAACAGAAAGCCTCGCCGCACACTGCATGCTGTGCGGGGGGGGGGGGGAAGTGGGAGAGTTGTTTTGTGAAGAAAGTTATGAGAAGATTAAGAGAACTGTGATGATGATACCGCCGACGCCAGAGTCAAAGCTATCAGATAACAAATAGTGATTTAGATACGGCTATGTGAGAAGCTGAGAAAAAAATAGAAGAGCAAACAAAACAAGCGAGAGGGTGTGTGCGTGCGGGAAGGGGGAGAGGAAAGACTGAGTTCACTCACTGGGCAAAGGTCTCCCTCATGAAAAGTGTAACATCAACGTCACAGTCGCTGGAAGGAAAGCATCTACGGAAATAGGTGAACAAGGACAGGGGCACAAAGTGGGGTCGTCGGAGCCGCAAAGGCTACCGAGAGTCAAGTAGCAGCACTCCGTTCACTACGCTTCCACGTAGTCGCCCGGAAACGATCCTGTAATGGGCATGAACGTATTTCATTAGAAAACGATCAGGGCCTTTTCCAGTACTACTCATCCAATCTTGTTAGATTCCATGTGTCATTTTTCGATATTAGTTTGTTTGTTTTAATAAGTAGAATGGTTGGACAAAGTGGAAAGAGTTAATCCGTGAACGATAAAAGTTTCTTTCATTTGGGGAGGAGGAGGAGCTTGGATAGCGCTGGAATTTTCCTCAAAGACTCGGAAGATTGTGACAAATTCAGCTGTCACTCTTACATTTGTGTTTCGTTTATTTGCTTGTTTTGGGGGGCGATGGAAAAGCCATATTATTGTTAAAGTCTTGGATGATGGACGCAGTGTCAGGTTCTCTTTTGCTTTTCTTCGTATTGTCTTTCTGACTCACTCGCTTTTCTCTTTAATCTATTGATTTATCCATCAATATTTATCACATTTATTATCGATATATTACAGCAAATATATGCATTGAAGAAACTCGTGAATAAAATTGAAAGAATGTGCGTGAAAAAATAAAAGAGAAGCAGAACCGCGAACGGAGGCGCTTTTCTCCCGCAGTGTCTAGACAGCGTTGTTAGGTGAAGCAAACGGGAAAAATCAAAGAGGATAATAGATATGGTTGTGCATGACAAAAAAAAAAAAAAAATGAAACAGAGAGAGATAGAGAGAGATAGAGAGAGAGCGGGATAAAAATGTATGTAAGTGTGGGTGTGTGTAGGCATGCGTTGTTTTTAATTGAATTGTGTTTGTCGTTGTTGATTTTAGTTTCCTCTCTCTCTCTCTCTCTCTCTCTCTCTCTCCCTCTCTCATTATCGATATGTGTGCGTAGGAATATGAATCCAGCGCCGATTCGCAGAGCGCTAGTTGTGGATTTGAAAACATGAAGGGGAAAACAAAAAGTCACCACGTAGAAGAGCCGCCACACGTAAAAATCGGGGGTGCAGATAGAAAGAGAGAGAGAGAGAGAGAGAGAGAGAGAGAGCTTCTGGTGAGATATAGAAGAGGAGCTCGGAAAACTCTGAAGTTATCATGAAAATTTTAGAAAATGTTCTGGAGCAAAGGAAAAAAAAAATAATGAGCAATTTCGATAAGGTTTGTATGAGAAACGACAAGAAAAACAGTAGAAGAAGGGGAAAGTTTCTCCGTTTAACACTTCACGTCTTCGGATGATGCTTAATTGTTTTATTGATCACCCTCATTTTCGCGACCTTTATTATTATTATTGTTGTTGAACCTCCCCAATTGCCAGTTCCTGGAGTAGAAGGTACCATTATGTCTTCCCGTTCCTTTCCTCTCTCTCTCTCTCTCTTTCTTGCCCCTTTCCTTCTCCTTCTTCAAATGGAATTGGCTTTTTTTTGTAGGACGTGGGAGAAGGGGCGGAGAAAATAGAAAAAAAAAAGAGAAGAGAAGGGGAGACGGGTGAGAGAAGAGCAAAAACTACAAGAGCCAGCAAACAGAAAATCTGTGTCTAGTACTTGCCGGACTTCATGGCGTCGTACATGTCCTTGTGCACGACCGGCTTCTCCTTCTTCTTGCCGCGCATGCCAGGTGGCACCACCGAGAGGACGGTGTTCTTGATGACCTTGCCGCGCGGCACCCACTTGGGGAGCGGCCTATTGTTGTCGGCCACCATGAAGATGACCACCGTCGCCACCAGCACGACGCTGACGAAGGCGACGACGCCGATGGCGACGAGGTCGCTCGCGGCGTTCTGCTCATTCCTGCCGGCCGGCAGCGGCGCGGGCCCCTGGCGGCTGAGCTGCGTCAGCAGGGGGTCGAGGTGGAGCATGCGGCGGAAGGCGGAGCGGCTCGTCGCGTTCCCCTCGCGGATCAGCGTCTCGACGACGACCTGCACGTTCGTCTCGTACCCGAGCGCCCCGGGGATGAAGGTGAAGGCGGCGACCGAGTCGGTGAAGATGGCGCTGCCGCCGGTCGTCGCGGCGGTCGAGTTGCTGCCGGTGCGCCCGCTGAGGTCGCGGAAGGCGAGGAAGGGGTGCTCGTTCTCCCACCACTGGCCGGCGCTCGCGGGCGGCTGGGCCGCGGTGCCGGTCGCGGGGTCGCGGTAGAAGAAGGTGATGCGCGTGTCGTCGCCGGAGGTGATCATGTAGATCTGCGTGACGGTCACGTTGGCCGCCGCGACGCCGGGGAGGCGCAGCACAAAGAGCGCCCAGTCGCTCGGCCGTAGGCGGAGCTGAGGTCGTCGCGGCAGAGGTCCGTCGGGACGGAGGTGCTCAGCGCGAACGGCGCGTCGGGGAGGGAGACGCCGAGGGGGTCGAGCACCGGCCAGTAGCTGCCGCTGCGGCACACGGCGAGCCCGCCGGCGGAGGCCTTGGAGTCCTGCGTGAGGCGCGAGACGTACATGGAGAGCTGCAGGCTCATCGTCTCCTTGGTGCTGTCGTCCATGAGGAACTGCAGGTCGATGGCGCCCTCGTAGTTCAGCGCCCGCACGTCCTTCTCCGTCATGGCGGCGCTACCGGGCAGCACCCCGCGGAAGGTGATGTTCTGGTACGTCGTCTTGCAGTTGCGCGGCGCGGAGAAGCCGGGCCGGTCGTAGACGTGCATCGCGTCCTGGGGGCAGTCCTCGGGAGTCATCGACGGGCCCTTGACCAGCCGCACGCGCGCCGTGTCGGCCGCGCAGGAGCCGGCGGGGAAGTCCCCCGTGTAGGAGGGCGTCGCGGTGAGGTTGGAGGCGGTGCAGTTCATCTTGGTGCCAGTGCACGTCGGGCACTGGCGGTCGTTGGGCGCCTCCCACTTCTGCTCGACCCACTTGAAGCCGGTGACGTGGCGGTCGGGCGCGAAGCTGCTCGTCATGGTCGGCGTCACCGACGGGTACACGAGCATGTTGATGCCGAAGGCGTGGTCGCCGCTCGCCGCGTCCCGGTACGTGAAGAACTCCGCATCGACCGTCAGCAGCGACTCCTGGCTGAGGCTGTTCACCAGCACGAACTGGTCGAGGTGGATGAGGATGTCGTGGTTGTCGTACTGCGTGTCGAACTTGCCCGGGGCAATCCAGCTGCTAGCCTGCACCGCCTCGGAGATGAGCGTGCCGCGCAGCTGGTGCGGCCCGACAAAGCTCCACACGGGCGTCTTGCCGTCGGCCTTGACAAGCTGCTGCAGCTCGGCGTAGGGGAAGCGGCCGGTCCACGTGGCGTCGCAGTCGTCGATGTCGACGCTCCAGCGGCCGCTGCGCGACGGCGTCAGCAGCGGGGCGTAGTGGCACGAGTCGGCGAAGGTGTCGCACTGATCGTGCTTGCCGCCGAACTTTTGGTACCACGACATGCCGCGGTCGTAGTAGGCGCCGACGTGGCCGCTGCCGGTGCTGCCGCTCAGCGACTGCCAGATCCACACGTCCTCGCCCATGCCGGTGCGGCCCTGGTGGTCCAGGCACGCGAGGTCGAAGCCGGTGGAGGTGTTGGCGACCTGCGACGCGACGTCGCTCGACTCAAAGTAGCGGCGGGCCTTGCTGTTGATGGGCTCGAAGGTGGGGAAGCGCACGCCGAGGTTGCCGATGAGGGTGTAGACGGTGAAGATGAGCGCGTTGTTCGACCACGTCACGCCGATCTCGTCCACCGCGTTGCCGTCCTTGCGCGCGTAGCCGGTGCCGGGAGTGTTGTCCCACATCGGATGGTTCGGGTACGTCTTCCACGCCTTGGCGTTGCAGGTGCCGACGCACGTGATGAGCGGGTTCGGGATAACGACGGGCGGCTTGGTGGTCTGCGGGTCAGCCGTCGTCGGGGGGAAGGTGTGGCGGCTCGAGACGAGGAAGTACGCGGTGCCCTGGCAGAAAGCGCGGCTGTTGCAGTACATGGTGAAGGCCATGTCGAAGACGCCCTCTTCGTACGACGGGGTGTAGAGGAAGTCGCCGATCGGGGTCAGCTGGATGGTGCCGGACGACGGCGGGGTCAGCAGCGAGAAGTAGCGGCCGTACACGCACGGGTCCTGCATCGGCTTGCCGTTGAGCGAGCTGCTGAGGGCGACGCCGGGAATGACGTCGTAGTAGTAGACGTTGGCGCACGTCGGCAGCGCCGGCACGGGGGCGTCGGTGGTGGTCGTCGAGGTGCCGAGCTCTGTGTAGGACGTGAGCACGAGGGTGGCGCGGCACGTGGGGGTCGCCACGCACGAGACGTCCACGTAGCCGTACTCGACCGTCTCAAAGTGGGGGGCCTCGTAGAGAAAGTCGCCGATGATGTTCACCTGCAGCGAGCCCTGCAGCGGCGCCGCGCCGTCGACGCGCTTGGCGACGTTGTACGTCGTGATGGCGCAGCCCTCGGCGAGGGGCACGTAGAGGGTGCCGCGCATCGCCTTGCCGGTCGGCACCGTGTACGAGAAGTCGGGCACGTCGCACGGGGGCAGCACCACCGTCGGCGCCCGCGTCGTTGTCGTCGTTGTCGGCTCCGTCGGCGGCGTCGTCGGCGAGCCGGTGACGGCAAAGTTGACGGTGAGGTCGCAGAGCGGGGCGCCGTCGCAGAGGGTGCGCACCGTGGCGGTGTAGGCCGGGTTGGCGGCGGGGACGCCAGCGGGGGCAACGTACGTGAAGCTGAGGTCGCCGCCGAGGATGAACTCGCCCGCACCACCGGTGCTGGTGGCGAGCAGCGAGCCTGTGACGCGGCCGCTGCAGGTGGCGCCAGGAGCGAGCGTGCCGGCGACCTGAGCGCCGGGGGTCGCCTGGTACGACAGGGGAGCGGGGCAGGCCGGCAGCTCCGCAACCAGCGTGATGCCGACGGTGTCGCGGCACAGCGTCTTGCCCTCGCAGTTCACCTTGTACGTCATCGAAGCGGTCGTCGCGCTCGTGTCGGCGGGCGAGTTGTAGATGTACTGGAAGGGGTCCTTGGCGGACTGGATCGCGGCGGAGCCCACCGACGGCTGCTCGAGGGCGACGGTGAAGCGCGAGCACTGGACGCCGGCGACGCGGTCGTAGGGGACGGAGGCGGTGTAGGTGACGCCGGCGGTGAAGTACTGCTGCACCGGCGCGTCGGTGCACTTGGGGTACGTGTCCTCGATGAGGATCGTCAGGGCGTCCTGGCACACGAGGTCGCCGTTGCACGCGATGCGGTAGCGCAGCTCGGTGCGGGTGTCGCTGCTGCCCTCGCTGGGGGCGTAGAGGAACAGGAGCTGGTTGTCCTCGGTGACGGTCGCCATCCCGGACGACGGCGCCTCCAGCAGTGCGGTGAGCGGCTCGGTGCATGTAGTCAGCGTGCGGTTATAGGGCAGCAGGTCAACGTACGCCATGCCGGGCGGCACCGTCACGCTGTTGGCGGTCGGCGTGCACGACGGCAGGTTCGGCGTCTGCGGCACCGCCTGGAGAAAGAGGTTGATGCTGTCGCTGCACACCGCCTTCGCGCCGCAGTAGATGGTGTAGACGAGCGATGTCGAGAGCGACGCGGCGCCGGTGGGCGAGGTGTACACGTACGAGAGGCCCTCCACCGCGGTCACCGACCCAAGCGTCGGGTGGACCACCGCGGCGCTGTACGTGCAGCTCCCTGAGGCCGCGATGTTGTCGATCGGGAAGGTGTCCTTGTAGCGCATGCCAGCGAGGTACGCGCGGTTGATTGGGCTGGCGCTGCAGGCCTTGTTGCCGGGGGTGTCAGGGTTGGCGGTCGTGGTGGTGGTGGTGGTCGGCGGCGTCAGCAGCACGTCCAGCGACCCGCGGCACACGGCGGCGCCGTTGCAGGAGATCTCGTAGCCGATGCTGGTGAAGGACTGCGGGAGGTTAGCCGGCGAGACGTACACGTACTGCAGCGGTGCCGTGTCCTCGCTGCTGACGGCGCCGAGAGTCGGCTGCGTTAGGCGCGCCGTGTAGGCGCACTCGGCCTTCTTCTCGTCGAGCGGCAGCGTGCCCGTGTAGGCGACGCCGGCGGTGTACGACGCGGTCGGGGGGTTGGCGGCGCACGCGGGGAGCGTAGCCGACCCGTCGGTTGTCTTGGGCTTCACCTCGTACGTGACGGTGGCCTCGCAGACGACCGTCGCGCCGCACATGGCATCGACCGTGAAGGAAACCGTCCCGCCGATGGCGGTGTCGGCGGAGTTGGTGTCGAACATGTACGTCCAGAGACCGATGGGGACGACGAGGGCGGGCAGCGTGGGGTCGCGCACCACCAGCAGCGCCTCGTCCCCGGCGGGGCAGCTGCGCACCGTCGTCGAGCTGATCGTGCCGAAGGTCGTCTCTCCGGCGGTGATCGTGTACGTGCGAGCGTCCTCGACGCACGGCGGCACCGTTGCCGCTGCCGCACCACTCGCCAGCACCACCGCTGCGGCGACCACGGTCGCCAGTGCCGTCTTGATCGAAACCATTTTAGTTCGCTTTCTTTTTTTTTCCTCCCCTATAAACTTCGATGCCGGTAACAGAATGCGTGCCGACGTGCGAGAAAAACTGAAAGCGACAAGATGACAAATAATTTGGCTATAGTTTATTATTATTATTATTATTGATGAGTGCCGAGTTTCAATTATGAAACAGGGAAGGAAGGGAAAAAGAAGTCCTTTCCGAAGAGAAATTATTTGATTTCCTTCCGCTTATGACCCTTGAAATCGCGAGATTTGAAGGATCGGAAAGAGGCAAAGATACCTGGGCTATATATATTTAATTGTTTTATATATGTTTAGTTTTAAACTAATGAAATAAAAAACACGATAATTTCTATTCAAGGAGAATGGGGAAGGAAAAGACAGGAAGGAGAGAGTTGAATGAAGGAAAGGTAGTAGAAGGACTATTCGGTAAGGTTCAGCTTTTTGAGGGGGGGGGGGCTTTGGAGCAATAGTTATTCTCTTCCCTCCCCCTCCCCACTATCTCTTTTTTCTATTTCGCTTTCGGCACTGGCATATCACTGAGGAAGCCATACACGTTTTCTGTTACCGTTCTCTGAGCACACTGCCGGAGTGGATGTCGTTGTCATTCAGCACGTTGTGTGTAGCACTGCCCATTCTGTAGCTGTTACGGTACCGAGAATCGGTGGCACCAAATGATAGGGCTGAGCATGTGTGTGTGTGTGTGTGTGTGCGTGTGTGCGTGTGTGTGTGTGTACTCAAATGTATATGTATTGTTGTTCAAAGGTGTACAGTAGATAGACGGGAATAAAAATAAAAAAGCACGATATAAACCACGGAGTTTTACCATTACCTTGACTCTTAGTTTCACTTTGTGTGATTCGAGCCACCTTCTTTCCCACTCTTTTTTTTTCTTACAGACAGGATTATTTTAATTGAAAATTGCAGGCACCGTTTCTTGATTTTACTTTTTCAGCCAATTCTCTCCTTTTGATTTTGCGTCGTTGAGATGGTGTTGTTGATATGATCGCCTCTTTTTTTTTCCTTCTCTTCTCCCGCATAGAAGAAGATAAACAAAAAAAAAAGATGCAAAAGGATGAGGACGATATTGAAGGAAGCGGTCCTTCTTTGTATATTCACTTTGGTTAACTAGTTTGTCTCTTCAGTGTTTCTTTTCATTGCTTCAAACTGGGGTACAAACGGCAATGCTGGCGTGGGCTTCCTGATCAATGGATGTGTTGTATTTTTTACACACTGTGTTTGTACCAGTTTCATGGGTGTCGCAAGATAAATTGATTCAACCAAGAAGCACCGAAAGCTGCTTATCCACTTTTCTAGTAATAATAATAATAATAATAATAAATAAGATCGTAAAAAGACGCAAAGACGCAACCCGTGATGGCGGCACAACAACATAAAAGCAAAGTGATGTAGTGATAACAGACAAAAGGAAGCAACACAAACAGAGCGGAAAAGGGGGGGGGGAACAAAAAGAGGAGATCAGAAGTAATATGATCAATCAATAGAAAGCAACGAGTAGTGGTGGAAGAATATATATATATATCCAAAAGAGGGGGGAGTATGTTCCGGTGGTTATAAGGGGTAGCATGAAAAAAAGCGAAACATGGAGAGAGGAAAACAAGAAAGGTGCTCGCTCCACCTCTCGCATCACCTAATCTAGGAGGCAGGCAGAGTGTAGTCGCGGGCGCTGTTGAGGGCGTCCTGCGCCTTCAGCAGGGCGGCCATCATCTCCTTGGCGGCCTTGCGCTGCGCGGCGACGGCGGGCGCCTCCGCCAGCAGCTCGTTTGCCTTGCTGTCCGAGTAGAGCTCGCGGACGAGGCGCGCGTAGACCTCCTCGCGCAGGCGCGTGATCATGAGGAGCGTGATGGCCTTGGGGACCTGGTCGGAGATGTTGCCCTTGACAATGTCAAAGTAGCCCTCCACCATCTCGCGGATCGCGCTGTACATGTGCTGCTCGTGGGAGCTCATCGCATTGCCCAGCATAATGCGCGACGGCACGTCGTTCATGTTCTTGTCCGACGACCGCACCAGCGAGTCGATGACGCCCTTGTCCTTCTCCTTGTGGAACGTCTTGGGGTCCTCCTTACCGGCGGCGGCCGGCTGCTTGGAGTTGGCCTGGCCCGCCTGCGGGGGCTGCGCGCCGCCGGCCCCCTGCGCGCCCGCCGCGCCGTTGGCGCCGCCCGCAGCGCCCGGCTGCGCGGCGGTGTTGCCCGCGCCGCCGTAGAGGTTGAGAAAGGCGCGCTGCGCGAGCTGCTCCATCATGGGGTGCTTGACGTTGATAAAGCCGCGCTCCGCGCTGATGATGGTCCTGACGTGGGCGGACGTGGGGCTGCGGTACTCGATGAGCATCTGCTGGCAGATGTTGATGACCGCCTGCTTGAGCTTCGGGAAGCGCTCGATCTTGACGGCGCACATGTCGATGATTTTGATCAGCTCCTCGTAGATGAAGATGACGCACTTGAGCGACGGCTCCTCGAGACGCGTGATCTGCTGCTTGGAGAGCGCGACAAAGACCTGGTCGGACGGGAACAGCGTCGCGTGCATACCGGCCATGTTGCGCGTGTTGATGCGGATGTAGTCGTCGGTGAGGTCCTTCTTGGCGGACAGGCTCGTCACGTAGCTCGCGAAGCACTCGTGGAAGATGTAGTCGAGGCGCGCGCCGCCGAGCAGCTCCTTGGTCGCGTCGGTGATGCCGCCGTCAATGGTCTGGTTAATATGGTCACTGAAGACCTTGATGAAGGAGAGCAGCTGCGCGCTGGGCTCGATGTTGTCCTGCTCGAACATGCCGAGCTTCTCCATCTGCTTCTTGGTCTGGTCGAGCAGGCCGTCCACCTTCTGCTTCAGCTCCGGGATCGCGGCCTTGATGTGCTCCAGCAGAATGCCGTTGAGCTTCTTGCTGAGGTACTCCGTGCCGCACTGGTCCGCCAGCGGCGCGTACACCGGCGAGTCCGCGAAGAACTTGCGCTCGGCGGCGCGCGCGGCCTCCATCCCCTTGCGGTCGTTGATGTCCTGCTGGCTGCGGCACACGACGCCGACGAAGCCGTGGCGCAGCGGCAGCACCTTGTTGGCAAGCACGTCGAAGCAGTCGGTGCCGCGGTCCATCAGGTCGATCTTGGTGAGCACCGCGACGGTGCGCACGCCCTCGGGGTCGAGCTGCTTCGCGAGACGCAGCGACTGGCTCGTCGCGAGATCGGTGTTGGCGGGGGAGATGGCGAGGATGATGGTGTTCTTTGGCGCGACGTAGCGCGTGACCATCTCCTTGATCTGCTTGTCGATGTCCTTGGGCTGATCGCCGACGGCGTTCATCACGAGACCAGGGAGGTCGACGAGCGTGAGGTTGAGCACGTCCTTGCTGTAGACGGTAAGGCGGATGGCCTGGTCGGTGATGGAGTGCGGCCCGGCGATCTCGTTGGTGCGGCGCGTGATCTCCTCGTTGATTTCGTTAAAGTCGGTGAACTTCTTGTTAGGGATGTGCAGGAACTCGCCCCACTCGGAGTCGTTGCTGGCGGGGAGCTGCACGAGCTGCAGCACCAGCGGGCACCGCGTGACGATGCCGGAGCCACGGGGAAGGAAGTCCTTGCCGACGATCGACTCCAGCACGGAGCTCTTACCGCAACTCTGGCTGCCCACGACCGCGATCTGGGGCAGGTTCAGCGTCACGTTGCGCTTCATGCCCGCGAAGGCATCCTGGATCTTGTTGATGACACCAATGAGCTGATCCATTTTCTTACGTCTTCAGAGGTTATGTGTATACTTTATCGTGTGACTCGAGATGTGCAGATATAAACGGAAAAGATAATCAAAAGAAAAAAAAAGCAGGAGCGCGAATGGGGAAAGAGACGAATACTAGGTCTTTCGGAAAAAGACAATAATAAGAACAAGCAAAGAACAAAAAAAAAAAATGAACAGAAGAGTACAACGAGCAACGAATAAAACAACGAATATTCTAGAAGGTAGGGTTAATGTTTGAATGATTGGGGAAGGAAGTGAAAGGGCGACATAGTACGGGAGACCATAAACAACGGCTGTCTTCATTACATTTCAATGAATGAAGACAGCGTATTTTACCGATCACGCGGAGGCACACCAACGTAGTGAGAAAGCTAACACAGAGGTACTCATTTACGAAGCGAGGTCCGTGAAAAGTCACAAGGAGTCTGTGACACAGTGACACGCAGGGAGAAATAAGATACTACCAGCGATTGAGAGAACATGTGAACAGAAGCGAACGGCAATGAGTTTTTTTTTTTTTTTAAGAAAAAGGAAAGCAGAGCGAAAACCGCGAGAAATAGCAAGAACTGAAAAGAGATAATAATATCTATTAGAAAAATAAAAAGATAGAAGGGAAAAGTCGCAGATGTCCCTATGTACATATTATTGATGTTGTGGTTACTGCTAGTGTTGATTTTACAGTTTTTGTCTGTCAATCAATGTCTGCAAGGGAGCCCGCGGCCGCAGGTTCACTGTCATCAGGCTTGCTGATGCGCTTAGTGGAAACCTCGTTGAGGAACGGGTTAGGCTCGGTGGAAGCCGCGGTGGCCGTTGTCGAAACTGCCGCAGTATTGGTGGTGGCCGCCGCTGCAATGGCCGTTGACGGCGCCGAGTCTGTTGTGGCGGCGGCGGCCTCCTTGGCGGCGGCGGCGAGGCGGCGGCGGCGGTCGCGGCGCTCGGACAGGCCGAGCGCAAACGGGACGGTGATCTTGAGCTCGCCGGTGGTGGTGGAGCGCTGCACCTTGGCGCCGCTGGGCGAGACGTGCTCGTCGAGGGGCACCTGCAGCATCTTGTCCTTGACCATCACCCGGATATAGTCCACCTCCACCTGCACGTCCAGCAGCGTCGTCGAGATGAACTTGCCGGGGCGCACCGCCAGCACCACCTCGTCGTCGCCGTCCTGCTGCAGCTGGAAGGGCACCTTGCCCTCGTTGCGCATCAGCAGGCGCCCGTACTTGGCGATCTCCTGCTCGGGCGTCAGCCGCTCCGCCTTCTTGTTGAGCTCCGCGTGCGCCGCCGCGATGCTGCCCGGCACCGGCTCCGCCTGCTCGCGCCGCCGCCGCTCCTCCTCCGCCTGCTGCTCGCGCAGCATCTGGATGCGCTCCTCCGGGGTGTGCCCGTAGACGCGCTCGCCCTTGTCGTTGTACTTTGGCGGGAAGGGGTCGATGCCGCGCTCGATCATCTCCTGCTTGATGCGCGCCGCCTCGCGCGCCCGCAGCGCCTCCTGCGACGCCGCCGCCTCCACCGTCTCTTTCGTCTGCCGCGCGACGATGCGCTCCGCGCGCACCACCTCCGTCCCGTCCAGCGACGTCAGCTGCGGCAGCGCCGCGAGCACAAAGGCGCGGTAGCCCTCCACCTTGGTGCAGCCGTTGCCGGTCAGGTGCAGCTCCGCGAGGAAGGGGTTCGCCTGCAGCCGCGGCACCGTCTCGAGGGTGTCGATGAAGTTGAGGGTCAGGTCGAGCCGCTCCAGCGACTCGCAGCCCTGCAGCCCGTCGATCTCCGTGATGTTGTTCACCGCCAGGTTCAGGTACTTGAGCCACTTGAGGTGCCGCAAGCCCTCGATTCTGGAGATGTAGTTGTTGCAGAGGTAGATGATCTCAAGCTGCCGGCAGCAGTCGCCGATGACCTCGATCTTCTCAATGTCCTGCTGGTGCAGCGCGATCTCCTTGAGGTTGCTCAGGCAGCCCTCGTTGTGCTCCGCGCGCCGCCGCAGCATGTCGGTCGTGATGGGCGGCATTCTCACAAAGTCCCAGTGTCGCCGAATAATACCTACTTGGTGATTGATGAGGAGGTAGCAACGCCGGTCTATAAAAGGTTACTCTATCGCTCCTGGTGCAAGTGAAAATAAGTGGACGTATATTCCTGGCACTCTGTGTGTGTGTGTGTATGTGGATGGGTGGGTGTGGGTGTGTTGATCTACTCTGGTGTGGGTTAGTTTATGTGCTTCTTCTGTCGAAAATTTAGTGCGAGTGGCGCGAAAAGGTTGAGGAGATTATGTGCTTGTTTTTTGCTGTTGTGATTGTTGAAAATAGATGAGAAGCGGTAGTCCGGATGCTCTGCTATTTATTGAGTTGTTCACTGATTTATCCGGTGTGTAACGCGTCTTAATGGATAAGGGCAATGTTGTTCCTTTGTTGTTGCTTTTTTTAGCGGAAGAAAACATGATGTTAAAAGAATAATAATAAAAAGTGGAGAGGTGTCAAGTTTAACACTCTTTCACAGACAAAGCGAATACATGTCTGCAATCCACATAATAAGTTGATCAAAAGAAAGACTCGTCAAGAGCCACCACTAGACCTCGGAATACTGCCGCGAGTGGCGGGAGCCCTGCAATGACTGCCAGCGCGGAGCGGGCTGTGCCGGCCGCGCCTCTAGCTGCCCCTCCGCCGCCGCTAACCGCAAGCGCAGCTGCTGCAGTTCCTCCTCCTTCACCTGCAGCGCGGTGCAGAGCGACTCGATCTGCGGTCCGTAGGTGCTCGCCGGAGGCCCCGCGGCGCTGCGCCGCTCCGTCTCCGTGAGACCGTCGGGCTCCGCGCCGCCGCCGTCGTCGCCGTCGTCCAGAGAGGCGCCGCTGCCGCTCGTGGCGGGCCGCTCGGGCCGGCTGCCCCCGCCGCGTGCCTCCGCCGCGGAGGAGCGGCGCGTGCCGCGGTGGCTCTCGACGTCGCCGCCGTAGCGCTGGCGCTGCAGTTCCACTTGTAGCCACGGCGGGAGCTCCTCGTAGCGGCGCCACATGGTCTGCTCCAGCCGCAGCAGCGCCGGCGCACGCGACGACGAGGAGGCGAGCAGGGGTGCCGCCGAGCGCCGGTTGCGCGCGCTGTTCCGCGCCGGGAGACCCTTGGCCTCGGGTTCGCTGTCGTCGCTGTCGCTTCCCACCTCCCGGTGGCCCCGCTGCCGGGAGCGCCCATCCCCAGACCAGGCCGGCTGCCACACCAGCGCCCGCTTGAGGTCGTCCAGCTCGCAGCGGCAGCTGTAGTTGTACCGCCGCACCTCCCGCAGCGCCGCCTCCGCCTCCTCCAGCTGCCGCCGCAGCCGCCCCGCCTCGTCGGTGCCGTCGCCGCGCTCGCTGTCCGCCGCGTCGCACGAGCGGCTGCAACGCGCACACAGCGGAGGTGGCTGCCGCGCCTGGTTCCGAGGGGGGGAAGCACCTGTCGTCGCCCCCACCAGCACGTCGCTCTCGCCGCGCGGCGGATGCGGCTGCTGCAACGGCAGCGGCGGGGTGAGCGGCGGCGCCCCCGGCGGCTGTGTGACCTGCTCCAATTCAGAGTCCCGCCTCTGCTGTTCTCTTGTCTTTTTCAGGTGGGTGGTCTGCTTGGTGCGCGAGCCGTTCGGGGCAAGCGAGAGGAGGTCGGCGAGCTTTTCGCCGCTGCGCGCGGTCTCAGTGGGGAGCTCCTCCGGCACGTACGCCGCGCGCACAGCGGCGAGGCGACGCACAAACTCGCGCGCCACGGTGGCATCGCCGAACTCCATGAGGGTGTCCACTGGCATCTCGAAGAAGGACGTTTGGCGGAACGGGTCGTCGCGCACGCTGTACGGACGGTCCCGCATCCGCACGCCGACAGCCCTGCCGTCGCCCGACAAGGCCACCGAGGCGATGTCCTCCACCTTGCAGCACCGCAGAATTTTCCCCTTGGTGGAGGCGAGGCTCAGTGAGTAGTCGGTGAGGACGCACACCCGCGTGTTGGTGAAGAAGAGGCGGTTCACCTTGGTCACAACGGAAAAGAAGTACACCGGGACGCCTTGGAGGAAGGAAAAGCTGGCATCGTACCGCTCAGGAATCGCTACCGTTTCGAGGTGGTCTAGTGACGGCATAAATCGAGAGGTGGGATTCTTAGGACAGTGAAATAGAAGGTGAAGAAGAGCTTGAACAGAAGAGCAGAAATCCTCGCTGTTTCTTTTTGTTTTGAAAAGAGAGCAGATTGGAGCGTCTTCCTATGTGATTGCACTACTTTCTGTACGTGAACTGTTACGAGATGAATAGAGAGAGAGAGAGGGATGAAGGTATGAGTAAGTGAAATGAACAGTAGTAGCAGAGGGGAAAAATAATTTTAAAAAATATATATGAATTTGTTCGAAAAACGAAGTAATTATAATGAGGATTCTGCAGTGCAGTAAAGGAAGTGAGGCCATTGAATAATGGAAGACGAAGGTTTGTGATTGACTGTGTGATTAAGTGTGAAGAACGAACTCAAAAGGGGGAAAAAAAGGTGCATAAACCTCCCACACTCTCCTTCTCAGCGAAGGGGTTCGGGGCCGATGGCGCTGTGCAGGTGCGGGAAAGCGTCGACGAGGTCCTGCTTGGCGCGCTCAAAGTCGGCCTCGCTGTCGCGCAGCATCGCCTGGTCGACGCGCAGCATGTGCTGCAGCAGCGGCGACGGCGGCGGGTCGCGGTAGTCGTAGTGGCCGATACGCACGAGACCCTCGCCGGTCGTCGAGGCGCGCAGCATCGTGCTGAAGGTGTCCATGAGCACCTCGAAGAAAGGAGACTGCACCCCAGCGGCCTGCATGCGGGTATACAGACCCTCGATGTTGCCCACGAAGCGCTCGTAGCCGTCCCCGGCGAACAGCGACTTGGCGACGTCCTGTCGCCGAAAATGGAAGTCGAGCTTGCGGCCGACGTTGAACTCGCGCGAGGCGAAGTTGGAACACGCAAAAGCCACCGCCGCGTACACCACAGGGGGAAGAAGTAACGGCTTCTTCCCTGCAGCGTCTTCACTGGGGCCACTGTGCTCGTCCTCCACAGCGCCACCGGCAAGCATGTCTGTGATGAGGGCGGCCGTCGCCTGCATGGCGTGCTGCGTGTAGGACGCGAGCGGCGCCGTCGCACTCCCGGCGTAGGCGTTGCTGACGAGGCCCGCTCCAAAGGCGCACAGCGGCAAGCACGCGTTGGTCACCGCCAGCACGTCGGCCGCGCCCGGGTCCCGCAGCAGTGTGACGCTCTCGCGTGCGAAGTGCTCTGCCAGGCGCGCCTCCACGCTGTCCAGCAGCGCCGGTTCTATCGCCGCGGCGGGGGTCGCGGCAGCGAAGGTGATGGCGGTGCCCGAGTACGGACGGCGGCCGCTGGGCGGGGCGGCCGTGCTGGACAAGGCCCACTCGCGCGGCAGCAGCGGCCCGCACGCCACCAGGACAAGTGGCGGGTCTGTTTCACCACTCGCATCGCTGACCGCAGGACCGTTGCCTGCGAGAAGCGCCGCCGTCGCCTCCAGCGGGGTCATTCCGTTGCTGCTCCACTCGCGGCTGAAAACCGTCACGACGGGAGGGCACGCAGCGGCAGAAGATGTGGCGCGGCGTGCGCCGTACTCGCGCAGGAAGCGGCGAAAGTGGCTCTCGGCGTCGCTGGAGATCGCCGCCGCCTCCAGCTCCAATGAGCGCGTTGGAACGCAGACGTGCAGCATATCAGTGTCGGCGGCCGGCGGCGACCCATAGCTCTCCAGCGACAGCTCGGGCGGAATGGCGAGGTGGTGCTGCGGCTCGAAGACGGAGAAGCACCTCTCGGCCTTGGCGGGGCCACTGCCACGCGCGGTGGAGAAGAGAAGCGACGGATCTCGGCTCTTGAGAATGACAGGAGATGCGCCAGCAGTAGTGCTGCCTTTTACTTTGCAGCCTGCTAGCAGTGCCAACGCGCATGCCGTGCCCAACTCACCGGCACCAATGACGGTTGAGCGCATGAAAAATGTTGTGGATTTGTTGGTGTTGTCTCTGCTCTGCTTTTCAAGAGCGAAGCCCAGGAAAAAGTGTCTCCTGGGATCAATTGCGTTTTTCGTGTTCCTCGCACAGCAATGAGAGCAGAAAGAAAGAAAGACAGAGAGAGAGAGAGAGAGAGAGAGTGCTGGTGGTTTTGAAAAGGTGAAGATGTCCTAAACTTCACTACATCAGAAGATGGAGACAATACACTGTAGCACTGCGTAAGTCGGGCGATGTAGCAGTAAAAAAGAAAAAAAAGACACCACATAGAGTGCTGTACAAGATTTTAGTAAATATGAGCGGCATGTGTAATTTATTATTATTTATTATTATTATTATTAACCATGTTGCCTCTCCCGGTACACCCACACATTTCAAACACGCGGTAATGATGAGAATTTTGCGGCAAAGCAAGTGGTGTATCATCATCATTTTAATGGAATGGATAAGAGAGAGAAATCAAAAGGATAAATATTGGCTGCGACAAGAAAACAAATGAAGAAGAAGAAGAAGGGAAGGAACGAAAAAGCTATCGATAAGGACTAGTTGCCGGTCCCTGGTACGTTAGGGAGTTGTATGCATCGCATACAGAGAGCAAGAAATGACGATGACAAACAAAAACGATATATATAAGGTATTCATATGTCTTTCACAACGCACACACAGCACTGTGGTGCAAGTACTACTGTAGGTGGCGGGTGCACTCCTCCGACATCCAGACGCAGAGTCGCACGTACTCAATGGCACGGCCGACGGCGAGGGCGGCGTTAGGCAGCGGGTGCGTCTTGAAGAACTCCTCCGCCTCCGCGGCGGCGGCCTCGCCCGAGAGGGTCTTGATGACGGCCTCCGCGATGACCTGGATGCGGAACTGGCCGCCGCCCCACTGCGCGTCGACGCCGGCGAAGTTCTCCTTGAAGAACTGCCACAGCTCGCCGGTGGCAAGCGAGGGGTTCGCGGCGGCGGAGACAAAGATGGTACCGCCGAACTGCGTGCGGATGCGCCCCTCGATGCAGTCGAGCGCGACGCGCTTCACGTCCTCGGCGCGGGGGCTGAGAGAGAGCGCGGTCAGCACCGCGCGGCACAGCTCGTCGTGGCCGTCGTGCTCCGCCAGCTTCGCGGTGAGGGCGGCCGTCGCCTTGTCCAGCGACGCGGCGTCAGCGCCGGCGTGCACGCGCAGGTACAGCGCGAGGCACCGCGCGAGGGTCGCGGGGGCGTAGCCGTCGGCGGCGTCGGCGAGGAACGCCTCCGCCTGCTGCACCGCCCACGCGTAGAGCGGGCTCGCCTTGGCCTCCTCCGCAGGGACAGCGGTCGCGATCAGGTTCAGCCCCAGGTTGATGCAGAAGTTGCTCTTGAGGGTCGCGTCGGTGTCGGCGGGGTCGGCCGGGGTCGCGACGTACTTCTCCCCCATCTCGCGAATGAAGGAGATCGCGGAGACTTTGAACTGGGTGGCCTTGTCGTGGTCGGCGAGGCTGCCGGTGAAGGTGGTCACGACCGAGGAGAACTCCTGCAGCACCGACGCGTCGGTCTCGTGCTGGCGCACCGTCTCGCACAGCTGCAGCAGCCGCGGGACGTCGGGGAAGCCCATCTGCACGCACGCGAGAGTGTCCGTGATGAGCGCGCAGCGGTCCGCCACCGCCAGCGTCGGGTACGCCGCCAGCCACGCCGCGAAGAGCGTGTCGTCGTAGCGGCAGCGGTAGAATCCGGTGCGGCGCGGGTTCGCCGTCAGCGCCGACGCCCCGCGCAGCTTCTCGGGCAGCTCGAGCGGCATCGCGTCGCGGCCGCGCAGCGTGAAGGTCGCGCGCTCCTCTCCAGCGCCGGCCCCGCACGCCTCGACAACAATGGGCACGCACCAGTCCGTGTTGCACAGTGCCGTGTTCGAGGCGAACTTGGCCGGCTGCTGCCGGAGGTGCAGCGTGTCGCCGTCGCGCTCGACGTGGATGAGGGGATAGCCCATCTGAGTGGTGAAGGAGTTCATCACCTCGGCGATGGGCTGCCCGGAGCTCTCCTCCAGTGCCTGCCACAGCTGCACCGTCTTGGTGTCGCGGTAGCGGTACTTGTTGATGTAGTAGGCCGCGGCGCTGCCCCACTTATCGCCCAGGAAGGCCTCGAGCATGAAGACGAGGCCCATGCCCTTGTCGTAGCTGATCAGGTCGAAGATCTGCGTGATGTCGGCGGGGTCGCGGATCGGGACCTCGACGGGGTGGCTGTGCTCGTAGGTGTCGAAGACCTTGGCGGCAGCCACCTGCTGCGCCGCGTCCTCCAAGCAGCGCCAGCGCGGCTCCAGCACGTGCGAGGCGTGGTTGCCGAGGTAGCTCGCGAAGCCCTCCTTGAGCCACAGCCCCTCCCACCAGTTGATCGCGACGAGGTTGCCGAACCAGTTGTGCGACACCTCGTGGCACAGAAGCTCCGAGGCTCGCTTGAGCGCCGCCACGCTGGACTTCTCCTCGTCCACCAGGATCGACTCGATGCAGGTGATGCAGCCCCAGTTCTCCATCCCGCCGATCGGGAAGTCGGGGACGGCCACCACGTCGAGCTTGGGGAGCGGAAAAGGGTGCTGGAAGAAGCGCGCAAAGTAGTCAAGCGCGAAGGCGGTCACCTTGAGCGCGAACTTGGCGCGCTCCTTCTTGCCGAGCGACGTGTAGACGCGCACCGGGATGTTGCGCACCGTCGTCTCCAGGTACTCGAGCTCGCCGACGCAGCACACCGACAGGTACGGCGGGCACTTGGGCACCGTGTCAAAGCGGAAGACGGCCTCGCCGCCGACGACCTCCTTGGAGCGCAGCGGCCCGCCGGAGAGCACCGTGTAGTCCGCGTCGCGCTCGGGGAGGCGCACCGTCAGCGTGAAGTCGGCGCGCGCGGCGGGCTCGTCCTGGCACACGTAGAAGCGGCGGGCGGCGACGGGCTCGAAGTGCGTCGACGCCATGCGGTGCTCCTTGCCGCCGTGCTGAAAGCGGACGCGGTAGAAGCCGCGCAGCTCCTCCTGGATGCCGTGGCGGAAGTGCAGCGTCACGCTCGTCTCGTCGCCGGCGGCGTCGTCGAGCTTCAGGGCGACGGTCTGGTGGGCGGCGTCGGTGGCGACGATGCTCGCGCCGGTCACGGAGGCGATGTCGATGGAGGGGGCGGCGTGCAGCGTGATCGTGTCGCTCGCGGGCACGTCGGGGTGGCGCTGCAGCCGCACCGTCTCGGTGGCCTCGTAGCTCCACTCGCTGAGGTCCACCTTGATGTCGAGGTCGTAGGCGGCGGGGGTGAAGGCGTTCACCAGCTTCACGTTGGTGGCGGAGGCATCGGTGCCGGCAGCGTCGCTGTTGACCCCAGACATTTTTGGAAAGCTGGTGCGGAAAAGAAGAGGGTTTTGGCGATACGTGCAGAAGGTGCGGCTGCTGATAAACGAAACTTTCGACGAATTGAAAGAAAAGCGAGCGGTGTAGCGAAAGTAACAAGTAGTAATAGGGATAAGGCGTTTCATTCTTAGCCGTGGTGGAAGGGAGAAAGGAGGTAGTAGAGCAGGGTAATGCATGGTGTATAAGATAGTTGCAGAGTACCAAAAAGGAAAAAGGGGTGGTGACATCTCATTAAAAGGGAATGAAGGTCTCCAACGAGGTTAGGCAGAAGTATCGTTGTTGTTGTTATTGGTCGAGTGCGGGGGAGGGGGGGAATAAACACAGCTGTCGGGGTGTGGGTCGACATCGCATGAGCCAGATAGGATCATTGTGAAGCAAGAAAAAAAAACGCACGTGAAGGGAATGACGACAAATGTTATCTCAAAGTCAAGGGCAGGCATAGTGCAGAAGCAGGGTGGGGGGAGGAAGGTGGATAGAAAACGAAACAGAACAAAACGAGGCAAGTGCAAGTTTGCGTGGAAAACGGTGCTACTGTGCTGGTGAAGCTGTAAGCTGATCAGAAAGGGCCTGAATCTGGAGTTGCATCACGTGGCGCGTGCGCTCCGCCTCCTCGGTCTTGTCCGCCAGCCGCATCCGAAGATCCTCAGCGTCGCGCTGCAAGGCAAGTGCCGCGTCCTTGTGTGCAGCCAGCTCCAGCAGAAGCTCCTGCGTCTGCGCGTGGTAGAGCACCGCGGCACTGTCGGCCGCCGCCAGCGCGCTCATCAGCGCCCGCGTGTCGGGGCTCCACGACGAGAACCCTCTGGACGCGTCGGCGAACGTGCTGTTGTGGGACGGATTAGCACCAGTGTCACGCGCGGAGACGGCGGCGGCCGCCGCGATGGTGGCGCTGCGCACCCCCGCCTTGTGCCAGCCGGCGAGTTCGGCGGAGAGAAAGTTGACCGAGTCGCGGATGACGCTGTCGTCGCAGCCGTCGGCGACGAGCCGAAAGAACTCCATGACGCCCTCCACGTGCACCACCATGTCCGGTGTGGCGACGGAGCCCTGCGCGAGGCACATGAGCAGCGTCAGCATCCAGGCGGTGCGTCCAGGCAGCGTCGGCGGCAGCGCAGAGAAGAGGTCGCAGGCGTTCTCCATCATCCCCGACACGGCCTCCACGCACCCCTTGAGCGACGTCAGAAGGCAGATGAGGTGCTTGCTCGCCCTCTCCGCCTGCTCCGACGGCTCCAGCGCCGCCGCCGCGCCGTCCGAGGGGCCCTGTGGGGGCGGGGCGAGGAGGGAGGTACAGCACTCCACCAGCAGCGGCGCGTGGGCGGCGACGGCATGGAGCCACTGCGAAACGGCGGCCAGCAGGCGGCGCGTGAGGTCTGCCACAAGCGCGTCGCCGGAGGCGTCGGGCGAGGAGACGTGGGCGGCGGACTGGAGCTGCTCAAAGAGGGCAGCGAAGGTGCGCTGCATGTCGCCGTGCAGGTCGTGGAAGCTGCCGAGGAGTCGCGAGTAGTTGGCGACGTCGCCGACGGTGAGGCGGCGGCCGCGCGCGAGGGAGCTGCTGAGTCGCGCCGACAGATTGGAGACAGCGAGCAGCAGCAGCGAGAACTGCTGCGTGGTGTGCGAGAGAAGGTGCGGGGCCATGGTGCCCGCGTTGACCGCCGCCGCAATCTCCTCGGCCGGCGGTTCCGCGAGACGAACAGTGAGCGTGAGCCCCGACGGGGAGTGCGGCGCCGGCTGCAGCTGCAGCGCCAGGAAGAAGCGGCAGAAGGAGTTGTACGCGCGCTGGAACACCACCTCCGCGTTGAGGTCGTCGAAGCTTTGTGTCGTGGTCGAGAGCAGGCCCTGCACGTCCGCCAGCTCGCCGCTCAGCTTGTTGCGCTCCGCCTCCAGCTTCTCGAGCTGCGCCGCGTGGCTCTTGCGCTCGTCCGCGAGCTGAGACTTGAGGTTGAACAGCTCCTTGTGCAGGCTCTCATTGTCGGCAACAATGTGCTTCAGATCTTCCGAATTGAACTCGGGGGGCGCCGCTGACGGCGCGCCACGCTTGCGCTTCCCCTGCTGCCCGCGCGGGCCACCACCGCCACCACCGCCGCTGCCGCCGCCCAACCCATCGGACTCGCCCCCCACCAGCGAGGAGAGGCTCTTGAGCATGTGCTGGCCCAAGCCGCTGTTCTTGGCGGCCTCCTCGACCGTCAGCAGCCTCTGCGTCAGCAGAACGCGCTCGCTTTGCAGCGCCTCCAGCTCGGTGCGCGCCGTCTCCAGCTCCTGCCGCAGCTCCTCGCACTGCGCCTCCGCCGCCTGCTTCTGCCGCGTCACAGCCACTACAGCGCGCTTAAGCAGCGAGATCTTCTCCTCGCTACTGCCCTCGGAGGCCATCAGCGCCGCCAGCTCCTCTCGCGTTTGCATTGAAATCACGTGCTTGTCGTTGCTAACGCTACTATCGAAGAGTGTGGCACACAAAAGTGGGAGAGATAATACAGTGAAATAAAGAAGAAAGTAAAAAAAAAAAAAAAAGCTCTCGGAGCGGTAATGTAAAACAGGGAAGGAAGGAGATTGATGATTCTTTTAAACCCAACTAGAAAGATGTGTGCCCTGAACTAGTATGGAAGCTTTGTGGTGGTTGTGAGAAAAAAGAGAAAAAAAAGACGATGCAACGTGGTGCGATACAGAGAACGTGAAGTCTTCAACGAAGCAAGCACAAGAGGAGAAGATCAATCCAATAACATCAAGCGTAAATGACAATATCGAGAAAGTCATTCATCAAGTAGATAAGTGATACAACAGCAGAGTACGGTTCGGCGAGTCCGGAAAATGTGAAGATGGTTATCGGTTAAGTTAAATTGTTTAGCATTGAAACACTTGTGGTGAAAAAGGTCTATGAGAAGCGGTGTTCTATGAGGAGCAAGAAGAAGAAGAAAATGAAGAAGAAAAGCAGCAGAGTTCGTCAAAGCCTCCTCGGTTCTTGTCATACAAGACGTATCTTACCCTCGATGACGTAGGGCCGCAGAAACATGTACGGCGCGAGGAAGAGTTCCCCCGCGTGGATCTCCTGCTCAATGTCCTGGCCGAACTGCACGACGCCCACGTCCTCCAGCGCGAGGCCAAAGACGTAGGTGGCCATCTGCGGGGCGGGGAGTATCTCGAGCCCCTCCGCGTGCGGCGGGTTCGGTATGAGGAGCTGCAGCGGCTCGGGGGCGGCGTGGAGGCCGCTGGCCGTCGCCGCGCGCTGCGCCAGGTCGGCGAGGCGGTCGGCGACGACGCGCTCGTTCGGCGAGAGGTGCGCGCGCTGCGGGTGCGGCAGGCGGGGGAGCGTCGCGTCGTCCTCGCAGAGGGCCTCGTAGCGCAGCGCCGCCGCCAGCGCCTCGATCTTGCGCACGCGCCGCCGCAGCAGCTCCGTCAGGTAGAAGCGCATGCGCTGCAGCTCGATCGACATGATGTCAGAGGGGCGGAAGGGCAGCAGCGAGGCCTGTGGCGCGCGCGCGGCCGCCTCGCGCTCCTCCGCCGCCAGCGCGTCCACCCGCGCCTGCTGCTCCGCCAGACGCCGCACGCAGCGTTCGATGAGGTCCGTGGGGTGCGGCAGAATCTCCGGCGCCCCGCGCTCCGTCTCGGTGACGCCGATGAGCGCCACCATCAGCGCACGGTCGCTCCCGCCGCCCTCCGCCGTCAGCGGCGTTGGGGCCGCCAGCCGCTCCGACCCGCGCGCGCTCGGCGTCACCGGCGTCTGCTCGTCGTCGCCGTCCAGGTGATCGTCAAAGAACATGGAAGGAATCTATGTGGAGTGTCTGGTGCCTTGTACTTCTGCTATGTGAATGGCAATGCGAGAGAGAAGAAAGTCGAGCATAAAGAGTTGACTGACATGGTAGCTCCAACATCACTTTGAAGTGCGTTGTGGCGCGTTCTACCTTTTCGGCGGTAGCAGAAAAAGTATGGGCGCCGAAACGACGCGCGGCTCGTTTGAAAAGAATTCAAACAGCTGTAGTATTCCCTTTGCCATCCAAGCGAGTTAAGCAACTCACAGAACGTGAAGCATGGCACGTTTCTTTTGATTTTTGATGAGTAATTTTACACTAGCAATCAACGTAAGTGTAGCCGACACTACGTGGGCGCGGCGACGATCCGTTGATACAGAGAGGGAGAAGGAAATGAGAAAAAAAAAACACGTGATGGTCGTGATAATAACAATGTTAATGATGTTAAGCGGTGAAACAGCTTATATATTAGTCAGCAAAGGAGAGAACCAAGAGAGAGAGAGAGAGAGAGAGAGAGAGTAAGAGAGAGAAGAAACAAAATGAAATTCATAACGGAGTGAGCCATATGTAGCACGATATGAAAAGGCACGTTGAAATATTTAAAAAAAATGGTAGAGTCAACAGATGGACTTGGTGTTCGATCAATGTCATTTTAGTTTTGAAATTCATGGTAGTGGTGACGCTAGTTGGGGGAGAGGGGCAAGAAGAGACTATGTGAGAAATGTTAGGTTTGTCCTTGTCGTTGGATAAGGTACTAAGATATAATCGTTACTATTATTATTTTTGTTGGTTTTCGTTGCCGTTACGCCATCCGGATGTGTGGTGCGCGCGAGGGAACGTGTCATCTACTGAGCCTTCTTCTCCTTGGGCGGGGGCGGCACGTACCACGGCTTGTAGCCTGTCTTGTCGCGCTGCTCGATGATCCACGTCAGGCGGCTCTGCATCTCCTCACGCAGCCCATCAGCGAGCGCCTTGGCGTCGGTCGTCGCGGGGTCGTACTCGTACTTGCCCGAGTAGTAGTAGATGTCCGTGGGAAATCCGGGGATGCCCTTGAGGTCGGGGTGCCACAGCTCGTTGTGTCCGACGACGACGACGTACGTGATGGGCATCTTGTGCTTCAAGATGGTGTTGAAGCTGCCGAGGCGGAAGTCCTTGAGGTGCGCCGTGTCGCGGTTGAGCACGCCCTCGGGGAAGAAGGCGATGTAGCGGTTGGGCTTGGAGAGGAACTGCTCCGCCTCCGCCGTCACCGCCGCCTGCTTGTCGCGGTTGGTAGTGAAGGCGGCGCTCGACTCGTCGGCGAAGTAGACGGGAAAGTGCCCGGAGCTGCGCAGCACGTAGCCGAAAATGGGGAGGTTGCGCAGAGAGCTCTTGAGGAACGTCTTGCTCTCCCAGTTGTAGCGAAGGGGGACGTAGCACAGGAAGGAGAGCGGGTCCCAGAAGGAGGTGTGGTTCATCACGCCGGCGGTGCGATCGAGTGCGTACGGCAGCGAGCCCTCGGTGCGCACGACGCGCACGTGCCGCATTGTCGGCCGCACGACGCAGCGGAAGACGATGGCCTTGCAGACGCGGCTCAGGCCCTCCGACATGTCGTTGGAGAACAGCTTGCACGTGTCGCCCAGGAAGCGGATGACGCGGCAGGCGACGTGGCTGAGGACCAGCGCCAGCAGCAGGTGCGCCGTGAACCACAGACGCATCACAATGACCGGCACCTTGCGTTCCTGCAGCGCGTAGAGCATGGCGCCGTAGGCGGCGACGAACAGAAGGAGGAGCATCATGGTGCACTAAGGAAATGCCTCTTCAGGCCGAATATCACTTCAGCGATGTTGGCTCAATATGGTTATTTATGTTGTTTTTGTTTAAGTATCTATATATTTTATTTGTGCGTATTTCACCTTTAGCTCTTCTTTTCTTTTCTTTTTAGAGATGGGGTCAGAAAATCAGAAGAATGTGAATTGGTTAAGGTACATGAAGGGTGTATGACTGAGCAATGTGGACTATTGTTCAGAGATGAGAGAGAAATGATAAGTTGATTGCGAACTTGAAACAATCATTTGCATTGCCATACACACGAAGAGAGAGTGTGTGTGTGCGTGTGTGGGAAGAAAAAAAGAGCATCGTAGAACTGGAGAGGGTTCGTTTTCTCTTTTTTTTTCAAGACAAGGTTGTTCTCTTTTTCCTCTTTTTTTTTAAATGATTGGGTGTTTTGTTTTGTTTCGTTTCGTTTCGTATTTATTTATTTTTACTGCCGAACGTTAGAGGAGAGAAAATCAGTTGTTTAGAATTTTTGTGTGTTTAAATGTCACCGAAGACGTTACGATAGAGCGTAGAAAAGGAAGAGAGAGAGACAGGGAAGAAAGAGAGACAAGATGACATCGGCCTTTACCCCTCCAGCGCAAAACGTTGCGGAGACCAGAGGGCCGGTGCAGCAGTTTCTGTTACGACATTTATAAAAAGAAAAAAGATTAATTAGAGTCGGAGCGTGTCGATAGACGCGAACCAGTTGCGCACGCACACGCAAACGCACACTCACACAACAAGTAGAAAAAGAGAGAGGAGGAGAGAAAATGAGAAGTGTTTGTGGCGATAAAAATGTGAATAAAGTAAAAGAAGGTCATCTACTGAGCCTTCTTCTCCTTTGGAGGCGGCGCGACGAACCAGGGCTTGTAGCCACGCTCCTGGCGGAGCTTGATCATGGCGTCGAGGTGGCGCTGCATCTCCGCCCGCAGCCCCTGCGCGAGCGCCTTGGCGTCGGTCGTCGCGGGGTCGTACTCGTACTTGCCAATGTACACGTAGACGTCGGCGGGGTACCCGGGGATGCCCTTGAGGTCGGGGTGCCACACCTCGTGGTTGCCGTAGGTGACGCAGTAGTAGAGCTGCAGCTTGTGCGCCAGGATGGTGTTGAAGCTGCCGAGGCGGAAGTCCTTGAGGACCTCTGGGGTGCGGTTCAAGGCGCCCTCTGGGAAGAAGGAAAGCGAGCCGCCGGTGCCGAGGTACTCCTCCACCTTGGCCGCGATCTCGGCCTGCTTCTCCTTGTTGACAGTGAAGGAGGCGGACTCGTTGGAGGTGAAGTAGACGGGGAAGTGCCCGCAGCCGTGGATGACGGTGCCGAAGAGCGGCATCGCGCGCAGCTGCGCCTTGGCGAAGGTCTTGGCGCGGTAGATGTAGCGGAAGGGGACGAGCCACAGGTAGAGCATCGTGTCGAAGAAGCTCGTGTGGCACAGGCAGAGGTCGTGCTGCGCCGTGATGGACGTCCACGGCAGCGACCCCTCCAGCACCTCGACCCTCACGTGGGGGGAGCAGAGGCGCAGCAGGTAGCCAAAGGCGACGACGCACACGCAGCGCGTCAGCGACTCGGCCGTCGCGCGGCGCACCACCGAGAGGCGCCGCGACAGCAGCAGCAGCACACTGCTCCCCGCCCACGACAGCACGACGGCCAGCAGCAGGTGGAAGGTGAACCACACGCGCATCACCAGCACTGGCACCTTGCGCTCCCGCAGCGCGTACAGCATGACGCCATAGAAGGCGGCGACGAGTATCAGCAGCAACATGAAGAGGCAGCGCCGGATTTTGTTTGTTCTTGGTGTTGTTGTTGTTGTTGCTTTTTGCTTGTTTTGCGTCAAGAGAAAAAGAAAAGGTTGGACAGCGCGTGTTCCTCTCTTAGTACTATGGCGGTTTGGGGGGGGGGGGGATGTTTTCTTGGTTGTTTTACTTCACGGGCACACTTGTAGGTAGGACAGAGAGAGAGAGAGAGAGAGAGAGAGAGAGAGAGAGAGAGAGCGAGAGCGGGAGATGAGGAAGCAGAGTGATGAAAAGAGAGAGGACGGCACCACTAAAAATATATGACTGCTATCCGCTCAACGAAAGCATTGGGGGGGGGGGGGTGAAATGACTCTCTTCAGCCTCTAATGTGGAGAAATAACTTGTTTTACGTATCAAGAAAAAAAAAAACACTAGTAATCAAATAATGGGAGATCAAAGAGATAAACGTCCCTTTATCTTCAAGCACAGTGAAAAAAAGACTCTCGCTGACTGCTATTCAATGTGAGTTTAATTATGACATGAAAAGAGATGTCTGCGTACAACCTACAGAAATGTGTGTAACAGCAAAAGATAAAAATTTGCAATGTTAAAGGAGCATGCGTCCTCAGAATGTTCGCAGGACGTGCAGGAACGAAAGCGCGTGATGCGTAAGAAATATAAAAAAAAAGAAGGAAAAACGGGCGTAGGCCGTTGCTGCTTGCCGAAAAAGACAAGAAAAGCAAAACAAAAACAGAACCAGCTGCTAGTACAAAGTACCAAAAGAGAAAAAAAAAAAGACTGTAGCAGCGGTGTGAGAAAGACGAAGGAGGAGAAGAGCAAACGCACCAATGTACAGTTAAAGCGTTGAGATGGCGTTGAAACGCTTTGCGACAAAAAGAGAGCCCAAAGTCAGGGCCGAAGATAAACAGGGAGGGGATAGAGCACAAACTACCGTTGTGAAAAGAGGGGAAACTGTGGACCATACATATATAATATAAATGAAAGTGGGGGAAAAAAAAACAATTAGTTGAAGACGGAAAAGAAAAAAGGGGAGGATCCAAGAGAAAAAAAGAAAATGTAGCGTGAGTGAAAAAAAAACAAATGTTCAACCAAGTGTGAATCAATGAATCGAAAACTATTTCGATTAAAGTGCAGGAGTAAGAGGAGGGGAGGGGACTTGGTAGAGGGATACAGCAAGGAGGAGAGAAAGGTCTTTAGCTAAGAACGCAGGAAATGGAGAAAGCACATCAAGAGGGAAGAAGAGTGGGAAAAAAAAAAGAAGAAGAAGAAAAAAGAACGGCATGGCACTGTCAGGAAGCAACAGCACTAGCCGTTTTCGGCAGCCGGCCGCGGCGGGGGAGTGGAACTGCGAGCGGAGGGATGCAGATGGTCAGCGGCAGGCCCGGGATGACGCGGCTGCCGATCGACTCGGGTGCGATGAAGCTGCGCACGCCGACGGGCTGCGGCGGCAGCGGCGGTGGGAGCCGCTTGTGCGAGGCGTACGTGTGCGTGCGCGCACGGGCCGCAGGCATGCCACCGCCAGTGGCAGCACTCTTGGTGTCCGCATACTGAAACAGCTGCGGCTGGTGCTGTTGCTGCTGCTTTTGTTCCTGCTGCCGCGCGGCGAGTTGTTGGAGCAGCTGCTGCGCCTGAAGTTGAGGGCCCCCGGTGACGGTGAAGTGTCCCCCGAGCGCCTGCGGCACCATGCCCGGGCTGTCCGCAGCGCCCCCGGCGCCGCCTTGTTGGGTGCTGGCGGGGCTCAGGTAGACAATCTGCGGCTGCGGCTGCGGCTGCTGAAGGGACGGCTGCAGGGCAGCGACCGGGAGGCCCTGCCCGTCGACAAGCCCCGAGAGCTGCACCGGCAGCGCGTCACCTCCGGTACCCAGTGTGACGAAGGGCTGGGAGGCGCCGGGAACAGCTCCACTACCGCCGGCCCCGAGATAGGAGGGAGGAATCACAAAGGGGCCGCTCATCTGCTGTTGTTGCTGTTGCTGCTGCATGTAGGCTAGGGAGCTCTGGTTAGCCTCCCCCGACTGCGGGTTAAAAACGCCAAACATCGAGGGCGGAACCTGCAGTACGTAGATGGGAGTATTGACAGGAAAGGGCGGCTGGGACACCATCGCATGCTGTTGTTCTTGTTGCTGTAGATAGGGCTGCTGAAAGACCATTTGGTCGCTGTCAGACGCCCCCTGCGCCGGCACCGCCACGTAGGCAGCGCCCGCATGCTGTAACTGCTGAGGTTGCATGGTGTAGTGTGCAGGAACACCCGCCGGGAACAGACCGGTCTGCAAAAGGACATTGCTGTTGTTGCCAAGAGAGTGGTTGGCATTACCACTGTGAATATTGTACAACGAAGGAAAGCCCATGTCGTTTTCCAGCAAATAGGAATTCATACTATGGAGAGTTCTCTGTAAAGAGAGTTGAAGTAAAGATGTGGACTTCTGACAGAAGCTGAACAAATAAAAACAAACTAATTTGAAAATTAAATCACACAGATCAAGCGAAAACTCCCAATTTGGAAGAAAGAATGGAGGATGTGCGGGAGGAGAAAAAAGTGAAAAAAGGTCGGAAAGAAGCCTTGGACAGTAGCAATGTAGGGAGCGTTCGAAGAGAGGCTCTTCTAAGGTACCCTCACGGATCAGAAACTGGAATGTATACAAGAGAAACGCAATTCGCGCTGATATAAATTTTGTTATAGGAGAAAGGAGGAGGGAACAGAGTATTAAAAAAAAAGAGTGCGAGAAAAACAAAGGCGTCTGGTGAGAGAGCCTGAAATGCCTTCTTGTTGAGTACTGCGCAGTTGGCAGAAGAGAAGCGAAAAATAGGAAAAGTAAAGTGAAAATCAAGAAAGGTTTTTGTGGAGAAAAAAAAAAAGAAAGCCGAGTCACCTGTGAATACAGAAAAATTGAAACAGGAAGAAAAAAAACGCAGATGCAGAGAGAAAAAAAATGAGAGGAGATGAAAAGTGTCGAGCGGAGAACCTGGTTTGATCAGTGATTATGTGAGTTTTTGTGTTTAGCTAGAGACACGTGCAGAAGAACGAATAGTTTTATGAATCTTGTAGTCAGAAACAACAACAACAAAAAGAAACTCTCAGTTCTAACTACTGTATAGTCCTCTTCCGTCTCGATATATATATGTGTGTGTTTCGGTGACCTTGCGTGTGGTTTGCTAAAGTGCAGTAGCTTGTATCGCCTTACTTTACAGACAACCACGTAATCAAGCAAAGGGCAGTCTATCACGTAGGTCAATATATACGCGAAATGGACAAAAAAAATAAAAAAGTAATAAAGCCAGTTTCTAACAAGAGAAGAGAAGACAAGCAACAGAAGAAAAAGATAAGATAAGATAAAAACAGAAGTACCAAACCAAAGAAAACCTTTAAGGGATTAAACTAGGGTGCAGTGATGGAAATGAGGAAAGAGAGTGGGGACGAAAATAGATATAGAAATGTGCGCGAGATTAAAACGAACAAAACAAGAAAAAAAAAAGAAAGGGAGCAACTATTGTAGCTGCGAAATAATAATAAAACAGAGAAAGACGGAAAACACTGTTGTTGTGTGTGTGTTTTTTTTCCTACGAGCACGTGTAAGAGGACGCGATGAAGAAGGAGGGGGAGGGGAGGAGAAAGGTCAATAGAAAAGGCATGCACACACATTTATGAAGAGCGCGCCGAAGTATCACGCCACCCAGGACTCATGTCAGAGAGTGCGGTGTGCGAAACGTCTCAGCGGTCAAAAATCGGACACTAAAAAACGCAGCCAAAGAGAAGTGCGAGAACAGTTGACTAATGGACAACAGTTTGTCACGATTGTTCTTTTTTTTTTCCAAACCTTCCTTCGCGTTTGATCCTTTCGGTATGAATATAACAAGACCCGACATGGTTGATGTTAAAATGACAAGACGCACGTAAACTCCCGTCACGGCGCGCAGGGGGTAAAACAAGAACCAACAACTGTCGTGTCAGCCAAAGACGTTGGTGCACGTATCTTGCAATTGTGTTTGTTTGTTTATTTTTTCGTAGTGGTTCGCCGCGGTGACAGCAATGGCCTCAACGCAATCAGAGGGGAGCATGCATAAAGATAAAGATGAGTATCACAGTAGCTATCTATTGATAGCGGCTGCGCTGGAGGACAAAAGAGTGTGCGTGTAATCAAGAAAAGAAAAAGATATATATATATGGGGAAGTAAGATTAAATAAACCAGGGAGGTAATCTCTGTGAAGTAGAGTGGAGAGGTTTAAAAAAGAAAATGGAAAAGTCAAACAATGGTGTGCCAGGGCAAATTATCGTTCATCTTTGTCTACTCTTCTTGTACACATCGCTTTTGTCCCGTGTCATCTATAGTCCGTTTCGTCTGTGTGCCCTCTTGTGGGGAGGGGGGGAGAGAGAGGGACCTCTTCTCTTCTCTCCTCTTTTTTTTTCACCCCTTTCTCCCTCTCTTTTTCCGCTACTGCCGACGCTGGTAAAAGTAGAGTGAGGCCATCGAGAAGGGCGGCTCCTTCGACACGCCGACCTTCTCGTCGTTGAAGAGCACCCAGCGCGCGGGCTCGCCGCCGCCGCCGGCCGGGTCCTTGATGTGGCAGACGTAGTGCCCGCTGCGCGCGCTCGCGCCCATGTGGCTGACCATGCCGACCAGCTCGTACGCCGGCTGCCCGTCCGTCGCGGCCGTCTTGGCGGCGTCGGCGGCGGCACTGGCGCCGTCGCCACCGTTGGCGCCGCCTGCGCCGCCGGCGTTGCCGGACGCTTCGTCCTGCAGATCGGGGTGGCTGAAGATGTAGTCCACGGCGCGCTCGACGTTCATGTCGGTGCGCAGGAGGGCGAGGCGCGCGACGGCGGGCTCGATGCCCATGCTCACCACCGTCGCCAGCGCCAGCTCGTCCACCTCGCCGGCCGTGTTGGCGCCGCCGGAGAAGCCGCTGCCGCCCTGCGGGGGGCGCTGCGGGCTCTCCGGCATCGGCGCCTCGTCCTCCTGCTTGCCGTGTCCGCGGAAGGCGCCGAGGTCGAGCACCTGCGGGGCCTCCACGTACACATCCAGCTTCTTGGTGCTGACGGTGGCGACGTCGAAGTACGTGCGCCGCACGTAGACAGCAAGAAGGTCGGGGAAGGTGCGCAGCCGGGCGGTGCTCTCGTACTCGGACGGTTGCGAGCAGCCCTCGCAGCGGCAGTCGATGGTCGTCGGGGCGAAGGTGTGCGTGAGGCACTCCTGCATGCTGAAGCGCGGGCGCTCCGGGACGGCGGCAGACTCGGCAGCGGCGGCGGCGTCTCCAGCCGCTGTTGGGACAGTTGGTGTGGCAGCGGCGGCGGCTGTGATCATGGCGGCCGTCATGGGCACGGCGAGGGAGAGGCAGCACTCCTTGGTGTACGAGTAGCGCACCTTGCGGCACTCGCGGCACTGGATGCGCTGCTCCACGACCATCTCGAAGGCGTCCGCGGGCAACACCGCCGCCGCTGCCCCGCCCGCGCCGTCGCGCATGTGGCGCTGCATCTCCTGCAGGAGGTACGCAAAGTACTCCTGCGCGTCCTGCTGGCCGCCGGTGGAGAAGTCGGGGTGGTTGTTGGCGAAGACGTTCTTGAAGAGCCGCGGGCTGACACCGTTGAGCTTCGCGTCGACGTCGCTGCGGCTGAAGGCGCCCGAGAGCAGGCCGGCCGCGAGCCGCTCCGTCTGGCACTGCCGGCAGTTGTACGGGCTGGCGCGGCACGCGGCCTGGTGCGCGCACACCCCGCCGGGGTAGTAGCGCTTCTGGAAGACGGGGAAACGCATGAGGCACTGCACCACCGAGGCGATGTAGCAGCTGTTGCCGATGTTGTAGATGCCCGTGTGGCCGGGCCCCGTCGCCGGCTCCAGGTCCGCGCCCGCCTCGGTGATCTTGTTGAAGTCGAACTGCGACGAGTAGTCGTACTCCATCTCACCCAGCGTCTTGGCCGTCTTCTTGGCGGTCGCCACGTCGATGCCGAAGTGGCGCATGTGCGCGGCGTAGTGGACGTCGGCGACGGTGTCGTCGCAGAGGTAGCAGTAGAAGTCGGCGCCGTCGGCAACCGTCGTGCCGAGCTTCACCGACGCGGGGTGCCCCGTCTCATGGAAGTGCGCGAGCGCGTGCCCCTTGCCGCCGGACTCGGTGCGCGGGCACCCGATCGCGCCGCACGTGACGCACATCCAGTTGTTGAGACAGCACCCGCAGTCGGGGACGTTGCACGGGTGCTCCGACGTGGGCGGAGCCGCTGCCGGGAAGGGGCTCGGCTGCTGCTCGAGACACACGAGGTGCGGGCACTCGGCGCGCGCGAACAGCAGCGGGTCCTCGTTGGTCATCTCGACGGCCCCGGGGACGGGGGCGTGCACAATGGCCGCGAAGGAGGCGGCGGCGAGCTCCGGCACAGCGGCGAACTCGACGCGGCACTCCCCACAGCATGCGGCGTACTCGTACTCTTTGGCGGCCACCACGCCGAGCTTGTTGGTGTCCGTGACGGCAGGCGCCGGCTCGGCCGGGAGCTTCTCCTGCACCCGCACGTACATGGCGTGCGAGGCGTTGAGCTGCATGTGCTTGGCGACGTGCTCGGCGCAGACACCGGTGAAGCACGACATGCACACAAGGACGCCGGGGGCGTGGTAGCAGGCACGGCAGCAGTAGGCGCACTCGTCCTTGTGCACCAGCGAGCTGCTCGGCGGAGCGCGCATGCACGACTCGTCCCACGCGTGCGGGCACGGCGTGTCTGACTTGGCGAAGCTCATTACAGGATGCAGGAAATGCGAATATTGTGCAATGCAATCACTATGAAAAAAGATTTCTTTTTTTTTCTTTTCCTTAAATAGAGAAGAATAGAAACTTATTGTTGTTGTTGTTGATTAAGGGACCGACGATGCCAATGCTGAAGAACAAGTATATGTAAGTTCAAGGCGGGGGATAGAGAAAAGTAGATGAAAAGGAAAGCTGATCTGATGACTGATTAAGGGAATTCGGAGGTGTGAGAGAGTGAGTGAGTGCGTGTGTGTGTGTGTGGAAAAGAAACGACAAGGAAGAAGTGAGGCGGTGCACATTCATATGTCTGTAGAGGGATAACAAGTGAAAAAGGCACCTGACGGACAAATAAAGTGTTTCAACACACACGCAGATATTCTAGAAGAAGCGGGATATACCAAAGAGGTATGCAAGCAGTTGATAGCGTGAGAAAATCTTAGTCACAAGATAAGTTTTACTCGTTGGCCAAGTGAGGAAAATGACAGGGAAACAAAAACAGGGCTTTTTGGTTGATATAAACAATAGTAATAATAAAAAAGTGACGTTATCAAGCGCTATCAGAAACCGAAGGTGCGGGGTAATGAAACGATAATGAAAAAGAAGATGAAAATGGGGCAAAGACGGAAGAAAGGAGACAAGGAGTCTCGTCATCGGAAAGCGAAATAAGATAGCAAAGGAGGGGGAAAAAAAAAAGAAACACAAAGCGGTGAAGACAAAATTTGAGGGAATTACAAGCGAAAGTGAGCGGGGGAGGAGGGGGGGGGGTCGAAGTACACGTTTAGTAACTATTCAGTTAGCTTCTTCCCCCCCCCCCTTTGACCCGTAGTGCTCTGGTGTATCTCAGTCTCAACATTTTCATTATTCAAGAGCAATATGTTCTTTCCTTCTTCACCTCTTTTCCACTTCGTTCATCTCTCTCTCTCTGTCGCTCTCTCTCTCTCTCTCTCTCCATCTCTGACAAGGAACGGCCGAACAAAGAATGAAGTACCAGTCACCTCCCTGGAAAAGCGCACTTTACTCGTCCTTGAAGACGGGAGGACGCTTCTCGGCGAAGGCGGTCATGCCCTCCTTGCGATCGTAGGTGGCGAAGGTGCTGTTGAAGAGTGTCGCCTCCAGACGGAGACCCTCGGCCAGCGTCGTCTCGGCGGCCGCGTTGATGGCCTCCTTGGCGAGCTTGACGGTGATCTGGCTCTTCTTGGCGATCTCCTCCGCGATCTTGGTCGCGGTGGGCAGCAGCTCCTCGTGCTTGACGACGCGCGTGACGAGGCCGGCGCGCTCCGCCTCCTCTGCGGTGTAGACGCCACCGGTGAGCACCCACTCCATCGCCTTGGCCTTGCCGATGGCGCGCGTGAGGCGCTGCGTGCCGCCCAGCCCGGGGATCGTGCCGAGGTTGATCTCGGGCTGCCCGAACTTGGCCTTCTCGCTCGCGATGATCATATCGCACGACATGGCCAGCTCGCAGCCGCCGCCAAGGCAGAAGCCGTTGACGGCCGCGATGATGGGCTTGCCCACCTCGCTGAAGCGCCGCATAGCGCGGAAGTCGTCGCCGCGAACGTAGTCGACGAACGTGCGGTCCTTCATCATCTTGATGTCAGCGCCGGCAACAAAGGCGCGGCCCTCGCCGGTGACGATGAAGCACGACACGGAGGGGTCCGCGTTGTACTTGAGCAGCGCCGCCATGAGGCCGTTGACGACGTCCGCGTTGAGGGCGTTGAGCGCGTCGGGGCGGTTGATGGTGAGCGTCATCACCTTCCCGGACTGCGCCGTCTTGATCACCGACGCCGAGAGGAAGAAGGCACTGCGGCGGAGCATACTGTTTGAGAGTGGGTGGGGAAAAGAGAGAGAGAGAGAGAGAGGCTGTAGGGTGGGGTGTAGTGTGGAGTAGGTGCTGATGAAGCTAGGCAACAACAAAGATGAAGACGGGCTTGATGAGGAAATAAAATGGTAAAGATCGAAGAGAGAAACAAAGACTGAAAATGTGGAGAGAGAGAGAAGGGAGGGTGTGTGGTAATATGGTGCAGTTGCTCACCGAAATATAGTTGTACGCCGCATATGAAGATACTAACACAAAATACTAGAAGATATGCAGCTAGTTTAATTCCAAATAGGACCCAGAAGAGTCAAAACGGCGCTAGCCGTTGAACGTTTTGTATATATAATTTTTCTGTCTCTCGCTTTTGTCTGCACGGCAGAAGTTACTCCCGAGAATCACTACTCAGGTCAGAACATCCTGATGTTACACATCTTCAGAGCACACTTTTTTTTTTTTTTTGCTCGTAGATTTCACTGCTGATGTTATTCCATGCGGAGGCTGTCTGTGTCCGAGCTGAGTGGAAGAAAAGGAAGAAAACTGTGGGAAGAGAGACGGAGAAAGAGAGAGAGAGAGAGAGAGTAAGGCACATTGGGCTAGAACAAACAAGGGATGGGGAGAGGTGCGAGAGCCAAGAACTTCACAGGTAATAGTGGTTAGCACAGATAAAGGCAGTGGGAAAAGAGACAGTCGAAAGCATCGCATCACACTCAGTGAACAGCGGCATACATTCAGTGAAGAGGAAGAAAAGGAAAAGGGGGGGGGGAATAAAGCGATGTTTGTTTGTATGAGCGGGTCGGTGAGGAAGAGGGTGCGGAGGACAACCACTTAAGGTGATCAAAAGGAAAGGGAATGTAAGAAACGAAAACAAAAAGGGAGCGAAACACGCTGAGGCATCCCTCGATGTGCAAAAGTGGAAAGGGCAATATGAGAAGTAAGAAGAATTGCAGAGAAGAAAGAAAAACAACAGCAATAACATCAGCGGAGAGAAGAAAAGGGGTAAGTAAAAGAGGTAAAAGTCACGGGGAGAAAGCCCCGTGAGACATCGAGAACTAAGAAAAAGCTGGGGGTGATGAGAGCGTTTTGCTTGGGTAATACCGCACCACTTTTTGCTGCTGTTGTTGTTGTGTTGCTGCTGTTGTAGGTGAAGGGAGGAGAGAGAAAGAGGGGGGGAAAAACTAGTGTGTAAAGGAATACCGAAAATGAAAAATGGAAACTACATCAGGTGCTGCTTTCGTCATTGCGTTACAGGGATGGGTACGCAAAATACTTCCATCAGTAACGTGGCTGTAAAGCAAGTGAAAAGCATCACAAATACGAATATGTTCGTCTAAAATCGAAAAAAAAAAATGAGTACATGTCTCCTTCATGCTCCTCTTTTCCCCTCCCTCCTCATTTTGCTGGCTTTCCATCTCTTTTTCCCTACCTGTTTTCATTCTTGACTCTCTGCCCCCTTGAACAACAACCAAAGAAATAAAAAAGAGGAAGAGATAAAGAACTCATATGATATCAAGTACGTGCCTTTTGAGCGTTTCTGTGTACATTTCATTGTTAGATGTGATACTCACGTGTCTCCCCCCTATTGCAGGAGCTTGTCCAACTGGTTGTTGACGTCCTGCTGCATCGCGTCCTGCGAGCGCATCTCGCCCTGGTTCTTCTTGGCGTCGTTGTTGATGAGGCGCGTCATGTACTGCAGCGCCATCTGGACGTTGGCGACGGCGCTCTCCATGGTGACACCAGCGAAGAAGGGGTGCTTGAGAAGGTCCGCGCACGACGGGCGCGCGTCGGGGTCCCGCACGAGGCACTTGCTCACAAAGTCACGCGCCTCCGCCGAGTAGCTGGGCTTCTCCGGCAGCGACGGCGTCGTGTCACCGGAGAGCTTGGCGAGCAGCTGGAAGAGGTTCATCTCGCCGGCGGTGGCGCCCCACGGGTTCTTGCCTGTCGCCGTCGCGATGACGGTGAGGCCAAGCGACCAAATGTCGCTGCTAAAGCTGTACGCGCCCTGCTCGAGACGCTCCGGCGCCATGTAGTACATGGTGCCCACGTACGTCGACGACACATCCAGCGTCTGCACGAGCTTCGACACGCCAAAGTCGGCGATCTTGACGTAGCCGGCGTCGTTGATCAGCAGGTTTCCCGGCTTGATGTCGCGGTGGATGACGCGCTTCTCTGTGTGCAGGTAGTCAAGTCCCGAGACGACCTGGAAGAAGATGTCGCGCAGGATCGACTCCTCCAGTCCCTCCCAGAACTCGCCAACGTCCTTCACGGTGTACGCCATCCACTCCATCGGGATCACGATGGCGCCGTCCTCCGCGTCCCAGTACGCCCCGTAGTTTTTCATGACGTACGGGGAGTCGTTCTTGGAGCAGAAGAAGGACAGCTCGCGGTCGATCTCGTCGCGGTGCGTCTTGGAGGAGATGGGAATGCGCTTGAGCGCCACCGGCGTGCCGTTCTTCAGCTTCGCAAAAGACACGTCGCCGCTGGCGCCGCGCCCGACGCTGCGCCGGAAGGTGGGGTCAACGTCGTCTTTGGTGACAGTGGAGGGGAGCTTGCGGCCGTCCTTGGTGAAGAGGCCCGTCTCGTTGAGCAGAAAGGCGCGCAGCTGCAGTGAGTTGTTATTTTTGATCTGGTACGACTGAGCGTCTTGCGCCGACGCCTCCACGGTGCCGGCGTCAAGGGCAAGGTTGAGTCCCGGGCGCTTCTTCATAATGATACTGATGCGGTAGTTTCTATTATAGTTGTTGCAGTTGTAAAACACTACTTTGCTCTCTACTGTATGGGCGTAACTACTTTACTTCAAGTGATTCTCGTCAAGTGAGGTATGTGAAGTTAGAATTCTATTTCGATTTCCTACTCGTTTGTTGTTTTTTTTTCACACATAATGGAGTGAGATGTTGAAGAAGATACCGAGACGATGCGATGACAGCATGAGCAGAAAGAGAGAGGGAGAGAGAGAGATGGAGGGGGGGGGGAGTGTGAACGCCAGGAAAGCTCATTGTATTCATAATTACCTTTGATGAAGGCAGTTCTCGCAAGTGCAGCGTTAAAACTAATGTTTACGGAGAACGTTAAAAAAAAAAATGGGGAAAAATCGTGCCGCAGCAAAGATGCGATGAAGTGCAAGTTGAAGATGATTCTAATTGTAGGAATCACACGTAGAGCAACCCAAAAAGTTGGATAACAACGAAAAAAAAAGAAAGAAAGAAAGAAAGAAAACGAGTAAAGCGCAAAAACAATATATAAAAAGAAAAAGCAAACATCAAAGGGCAAATAGGAAAGAGAAAAGGCTGATACAGGATGAATAAAAAATGTTGTGTGTATGTGTGTGTGTGGAGTGGGGGGGGGGGGGGGGGAGGGTGCCGAAACGGAGCGTACCTTATCCAGTTATGAAAACAAATCATCAATGGAAAAGGCGCCTCCACGATTGGTTTGCACAGCACCACCTCCCTGTTGGTTATTGTTAAAGGTGTTTTGTGATGTAGATATCTCCGTGTTACTGGCAGGATGAGCAACTCCGTTAAAAGTGAAACCAGTGTTGTTATTGTTGATGTCGTTCCGCAGATTGTTAACAGATGTGCTGTTATTCATCTGGGGATATCCACTGCCGTTGTTCCCGCTATTATAATTGTCACTGGCATTTATATTGCCGTAATTATTTCCGTTAATGTTGTTATTGTTGTTCACCCCCGTAGGAACATATGTATGGTCAAAATTGCTGGAGGGAGGGGCAGCGAAATTGGCGCTGAAAGGCTGCGTTGATCCGGGTGTAACGTTAGTAATGTGTGGTGCCATCATATTGCGCGCAGGATCACTGTGGTTCATCGGCTGCGTTGTTTTACCAGTGACTGTGTTGTTGGAGTTGTTTTCCGTAAAATGATGTGTGGTAGCGCTAGGGGGAGCACCACGCAACGTCATGGCGTTGGGATTTAAGTTAGCACCGTTGTTGGTGATACCGCTTCCAAAGTTGAGACTTTGGTTGTGGCCGGCATTTCCGTTCGAGACAGTGGGTGGACGGTTCGCCTGTGTGTTTTGACCAAAAAGATCAATGTCGTAATTATTGGATGTCGTTGGCGCAAAGGCAGTGGCCACGGCAGGAGTGGGTAACTGAGGGTTCGATGCAGAAAAATCCGAGGAGCCATCCATATCGACGGTGGCCACGGGATGCTGAAAGCCGGATTCATCCGCCGCCGCGGAGCCGCGATTGTCATTGAGTTGATTCAACCTTCCGCGAGCCTCAGGGGGGAGAGGTTGCTGCGGTGGAAGACGACGGAACGCCGAGTGCTTTTGCTGTGAAATTTGTTTCGACACTTTACGCGTGCATTTGACCCCGTTGAGTGAGTTCGCCATCGTCTTCAGGGGATTCGTTGCCTCCGACAATAGAAGACCTAGTTGGACAAAGAAGACGTTAGCTGCGGACCACGTTGTCATTGACGCCTGCTCCAATGCAAAGCCCTCGTTGATCATAGCATCTTGAACTGAATTCATGTACTCATCACCAAAGAGCTGCAGATCTTCCATCTGATCCCGCAGTTCCCGCTGCGCCATCTCGATCATAGCTGGGTTCGCTCCTTTCGCTTCAGCGTTCCGTACGGCGGCCTCGCGCACCTGAATCTTGCGGCGGTACATGTCGAAATCAGTACGACGGACATCAACAATGTTGGCTGCTTCTTTGCTAGCCGTATCCACGTTAGCCAACGCATTCTTGAGTAAGCTAGAGCACGAGACGGCGCTGGACGAAAAATCCTGAACAAGCTGCTTCAGCTTATTGTTGGCCGTCCACATCTCGCGAAACTCTGCCTGAATCGCGGCTTCACCCTCCACTTCCTGATCACACGACTTGTGAAATTCATACAGTGTGACCATTGTGTTGTTCACCTGTGACGACAGCTTGTTCATCGTCTTCACGATCGCCTCGAACTCGCCTGTCAGTTGCACAAGCTTACGGTGTGTCTCCCGCATCGAAGAGCTGCGCTTGTCGTACAGAGCATCACGCGTTTGTTCAAAGTCGCCAAAAAGTGACAGAAGTGACAGTTTGCTTGAGCCGATAAGTTGACCCACACCTTCTGGCGTTTGCAACTTCTTCAGTGAGGAGCGCAGTGAGGAGAACAAATCCTCCAGGGTATTTGTAGCTGATTGCATTTTCTTCTTCGACTTTTGAAGTAGCTGTCGGTAGTGGAAAAGAGAAATATTAAATGTATCTCTTTGAGCGAGAAAAGAAAGAGGTGTTGGCTGTGCTTTCTTTACGTATCACTGTTCTGCCGCAGCTAATTGAACACACAACAAAAGGACTTGGATGTATGTTCTATTTAAATGGGCGAACTTCGTAATTTTTATTTAATGTGTGCGGAGGCGTTTTTAACGCACGACGGAGAGGAGTACAAACAAACAAAACAAAAAAAAAGTAGTAAGAAATAGCAACCGAAGAAAGAGAGGAGATTTTTTTTTTTTAAGAAGAGATTTCTCAGCAGTAAGAGTAGCGACAATTAAAAGAAGCCACGTACGCTACAATTCTATGAAGCGGCAAGTGGAGAGAGGGGGGGGGGTAAGAAACGAATAAACGGAAAACACAGGTCATCGCTACATCATCAAATCTTCCTCGTCACGTGTATACATGCATATTCTCTCACTTAATGCGACAACAATGTGTACAGCGGTGTTGTCTGGGACTGCGAAACTATTGAACGGCGAAAGGCGGTACACTGAGAAATTCATTTATCTTCACGACGATTCGTAATTTTTTTTTTTCGCACTTGAGTGGTGATGACATTTCAGCACATCAGAAAAAGTATCATTCATTTGCGACGCGTGTTTTCGTTACAGACATCGTCAATTGAGATGTGTCTATTTCACTTTTTAAAAAATTCAAAATGCTTCATAAGCTTAATACACGACAGAAAATTACTTATTTGTGGTGCGACAGCACTAATGACAGTACCCTTTAATTCACGAAAGAAACGAGGTTCACAGAAGTCCGCCGACAAAACCAGAACATTTACTCGTCGTCCTCTTCGGGCTCCTGGAGAGCAATGAAGGGGTTGTGATAGATAACATCACACTCGGCAAGAATCTCGGGAGAACCCTCGGGAGTGAAAGCGGCGAAGATGGAGTCCTCACGGCTGCGCTCGGTGCCCTCCTTCCACTTGAGTGGCACAATAGAGACGGTGCTACCGTCAGGCAAAACCTCGCGTGACACCTCTCCCTCCTCCACAAAAATATTTTTGCCGAATACAATGGACACCTTGCGCGCCATCTCACCGTTATGATTCGAGACCGTCACCCGCAGTTTTTCCACCGCACGAACAAGCATCGGATCAACCGTGGCGTTCATCATCTCGCGTAGCGAGAAACCGGGGCCCTTGAGGGCGTTGCTCCAGAAGTTGGGAATAGCATCGAGCTGTTTATCGCGCTCGTCCAAGAGCGGCTGTTGTTTTTCACTAGCCTCCAGCAGCAGCTGGGACTTTTTCTTGTCGGCATCCGAAATAACCTTGACGATTTCAGCATCATAGCTCTTGATAGATTCCTTTTGAGCGTCCGTGAGAGGCATTGTGGCAATATTTTTTTTTTTTGTGTGTGTGTGTGTGTGCGTGTATGCGTCTGTTTGAGTGTTGTGTGACTTTTGACCGTGAGTAAGACTTTAAAGTAGCGAAAAACTAGACCTGTAAGTGAAGCAGGGGGGGGTCGAAAACAGTCGTTGGAGTTAGAACGTCAAAAGGATAGAATAATTAAAATAAAGAAACAGATAGTTCTTAAGCAAAACATAAAATATGAGTCGCCCACACTGAGAGCACCCATTTGGATGTAATAATACAAAAGACATCGCAGCAAATATTTATAGAAAGCACCTAATTTGCAATACAGACAACAGAAGCAAATGAAAATATATTATCGCAGCTGTTTTTTTTTTTTTTTAACTGTCAACGACACTATAGTAAGTTATTATCATGTGTGCAACACGACCGTCGTCTGGTAAAGGAAACGCATGAATGAGAGAAGTAAGCAAATCAAGACAGAAGAGCACAATAGAACAGCACATGGACCCTAGACATGTTGGAGGAGTACATCGCACGACAGCAGTGCGAGTTGTTTCGGAAAAATAATGAAAAATGGCTTCTAAAAATACTTCGTACGTAAACGCTGTCTCTTACCGCTGAAACAAGTAACGCAATCAGTGTATGCAAATACAACTCTGTACGTACTGGTACTTGGATCACAAAAAAAAAAAAAAAAAAAAAAAAAAGACGGAACAGCTCTACATATGTCATGTATGTTGTCATTTTGTTATTCTTGTTGTTGTTGTTGTTGTTGTTGTCGCTCCTTCTATCGTAATGGTTTTCCGAGTATGGGAAAGGGGAAAAAAAATAATAATTTTGATGGATCGACCGTATCATACGTACTACGATCTCCTGTTGAATGATTAGTGAAAACGTGCTTACAAAAAGAGCATCACAACAAGTTAGAAACAAAAGTGGGAAATATATATATATATGAGGTAATCACAATTGGTGGAGTTCTGAAACATGAAACGAAACGTGAAGAGTAGCAGTAAAGAAAGAAAATAGGAAGGCGCCAAAACACAGTTAAATGGGCTTGCGTGTGTCTGGCGCTCAGATACGTTTGGCTAGCGCAACACCAAACTTACACGCATAACGGATGCCGTTGTATAACAGTGGGTATGCAGGGGCATCCGCAGCGCCATTATTTTCGCCGAGTTCTTGGTGATGCTTCTCTTCGTCGCGGAACTTTACGATGTAGTCTTTGACATCGCTCCACGCCTGCTTTTCCTGCTCAGACTCCGTTGCTGCGGCCGTGGCGACCTCCAACTGTTCCATCTCTCGAAGTTGCTCGTTGTAATGATCGTAAATGGTAATCTCAACAGCGGCGTGGCAGCACATCATGGCCTCTTTCCCAAGAAGCGCAGTGCCACCGCCCATCACGAGAGCGCCAATCTTAAAGAGTGGGTCCAGGATGGTTGTATTGACACCGTGCTGGCTGGCCAGTTCGGTCATGACGCGACGGTGCACAATCTCATCGTCCAGAATCTCCTTCACAATAGGAACGGAGTCGTCGAGGGGCGACATGAATGCCAACTGATTCGCGGCGATCCGCACCGCCGCCACCTCGCCAGCATGATCAACACGCACGATTTCATCAATTTTGCTTTGTTTGATGGGTGTGGCGAATACGGGACCCCTCACGCACAGTGTGCGGCGGAGGAGGGTAACGGAGGACCGGCGGAGCATTAGAATGCAATAGGTGGTGGTGTGTGGGTGGGGGGGGGGGGGGGGCGGCGCTTTTCGGTGCATGGGTCAATGGTGTGGGGGGGGAAGGGGGAAGGGTGCGGGTAACGGGGGTGGGTGTCGGGCGAGGAGGGGGGGGCCGGGGCGGGGCGGGGGCCTTGCGGCCGGCCACCAGCGCACGAGGCCCCTAGAAACAACAATAATACGAGTTGAGGGCGTCACATTCGGGAACAGCGGCGTTCTGCAAACCAAGCCCTTGCATTACACGTCGTTGCGCGTGGTCCCACCTTTGGGGGAACGTTTGAAGGGGGGTGGGGGGCGCGCCTGGTTCCCTATCGAGACGTTCGGCGGCTGTCCAACAGAGGACAACGTGTCAGGGAGAGGGGCGCGTTCTACCCCTGCGCGCGTTCGCCCAGCTTACTATAACCCTCCCCCTTTCCCTCTCTGTTAGCAAACGTCCAAACGGCTCTGAAGATACCGGGGGGGGGGGGAAACGGAGGTGCGAGGGTTGCGCGTTGCGCTGCGTGATCGCCGCTTGCCCCCCACCCCCTCCCCGCTGCTGGCGTCCCGGCTACGCGGTCGGTGGTAGTGGTGCCATGTGGGGGCACCGGTGGGCCTCGCCCCCACACCCCGCCCCCGCCACCCCCGCGCCCCTCGTGGCCAACACGCGCAGCTCGCAGCCCCCCTCCCCACACGCCCCCAACCCCGCCCAATGCCCCATAAAAAACACACCGTCCAACAAACAGCAACAACAACTAAAAAGGTCATTGTTTCTCTTTACCAGTTTTTTTATTACCCCCCCCCCCCCTACAAAACACCAGTAACGGTAGTTTTCGCTGATAGACTGAAATTTGGCAACATGTCGAAGACGACTATCGCGTCCGAGTGCTCCGTGCAGGCGGCGAAGGAGTTTGTGTCCTTCCTGAACAAGTCTGTTACACCATTCCATGTGGTGCGCACAGTGTCTGAAATGCTGCAGAGCGCGGGGTATCAGCAGCTTGACGAGAAGAAAACGTGGCCGCCGCTTAACAAAGGCGGTAAGTACTACGTTATTCGTAACGAGACGAGCATTGTCGCCTTTTCCCTTGGCGGCAATTTCAGCCCCGAAAATGGACTCAAAATTGCCGGCTCGCACACCGACTCTCCTAACTTGTCGTTGAAGCCGCACACCAAGAAGGAAAGCAACGGCTACAAGCAGGTTGCCGTTCAGTGCTACGGCGGAGGCCTGTGGCACACGTGGTTCGACCGCGATCTTACGGTGGCTGGCCGCGTTATTGTGTCCACCCCTTCGTCGGATAGTGTCAATAGCCTTCGCAGCTGGCTTGTCTCCTTCGATAAGCCACTTCTTCGCATTCCCAACCTGGCGATCCACCTCACTAGCGGTAATGATCGTACTTCCTTCACCCCCAACAAAGAGCAGCATCTCGTGCCTGTTATTGCCACTTCGGTCGCGGAGACCCTCAACGAGGCTCCTGCCACGGAGAGCGCTGCCAAGGAAAACGGCACACAGTGTAAACTTCTGATGGAAATGATCAGCGAGCAGATTGGGTGCGCCGAGTCGGATATTGTCGACTTTGATCTGAGTGTTGTTGACACTCAGCCGGCTGCCATTGGTGGTGCGCGCGATGAATTTATTTTCTCGGCCCGTCTGGACAACTTAATTTCGTGCTTTTGCTCCGTGAAGGCACTTGTAGAGAGTGACGCCTCTCTGGAAAACGACGATATGGGCCGTGTCATTTGTTTGTTTGACCATGAGGAGGTGGGGTCTTCCTCGTCGCAGGGCGCAGGCGGTACTTTGATCGCTGATATTGTCGAGCATATTCTCAGCGGAAGCTCCGCTCTGCGTGCGACCCTCGTCGCGAATTCCTTCCTGCTTTCCGTTGATGGCGCTCACGGTGTTCACCCAAATTACGCTGACAAACACGAAGGCGCGCACCGACCTAACCTTCACTTAGGACCTGTTCTCAAGTACAACGCAAATGTGCGCTACGCCACAAACGGCTACACCGCTGCGCTTGTGAAAACGCTGGCGAAGAAGGTGGATGTGCCAATCCAAGAGTTTGTGGTCAAAAATGATTCACCTTGTGGCTCCACCATCGGCCCGATTCTTTCGACACTGTCCGGTATCAAGTGTGCTGATATCGGCAATCCCATGCTGAGCATGCACAGTATTCGTGAAATGTGCGGCACTCTTGATATTTATTACATGACTACACTTCTGCGCTCCTTTTTTGATAATTACTCGAAAGAGGCGTAAAAGGAGAATTGCTTTGTAAATGCGAGTGATTACAGTGCTGACATATTCATTGTTTCCATAAATACCTGGAAATTTGAAACAACGTTTCTGCTTCTTTTTTTTTTTTCCAGCTTCTACGAAAAAGAAAAAAAAAGGAAGAGCTGAAACACTACCTGAAGATGCGGGATCCGCCCCACGAGTACTTCCTTTTTTTTTTTTTCTCCCTCTAGCGTCGAAGTAACGTTCATGGTTCCATGCCAAGTATTATCACTATTCTGAACCTTTTGCTCTTTTCTTGTTTTGCCTATTTCAATGCATTCATCATAACTCTTCTTGCTTGATTTATTTTTTCTTTTATTTCTATTGATGATTGCCTCCTCCTCTTTCCTCCTCATTTTTTCTTGCTTGAAATTTCGTTTTCTCTTCCTTTGCCCAAGTCTCATATTCTTGTTGAATCGACAGTCATTTTTCTTTTCTCTTCATCTACTAACGGTATTTTTGTGGTAAAGGAGGGATCAAAGAAAAACATGGAACGAGGAAATGGTTGTCGAACTGTGTATTTGAGAAAAAAACAAGAAGAAAAAAAAGGTATAAAATGATTATACATTTATGCATACATTGGACAGCATTCTATCGTTACATTTTCTTTCCCTCTTTACTATTTCCAACAGTTTTTCTGACACTGTTGATGCACACGTAACGATACTAATAGTAAACGCGTTAAAATATGAAGGCTCTGTCAAAGGTGTTTACAGTAGACGCGACTTTTATTATTATATTATTATTGTGTGTCCACATTTTCTTTTTGTATTACCGTATCTGCGTCTGTTATTGGCAATAAATGAAATCGTACAGACGCATTTCATGCTGTTTTTATTTCTCACCTGTTCTGTGCTCCAGTATCAGCATGCCGGAAATGAACGAAAGAAACAACAACAACAACAAAAAGAACATTTGTGCGTGTATGGGAACATGCTGTCTTGAGATAGCTTACGAATGTGCACAGAACGTGCCCATGTATTGCCAACAGGTGATATAATGTGTACCTTCACACACCGCCGTTTGCTGCGTAGTGCACTCTTAACTAAGTGTCCGCACGCTCTTATGCCCCCGTGATATGTTTAACGATCACATTTATATCTCTCCATTATTCTCTCCCTTTCGCCGACGTCTCTACACATCACTTTATTTGAAATGCCACAGTCAGTATACAAGAAAAGAATTCAAGATGGGCCGTTTCAAGCCGCTCGCTATCAAGAAGAAGTACGCCAAGAAGATGAAGCAGAACCGCCCGGTTCCGTACTTCATCCGCCTGCGTACTGGCAACCGGATCAAGTGGAACGAGAAGCGCCGCCACTGGCGCCGCACGAAGCTCAACTTCTAAGAAGCAAGTTGTGGAATTCTTCTCCTGTTTTCCTTACGTAGTTTGTTCTGTAATGGGAACTGACAAGCTTTCTAATTTATTTTGATTCATTTTCTTATCACCCAAACTAAAATCAGAAAAAAAAAATTATAAGAGTGCATTTTGACATGCGTTACATATATATACTAACGACTGCTGTGTCAGTGCCAATGTGGTTCAATTGCGCTTTGTACGCACCGCCGTGTTGTCGATGTCTTGTTTGTGTCCTCGTACTTTTGAGCCTGTTTTGCGGCAATGGCACTTGTGTTTTACCCTCATTTACGGTCACATTTAGCGCGGTGATGCTAAATAGGCACGATAAACCGAAATAGATGATAGAGAATGAAAAAAATGAAATAAAATGTACATCCCTTAGGAGGACAATATTTGAAGTCATTCATATCGCTATTCCATTCCCCTTCCCACTAATTTCACTTTTCGGCTACTGTCGTAGTACTCGGCGGTGAAGACTTTTTTTTCTGCTCTTTCTTTCGCTCTTTCGCTTTGACTTGTGGCAAAACGTACCTTTCCTGTTAGTTTGCCTCAACTTTGACTAGTTATCCTCTTTAGTCTTTCATTAAATAGAAGTCTTTCTCTTCCCCAAATAAGTTTACATAGAAAGATAGTGACCTTCACAAAGGTTTAAGCAGTGTTATACACGTGCGTACAATTACCATTGCAACTACTAGAAAGTTTTATCCAGACACCACACACGGAAGATAGGACACCTACTAACGGATTAGCTGACTCATACACCTTTTTTTTTTTTTTCTCACCAAAAGTGGTTGTCATTTTTTGCTTCTCCCTCCTGTGTTCTTTTTCGCATCATCCTTTCTTTTTCGTTCAGGTTTAACTCCTTTCATAGGTTTATTGTCGTATGCAGTAGTTTTTGCCTCTCCTTGTGCTTTTCCCACATTGTTTTTTTTTTCTGACAATTTCTATTTTTCTCGCAAGGGCATACCAAGCAAAGAGAATAATACTAAGAAAATAGTCATTCGGGTATTTGCACCACACACATCAGGTTACTCTTACGCTGCTGGACATTATTGCTTGAGAAAGGACCTTCACGAATTTCATTATCTGTCTTCTATTCTGTGCCGACAAGTACGCCGGTCACAATAAAAACAAGAAAGGTAGTCTAATCAACGACAGGAACTGTATTACTGCAAGCAAAATCGTTTGCTTTTTTTTTTTTTTTTTTTTGAAACACAAGGAAGTCACGATTATCGTTACGCTGCTGAAACACCTTGTTGCAGGGGAGTGTAACGAGAATTTTTATTGCAAATAGAAGAAAATATTACTACATTTAGAACTTCTGTTACGCTGAACGCTACCGACGCGAAGGCTTCGAAGAACAAAAACAAAGTATTCAGGTCGCCTTTTTTTGTTCATTACCTTTTCATCAATTTTGCTGGGCTCAGAGAGGAAAGGAGCTAACTGGGAACTAAATTGTGTGAATTCATCAATTCACTACGCTTTAGATTCTGTAAATTCCTTAGACACACCAGAGTGCGACTCTCTTCTTGCGTATTCTGCTCGCTCTCGTTTTTCCGCTATGCAGGGTAGTCAGTCCCGCGTGCAGGTGTCTGTACGGATACGCCCACCCGTGGTATCCTCCGAGTCTTCTGCAAATGATAAGGTTGTAATTCACAAGTACCGCGACGACTGCGTTGTTGTGGAGTGCAAGAATAAGGAGACTAAGAACTACAAATTCGACCACGTCTTCTCGAGCGATGACGGGCAGGCGCGTGTGTTCGAGACGCTTGGCGCGCCGATGCTGCAGGAGGCGTATGAGGGCTTCAACGTGTGCCTGTTCGCGTACGGGCAGACGGGCAGCGGCAAGACGTACAGCCTGCTGGCGGACTCGGCTGCGGAGGAGGAGCAGGGGCTGGCGCCGCGGTTCGTGCGGCAGCTGTTCGCGGAGGCGCAGCGGCGCGTGGAGGAGGACGGGGACCTGACGGTGAAGGTGTCGGTGTCGATGATCGAGGTGTACATGGAGCGCGTGCGTGACTTGTTGAGCACGCGCGCGCGGGGGCAGGAGCCGGAGTCGCTGGAGATCCACGAGGACCCGAACCGACGCGTGTACGTGAAGGGCGCGGGGAAGCACATTGTGATGAGCGCGGAGCGGCTGCTGGAGCTGCTGCGGCGCGGCAACGCGAACCGGCAGGTGGCGGAGACGCGGATGAACGAGACGAGCTCGCGGTCGCACGCGATTGTGCAGATCACGCTGTCGCAGGAGTACGACTCGCTGACCAAGAAGGACCTGGAGTGCTGCATCTCGCTGGTGGACCTTGCGGGCAGCGAGCGGCAGACCAAGACGGAGTCTGCCGGGCAGAGCTTCGAGGAGGCGAAGAAGATCAACCACTCACTGCTGATGCTGGGGCGCGCGCTGAACTCGTTCAGCGACCGCAAGGGCGGCGGGGACGCGTATGTGTCGCTGCGCGAGTCGAAGCTGACGCGGCTGCTGTCGGAGAGCTTCGGCGGCAACAGCAAGACGTGGATGCTGGCGACGGTGTCGCCGACGGTGTTCAACCTCACCGAGACCATCTCGACGCTCGAGTACGCCAGCAACGCCATGGCCATCACCAACAAGGTCCGCATCAACAAGACGATTCGAGATCTGGAGTACAATGACATGGTAAAACTGCGCACCTACTTTGAAAGCACCATAGCCACAGAGGAGCGGGTGATTGCCGACAAGGACGCCACCATCGCCGAACTGCGCGATACTATCGAAAGTCTCTCGGCTGAATTGTCACAGTTTAGCGATACGCAGGTGGATGACCAGCTGCAGGAGGCGTTATTTGAGAGAAGACGTCTTGTTACCGCTCTTCGCGCTGCGCTACGCCAGTCTGGGGCCCCCGAACACGTTTGCTTTAGTGGCGTGTGCAAGTGCAGCATCGCCCACATCTTGTTCGGCTCCACCGAAAAGTTGTCCCTTGTGGTTCCGACGTATGACCTCTCTGGCCCTCCTCCTATTTTGAGCCTCTCCGTCACTATCGATGCGAATGTCGAAGAGGATGTGGTGGTTTCGGTGCTGATTCACGAGGCTGTCCACTTTCCTGATTTTGCCCTGGCTGGCGCAGCTGTCAGTGTGTGGTTCGAGGGCCAGAGTGAGTCGAAAGTGCGCTTTCCTGTGGTGAGCCCAAACGGTGGAAACCCTGTCTTCAACGTCAGACAGACTTTTGTGTTTGGACCATTGACCGAGTACGTCCAGCGGTACTTCCAGTCGGACGTCTTGTATGTGCAGCTGGAGGGTCTCATCTAATAATGCCAATTGCCGCAATCATTTTCCCCCTCCCCTCCTGCTTCTACTAAAATATACATCTGTTGACGACCTTTTCCCTTAATATTCTGCTCCAAGTACTATATCACCGAACTATTCGCAAATTGATCTGCTGCTTTTATGGCCTGTACCATATACTTTCAAGATTTAAACGAAATCCCATGCCGTGGTCTCCCTGATCTCAGAGGGCACCTAATTGGGTCAGATAAATGATATCTTTCTGTCTTTGTCTTTGTCTGTGTGTCTCTGTCTCTGTCTCTGTCTCTGTCTTGTTTCTCTCCTCATTTTTTTTTTTTTTTGAAAATAAATTGCTCCCCCTTCTTATCATCATGCAGTACACCACTCGCTTGCCTGTCTCCCTTGCGTCACGCTGTTCCAAAACTGACTGGTCACCAAGTACTGGAAAAAGAAAACAGTGTAGAAGGGAGTACGCAAGTACCTTCTCTGGCTACTGCAACATAGATTAGACTTTTATTTTCTCCCCTCCTTTCCTTCTTCGTAGTTTATTCCGTACCTCACTCTGCTATCATCTCTGTTTCCCTGCGGTGATGTCTGACGCGCGCGTCAAGGTGGCGATCCGCGTGCGCCCCGTGCTCAAGATCGACAAGGTGAAGAACGAGGTGGCGGTGCAGGCGGCTGATGAGACGACGGTGGTGGTGGACGACAAGGGAAAGAATCGCACGGCTCGCAAATTCGACCACGTCTTCTCGAGCGATGACGGGCAGGCGCGTGTGTTCGAGACGCTTGGCGCGCCGATGCTGCAGGAGGCGTATGAGGGCTTCAACGTGTGCCTGTTCGCGTACGGGCAGACGGGCAGCGGCAAGACGTACAGCCTGCTGGCGGACTCGGCTGCGGAGGAGGAGCAGGGGCTGGCGCCGCGGTTCGTGCGGCAGCTGTTCGCGGAGGCGCAGCGGCGCGTGGAGGAGGACGGGGACCTGACGGTGAAGGTGTCGGTGTCGATGATCGAGGTGTACATGGAGCGCGTGCGTGACTTGTTGAGCACGCGCGCGCGGGGGCAGGAGCCGGAGTCGCTGGAGATCCACGAGGACCCGAACCGACGCGTGTACGTGAAGGGCGCGGGGAAGCACATTGTGATGAGCGCGGAGCGGCTGCTGGAGCTGCTGCGGCGCGGCAACGCGAACCGGCAGGTGGCGGAGACGCGGATGAACGAGACGAGCTCGCGGTCGCACGCGATTGTGCAGATCACGCTGTCGCAGGAGTACGACTCGCTGACCAAGAAGGACCTGGAGTGCTGCATCTCGCTGGTGGACCTTGCGGGCAGCGAGCGGCAGACCAAGACGGAGTCTGCCGGGCAGAGCTTCGAGGAGGCGAAGAAGATCAACCACTCACTGCTGATGCTGGGGCGCGCGCTGAACTCGTTCAGCGACCGCAAGGGCGGCGGGGACGCGTATGTGTCGCTGCGCGAGTCGAAGCTGACGCGGCTGCTGTCGGAGAGCTTCGGCGGCAACAGCAAGACGTGGATGCTGGCGACGGTGTCGCCGACGGTGTTCAACCTCACCGAGACCATCTCGACGCTCGAGTACGCCAGCAACGCCATGGCCATCACCAACAAGGTCCGCATCAACAAGGCGGCTAAGAGCCTCGAGATGAAGCAGCTTAAAGTCCTCGTATCACAGCTGGAGAGTCGACTGGAGTCGCTTGCTACCGCGAAGGACTCCCGCCAGTTCGAGATCGCCGCGCTAGAAGACGAGCGCGACGCACTGTCGCTCGCCGTGCGCAGCGCCAAGTCGCAGCGTGGCCTCAAGGAGAAGCTGGACGAGACGGTGCGGAACATCCGCATCGGTAATGAGGCATTGAAGACGCGCCTGCAGGCGGTGCAGCGCGGTGTCGTGTGGGAATTGGACAACGAGGTGGCCGCTCCCTTCTTCAAGGGCCGCTGCGGCCTCTCGCTCCGCTGCGTGCTCTGTGGTGCCCGCAACACGTACTGGTTGGGCCTACAATCGGAGAGTGGGCAACCTACCAAGGCGAAGCTGAAGGTGCAACTCTTTCCGGTCTCCCAGGAGGACGTCAGCGATGACTTTGACGATCCCCTCACGCGTCCCAGCGACGATGACAACTCCGTTGCCAACTACGCCGCCGCCTCCGGATCTGCGGGGGCGTCACTGTCCAACTCCGCTACGGTGCTGGCGACGACCGCTTCCGCCGCCGCCGACCCGTACGTGAACGTCGGCAAGGTACTCCAGTTCTGCCTGCGCGTCATCGAGGTGGAGGAGGTGCCGCCGGCGACACGTGCTAACGTCTTCTGCACCGTTACGCTGCGCCAGGACCCGCAATTGCGCACCATTTCTACCAAGACTGTTAAGGACGCCGACGTGCCGCGCTGGGACCTGGTGAAGTACTTTGAACTCGTAAATCTGACGCACGAAAGCGTTGACGTCTTGTGTAACCAAGACTTTTTCACGTTTGAAGTTTTTGGCTTCGCGAACTAGATAATCGTTCCCTTTTTCTTCCTCTTCTTTCAAGTATGCAATTCGTGACGTTTAGACCTGTTGTTCTGCTATCTTTTCCACCTACCATTGCTTTCCGTCCCCCTCCCAATTACATTGCTCCCCAGTCGTGGCCGACTCCGCTGACTGAAAAACAACAACAACAACAACACAAAAAGTAAAAACGAAGCCAAACATTCCCTCTGCATGTGCACAACTTGTGCTCGTACGTGGTCTCTTTGGTCGGTGATCATTCGTTCTCCATTCATTGTATCACTGCTTCACGAATAGAGCAACATCATCATCTAGGTGTTGTTTGCGTGCGTTCATGTAACACTGAGTTCGTCCGCTGCTCATTGTTTCTTCTCCTGGTTATTCTTTTCTTCTGACTGGTACACACACACACACACACACACATCCACTCCAGCTCGCACATGACTAGCCGCTATCTGCATGCCTACTACGCGGGCGACCAGTTTATCGACCCGTCGCCGCCGTGGCGCCGCGTCGCACGCACCGGCTTGACGCCGCGCAGCCCGAGCGAGGACTACCGCGAGGCTCCAAGCACCGCCCGCGACCTCTCCCCTAGCCCCACGCCGCGCAACACCACGTCCACCGTGCCCTCCATCGCGCGCAACTACGACTACGGCGGCAGCCGCGGCGAGAGCACCGCGTCGGGTGCCGCGCGGCGCCCGTCCTACACCCCGCGCAGCGCCATCGACACGTCGCTTGCCGCCCCGACGGGCCCCGGGGGCCGCGCGCGCGAGCACCCCACGCCCAGGGAGCGCGAGGACAGCAGCGCCGCGCACCGGCCCGCCACCTCCCCCCGCTCCCCGCGGCCTTCCACTGCCACTAGCGGCGGCCTCGCCGCACGCCTCAGCACCTACACGTCGCGCCGCACGGAGGAGGCTGCCGACGACGCTTCGCACAGCCGGCCGCGCACCGCCGTCGCCGGCGACACCCCGGCGCAACGTCGCCTGCACCAGCCAGAGCAGCCGTCGTCTGTGGCGCGGCGCCATACGGAGGCACTCAGGGCTGACAGCCGCCCCGCCACGGCCGTGACCCCTACCCGCCGCGCTCCCGCCGCCGCCGGCACCACCCCCAGGAGCCTCACCATGACGTACGAGCGGCCACGCTGGCGCACGGACCCCAGTCTCGGCAGTGGGCACAACACCAATAGCGTGAGCAGAAGCGGCAGTCCCGGGGCGGGCGGGCGGGTGTCCCACGGCACGTCGTCGCCCCCGAGCCCCGGGCGCGCGCGCGAGTCGGAGTCGGCGGGGCGCTACGACCGCGTGCCGCGCGACCAGCCCAAGTACCTGATCCCCGCGCAGCGCCCGGCGGACGCGGGGAAGCTTGTGGTGGTGCTCGACCTTGATGAGACGATGGTGTACGGCCGCGAGGGGCGCGTGCACGCCCGGCCCGGCGCCGGCGTGCTGCTCGCCGCGCTCAAGGGGCGGTGCGAGGTGATTGTGTGGACGGCCGGCACGCGCGACTACGCGCTCGAGGTGATCCGGCTCATCGACACGGAGCGCGCCGTGCAGCACTGCATCTACCGCCACCCGATGTGGTTCCGCAACGACGCGAGCTGCGTCAAGGACATCCGGCTGCTCGGCCGCCCCCTCGAGACGGTCGTCTTCCTCGACAACACCCCGGAAGTGTTCCGCGCGAACCCCGGCAACTCGCTGCTGGTGCGCGAGTTCTGCGCGGCGCCGAGCTCCGCCAGCGACGACACGCTCGCGGTCATCGCGGACATCTTCGACTGCGTCCTGGAGCGCTTCCCCTCGCCGCTGTGCTCGCACTTCATGGCCAGCAAGCGCGTCACCTCCTGCCGCGTGCGCATGGACAACAACCAGTTCATCGAGGTGAACATCCTCAAGCAGGACCAGCGCTTCTTCCAGCAGGCGTACAACTACCCGCTTTCGCGGCTGTACCAACACTACTACTGAGCGTCTCTCTTGCTTCTTCAACGAGCACGTCTCGCAACTACATCATCGTTTCTCATTCTATTTTTTTTCTATTTTTTTCTTTCGCTGTTGCTGTGTGTTTTTCCGTATAACATGTTACATTTCTCCTTATGCGACGCCATTGCGTGTCCAGATATGTAGGTTATCCTTCATTCGCTCTGCCCTCTCATTCTTCTGCCTTTGCTCTTTGTCGCTTTCATACGTACATGCATACATAGATATCTGGTGCGTGATATGCAGCCACTTTTTTAATGCTTCAAGCGACCGACACCAAGTGATTGCCACCCGAGTAGAATCGTTTTGCAATTCTTTTTTTTCTTCTTCCTCACTTAATTATCAGAAGCAGCACTTGAGAAGACGCTTACGTGAACGCGAGCGTGATTTTCTTTTTCTTTTTCTTTTTGTTTGCTTGTTTGTGTGTGTTTATGCTAGGACGCCGATGACAAGGGAGAAAATGGGTACAGCTAATGTATACGTGGTGTCTCTCAAGTTGCACATTACTGTGCGTAAGCTCGGAAACATAATCGACTCTGGTAACCTCTCTGTTTATCCAAATCACCGCTCCCCCCACTCCACCCTCCTCCTCTCCTCGTTCGCTCACGTAGGTTGCTGGACGTAGCATTATCATTCTTTTTTTCCCCCACTCAAGGTTATTATTCCTTTATTCTTCATTTTTTCTCTTAAACTTGGTATAATTTTCTGTATTTAAAGTTCTGGTGGGCATCCGCAGTGTTGACTTCCTAGCTTCCACCTTTTTTTTTAATAGCTCCCTTACTGTTTTCCCTCTTCCCTCTCCCCCCTTCCCCCTTTTACTGCTCTTTCTTTTGCTTTCCTAGACTAGTTTTTATTTTTCATCACTGTTTTCCCTCTTTTCTTTTTTTTATTTTGATTAGAGTCCCCTTCCCCCTTCTCCTCAATATTTTTCTGTTTTATTTTATTGTATTGTACTTTCTTCTTGACTTTTGTATTACACACACCACTCAGTATCCCCGGCGTGACTTTTTGCACTATCTCCACGACTACTTCAATTTCGTTTTCCTTGATCACAAATAATTCTCAAGAACGTTGTTGCAGGTGCGAGGAACACCTATTGTTTGCTTTATTTTTCAATTGTATATCTATATTTTCTTTACCAGTTTATAAAAACTCCTTTAAAAAAAACTTTATTTCCTCGTTGTGCTAGGAAAACAATAAATTCGTCAGAGCTCCGCATCCACCCCTGGACATCCACGGAAACAGGAACGGTGATACACAAGAACCACGTGAAACTCGCCAAGACGGTTTCTGTCTCTGTACAATCACTGCTTATAACCCTCCCCAGCCCACCTCTCCCCACCATTTTCTTTGAGGGTTATCCGCGGCGGCTGCTCATCACCTGCGTTTCCTCTGAGTACCGACACCAATAACAAACCATGCGTCCCACGCCTGCGAGCCCGCGCGCGCCGACGAGCAGCAGGGGCGACGCCTTCCCCCGCGCGGCCACCGCCCACGTCGAGCGATCGAGCGCCGCGCACCCGCCCCTCGCCCCCCTGTCCCTGCACGCACACAGCGCTGCCGGTGCGGAGGGCGGGTGCGCGGCGGAGGCGTCGCCGAGCGGCAGCCCCGCGAGCAGCTCCGCGCTGTGGATGAGCGAGGACGAGCAGCACGCGGCGCCGCACCTGCTGCTCGAGCTGATGCGCCAGCGCCGCAAGCGCGGCTCCGCTCCGCCGCCCCCGCCTCCCCCGCCGTCGGCCGGCGCCGCCCCCCGCCCCTCCCGCGATGCCTCCGCGGAGCCGACTCCCGCGTCGTCCAGCGGCGCCCCGGTCGACGTGCCGTGCGCCGTGCGGCCGCTGCTGCGCCTGGCGACGCCCCTCCCCACCTCCGCCACCGCCTCGCCGCTGGGCGGCAGCTTCCTCACGTGCGGCGGTCGGCAGCAGTCGCCCGCCGTCCTCGCTGCGCTCCGGCGTGCGGCGCGCCTGCAGCGACATGCTCGTTCTCCCCAGCAGCGAGGCCAGCAACGGCGACGAGCGCCCACGCACGCGGCAGCGCAGCCTCCTCGAGAGCGCCTCGCGCTTCCACCACTCCATGTGCCCGCCGACCTCCGCCGACCGCTGCGCCGTGAGCTCCGCGACGCTGGGCGGCGGCGGCGGGCCGCTCACCGACGACGACGACGACGGCAGCTGCTTCAGCCTCAGCGTGCGCAGCGCCAACACCAACGGCACCGTGGGCAGCCGCAGCAGCGCGTGCCGCGGCACCGCCGGCCAGCACCAGCACCACACGCAGCACACGCCGGCAGCGCGGCGCCAGAGCCACAACAGCCGGGCCCCCGCGCCAGCGGAGGAGATGGAGGGTGGCGCACTGCAGTGGTTCTCGCTGGAGGGCGACTGGGAGGTGGTAAACCTGCCGTGAAAACCTCTGTATATTACCCCCCCCCCCTCCCCGGGCCCTCCTCTTGGCGCTTTCAAATTGTATTACCCATCTTTCCACTACTGCTCATCATCATCATCCATTCACCCGCACAAACGCTTTTCTTCATTCTTCATTCTTCCATCTTCCATCTTCCATCTTCATTCTCTTTTCTTTTCCAACGGAAGGACGATTGAAATAAGGAAAAACAAAACAAAATAATGATGATGTGTTTCATCCCTCTTTTTGTTTCCACTCCCGTACTGCTACTTGTAGCTTCCGTTCTTTTTTTTAATTCCCTTACTTCATACGATAGTAAAAAGCGGTGCAAATCCCTTCCCCCTCCTTCGCTATTTCCCCTTGCATTTTCTCTCTATCTCTTTACATTATCTATAATCTAACTGTTTTTCTCTCTCTTTCTTTCTGATTGAGAAGACACCAATATTCAGTAAAGTCTGTCAACTTACGCAAACGAAGGAGCCCAAACCCACTTCCTCCCTATTGCTCCCTCCCTCCCCCTTTCTCCTTTCTCTATTTCGTTCTTTTTTTTTTCCCGGCCACTTGTTTCAGCCTTCATTCTGCGGGTACAAACCGTTCTCTATCTTGTCCCTTCTCTCTCTCACACACACACACACATAGTTTTTCTTGTGCAAGATTTCATGGCTAGATTTGGTCATTCACAAAACTGAGGCGGGCGCAAGCCGCGCAAACAAAACAAAATGTCCATACACCACACACTAATTCATTTTCACTTTTTTTTTTTTACTGGTTATCCATACTCAATTATTCTAATACATACTTATTGTGACTTTTTTTTTTATCTCTTTTCCCATTTTTTTCTCTTTCTATTCCCTTCCTCCCGTCTTCCTTTTTCTTTCACTCCCTCTCTTGCTTCCCGCGATCTTCCTAGGCTTTTCTTCGTCGCCCGCATGTAGAGGGGTGTCCTTCATCAAAAAAGTAGTTATTCACTATCCCCTCCCTTTCTTTTTGTCAGGTGTACCCATACATGTATTTCTGCTTTCTCTTTCCCCCCCCCCCTCCCCAATCGCTACGACATCGAAGATCATGTACTGCTTCCAATTGCGAAAACACACAAGCAAACTCTGTAATAGGTTCCTGTACTTGAGAGCTCACGCAATGCGCACGCACACTTATTCTTGCACGCCGCATCGCTACTTTGCAAATAACACACTATAACTAATTCGCTCTCTAATCCGATTCGTATCTCTTCCTGTTTTGTTCATCTTTTTTATTTTATTTTCATTCTTTATCCTAAAGCTAAAAAGTCTGCTCGTAACTCATCCTTATTGTTTCAACTCCCTTTTTTTTTCATTTTTCTTTCATGACATTCATGCGCTCCGCTGTTCGGCGCTTGTTAGCTTGATAGTTGATCCCCCTGTTATTGTACAATTTACACCTCTCGTAAATCCACCCCCCCTCCCCCCCTCCCCCACACACATCCACAGATCTCCACAAATGACTGTTGAGCGAGGACCCGCATGACAACAGGCACGATCTCGAAGCTCTCTTCGCAGTGCTCTGTTTTGTACCTTTTTGTTAGAAGTTGGACCCTTCCGCATGCTGCCACCCCCACTCTTGGGCAAATGACCTTGAAGCAAAGAGCGATGACTGATCACTACATGCGCTTGCTCTACTATTATTATCCTTTCCTGATTACTCTCCATAAAGCCTAGAGGAACAAAAAAAAATATCCAAAGACATCAAGGAACCCCCCCCCTCCCTTCCACAAACTTATCAATTCGATAGCAAACTAATTTTCTTTTAGACCTCTATTAGATTCTGCTTTCCCCCCCACTCGCGCTCTTCTTTCGTTGTCACCTCACGGAAGCTAGACATCCTTCTTCTTGTGCGTTTGCCATGCTAGCTGCTGCGCCAGGTGGCGCCTCCCCCTCCTCGTCCGCCGGCGATGGCTTTTCCAGTCGCGTGCGGTCACTGCTGAGCATGCCGCTCCCCGATTGTCTGCGGCTTGACAACGGCGACACCGGCCGCGGCTTCCCCCTCGACGGGCGCGGCGCCGATCCCGCTAGTGCGCGCGTCGACCCGGAGGCGTGTAACTCGCGCGTCTCCGCCTCCCCAACGCTGGTGCTTTCCTCGTCGTCGTCGGTGGCGGCAGCTGGCCGCTTGCACCCGTATCAGCTGTACGCGGCGCGCCATGCACACAGGGGGCCTCGCGGGGGCGGCGCAGAGGACGGGGGCGAGGAAAGCGGCGCCGGAGCGGCGCAACGCACGCCGATATACGAGGCGCTGCTGCGCAAGGGCCTAGAGCTGCAGGAGCGGAAGCAGCGCGCGCGGGAGGCTGCGGCGGCGGCGGAGGTGGCCGACATGTGGGCCGCGCCGGGGGTGAAGGAGCCGCGGCGCCGCCTGCCCCCGCCGGGATCGCGCATCGAGGACGCGCTGCTGGCCAAGGACGCGGCGGCGCGGGAGCGGCTGGCGGCGGCGCGCGAGCAGCGCAGACAGCGGCAGCAGGAGGAGCTCGAGCTGGAGGCCACCTTCCGCCCGCACATCTCAGAGCGCGCGCGGGCCGCTCCGGTGCGCTTCCGCGAGCCAGTCCCGGACAAGGAGGCGTGGCGGTCGCGGCGGCAGGAGGAGCTGCGCGCGGAGGCCGACGCGCGCGACCCGCAGTCGCCCGGGCGGCCGGTGGTGGAGCCAGCCTCCGCGGCGATGGCGGCGCGGCTGCGAGAGCGGGAGGGAACCGCCGGCGTCTCTGTGGAGGACGCGCTGCTGCTGCGGCACCGCGCCGCCGAGCTGCAGCGCTGGGAGGAGCAGCAGATGCGGCAGCGCGCGGCGGCGGCGGAGGCGGCGCACCCGCGCATCACACGCGCCGCCGCCTGCCTGCGCCGCCCCGGCAGCGCCGCCGAGCGTCTGTACGCTGCCGCGCAGGAGCGCGAGGTCGCCGTCGCCTGCGAGCGCAGCCGGCTGGCCGCCGAGTCGACCCCCTTTGCTCCGCGCATCACCTCCCGCGGCGCCGCCGCCACGCCACGCTACCGCCGGCCGCCTCGCACGGCCAGCTCCTCCTCGCTCCACTCGGCCGGCGGCGCGCGGTGGGCGGACGACACCTCTCGCTCGGACGCCGCCGACGCGGACTGCTCGCCTGGGGGCAGCGGCGGCCCCTTCGCCCCGCGCATCGACCCCGTCAGCGAGATCCTCTGCGCGCGGCTCCCCACCACCGCGCGCGACCGCCTCTACCGCCCGCCGGCCGCCGCCGCCGCCGCTCTCTGGGACGACGACATGGACGACGGCGAGCTGCTGGGCCGCGGGGCGGTGCGGCCGCCGGCCCCCCTGCCGCCGTCCGTGCAGGCCAACCTGGAGCGCTACGAGGCGGAGCGGGAGGCGCGGCGGCGGCGGCTGGCGGAGGAGCGCGCTGCGGAGGCGATGAGCGAGTGCACCTTCGCCCCCCGCGTCAACGCGACCGGCGGCGACGAGCTCTCCTCTGTGCTGGGCGGCGGCGGGGGGCCGGAGGCGGTGGCGGCCCGCAACGCGCGGTGGGCGGCGCGACGGGAGCAGCGGCTGGAGGATCTGCGCCTGGAGCGCGAGGCGCTGGAGGCGGCGGAGGCGACGGGCTTGCCGGCCACTTGCGCGTCCGCCATCGTCAGACGCAGAGGCGGCTGCCCAGGACCGGAGGGGGAGGAGCCGCCGACCGCAGCGGGAATGCAGGAGCACGTGCGGAGGCTGCAGCGCGCGCGGCTGCTGGAGGAGGAGCGCATGCGCCGTCTGGAGTACGTCGCGCCGCGCGCTTCCTCCACGGCCTCCACTGCAGCCCCTGGGTCTGCGCGCCGCTCCGCCTCCAACGTATCCCCGACGCCGCCCCGCGACCAAGAGATACGCAGTCTGCGCCCGCCGGTGGAGCCGTGGGAGCTTCAGCGTCTCCGCCGCGAAACGTGTGGCGCGCAAGAAGAGGAGGACGATCGGAGGCTGCTGCCTACCTACGCTGACGTGTACCAAAACGTCTACGGCTTGCAACGGTAAACCTTTTCTTGTTTAGAATCCGTGCCGTGCCGTCCTGTGTTATTTGTCATTCTTTCTCCCCCCTTTGAAATATTTATATACATATCTTTAAAATCCCTCTTTTTTTTTCATGTAGACTCACCTTAGATTTCTGTTTCACCACTTTTCTTTTTCTTTTCCTTTTACTCTCTTTTCAAATGATCTCTCCTCTTGTTTCTGCTCTACCCTTTGAATTTCTGTGCCGCAGTGCAATTTCTTTCTCTCTTCCTCTCGCGTTTGGTTCTCAAAGCTAACAAAACATATATAAAAATTCACATGATGCGACGTCTGTGACGCAATTTTACGGAGATGGGCTCTCCCCTCCCCTGTTCACACTCAGGAGTACACGCCCGTTATTTTTCCCTGCTGTTCTTCTCACCCCCTCGATCGCCAACCAGACATGTGCGTCTCCTCTTGCTGCATTCTCACTTCACCGCTTTCTTTTTTTTTTTGCTCTTTTTGTCATCTTCCTATCGCCGCAAACCACTCAGTAGCAAAGCCGCTAAATTACATATTGATTGGAGGGTACCATTTTCAGAACGCCATAAAAAATCTGTCACACTCGTATACACGCACGCACGCTTGTCAAAGCGAATCAATCAAGCCAGCAAACCAGAGCCAGGTATCAACCTATTACTAGAGCAGTTTCTCCCTCTTTTTTCCTTTCCTTGTCCTTCTTTTTTTTTTCAAATCCTTTCTTCTTCCTATTCTTATTAGGCACTGACTTCAGGCGCGCGTCCATCCACGATGAGCAGTGCTGACCCCATGGCCAGAAAGAACGATCGCGCCAAGGTGCTGATAGACGGGGTGTCGGACGACGAGACCCCCGAGACGCAGCAGGACACTACTTGTGTACCGGAGAAGAACGAGGCTGCTGCGGGAACCCCTGAAGAGAAGGAGGACATTCACGCTGAGCAGGATGCACCTGCCGCCACCGATCTCGGGCTCCACGGAGACCAGGAGGTAGAGGCGGCGACGGCGGCGGCGGAGCCGGCGGAGCCCGTAGCAGACAGCAAGACGGACGAGCCACAGGAAGACACCACCGCAACAGCGGCGAGGGAGGAGCCCAAGGACGACGCTGAGCCCGAAGCAACCCCCGCGGACGCCTCATCTGCGGCAAAAGAGCAGGATGAGGCGCCGCCGCCGCCCGTTGCCCCCGCTGCCGTCGCCACCGCTCAGGCTGCCCCCGCGTCCCCGTCGTCCCCGGGGCCTGTCCGCGCCGCCGCCGCCCCGCGCACCACCACGCGCGCCGTCAGGACCGTGCGCCAGGCGGACGTCGAGGCCGGCGGCGCGGGCAGCCGCAGCGGCAGCGTGCTCGGCAGCGGCGACAAGGGCGCGCGCAAGTCGGCGCTGGCCGGCGGCCGCCCCGCCCCCAAGCCGACGCGCACTCCCGTCGGGCGGCACGCGAACCCTAACCTGGAGCGCCTGGCGCAGCCGCGCGGGCAGCCGGCGGGCGGCGAGGGCGGCAAGGGCGGCGACGAGGTGCTGGAGGACCTCCGCCGCCGCTCGCGCACAACCTACTGCGGCAGCACGCCGCTAGGGCCTGCCCCTGTCGGCGGCGGCGGCCGCGGCGCTACCGGCGATACCGGCGGCCGCGCTCCCCCTCCGCCCGCATTCGCGGCGACGCGCAAGGCTGCTCCCGGCGGCGCCCGGCCCCCACGGCCGAGCCAGAGACAGCCCCAGCCGCAGCAGCAGGCGCACTACCAGATGTCCAGCGAGGAGCGAGCCGAGGCCCAGCAGCGGCAGCGGCAACAGCAGCAGGCGCTGGCGGAGGCGGCGGCGGAGCCCCCGGCGGTGGAGCACGTCCCGTCTCGCTTTGTGCCGGACAAGCGGCGCCCGCCGCAGGAGGTCAAGACGCAGCGCGCGGCGCCAAAGGAGGAGGAGGTGACGGCTGCGGCGGCCGCGGCTGGCGTGCAGCGGCAGGGAGAGCAGAGCAACAGCGCCAGCGAGCCAGCGCAGCAGCAGGGCGGCGGCCCCCCGCCGTCGTCAGGCGTCGTCTACGCGACGCGGCGCTCCAAACCCATCGTGCCCCGCCAGACCACCAAGACGGAAGCTGCTCCCACCGCTAGTGCCGCCGGTGACGCCGCAGAGGAGGCGCCCGCCGCCGCGGCCGCCGCGGCTCCGCCACCTCCCCACCAGCCAGAGGCCGACGCCCAGCCGGCGGAGAAGGAGCCGAGTGAGGGCGGTTCGCCAGGAGCGCAGCACCGGGACCCAAAGGACACGCGAAAGGTGTTCAAGATGCCCCCGGGCAGCAAGAAGAAGTAGCAAAGCGACTTTATAACCTATTTGTACGGTCTTCTTCACTTCCTCTTTTCTTTTGCTGTTGCTCTTGTTGTTATTGCTCTTCCGTCCCTTTTTTTACCCTCTTTTTTTTTTGCTCCTCCTTTTTCTTCTTCTTCTTACGCTTGCCTTCTCTACCCACTAGTTTTTCGTTGAACACCTCATTCTCTCTTTCCTCTTTTTTCTTTCTCGCTCCAGTTTTCACTCGCACATTCTTTCAGATCTACCGCTCTTTTATTCGATCCTAATCTCGCTTTGCCACCGCTTTTTCTTTCCTTCATTTGTGGCTCTCCCTGATTTCACCGTCTGCGACACAACCCATAAGCCTGTCTGCGACGCGCTCTCTCGCATCATGCCCTCCTTTCCTTAAATAAAGTGGAAGGAAACTCACACAAGTAAAAAAAAAAAGAAACTATAACAACAACAACAACAACAACAACAACAACAATAACAACGGTGGACAATATCCAAAAATCGCACATCTTGCTAGTGGTTTTGTTGACGGCTAATCACAACGATAATAAAACAGAGATTAAATCCACCCAGGCTGCTTAAAGTGCTCTTTGTATCGTGATTAAGGTACTACATCATTCCAGGACGTGTAACCCCGCTCTGTTACTTTAAAGATGATTTACACCAAAACACTTTCAAGATTGTAGTTTGCACTCTCCACTTTGCACTCTTTCTTCACCCCCTCATCCTATTTCCCCCCAACGCCCAAAAACGACAGTTTATACAAGAGTAGAGAATAGTGTAGTTTTTCTTTTCTTTTTTTCTTCCAGCATTTACTTTTTTTTTTCACCTGTTTACGGCGCCATCACCGCTTTCAGCTGTCGAAAAAAATAATAATAAGACAGGTTCCATTGTAAACGCTATATAGTGGTTTCTGGTTTGTAAACAGCTGCACCCCCCTCCCCTCACCCTTCTCCTCCTCCTGTTGTCATTCTTTTGCGACCCCTTCATCATATCTACTGTGGGTATAGCATATTTCTTATATATTGCATAACACGCATTATTATTTTTTATATCTTACTATTTTCTTCCTCCCCCATTAGTTATTCGTTTGTGTTTTGCTTTCTCTCTTGAATACACACTCATACGGCTGCTTTTTTTTTTTTTTTTTAAATTAAAATTATCTCTTTCTTTCCCCTCCTCCTTTCTGTTATTTTTCTAGATGGGCTTTGGCGCTTCCAAGGTGTCGGCCCAGAGCGGCGGCGGTGGCGCCTCTGCCAAGACGGCATCCCCGGCGAAGAACGGCGGTAGTGGAAACGGCAGCAACTACGCCTCCAAGGGCGTGGACAACTCTGGCAATAGCGAGGACGGCTTCGCCGGCGCGCGCGGCGGCGCCCCTGCCGCGGCGGGACCTGGCCTGGAGCACCGCTCGTCGGCAAACTCGCACACCACCTCCGGCGCCAACGGCGGGAGCAAGCTGCTGGGGAAGGAGAAGTACATCAAGGACTACGGGGGCATCGCGATGGGGGACCGGAAGAACGGCTCCGTGGTGGGCCACCTCTTCCTCTTCTGCGAGCCGATGACGGACAGCACCGTCTTCTCGTACCACGAGAGCTCCACCAACTCCGTCTACGCCGCCGTCTTCACCGACGACGAGCTGGCCGTCGCCAAGAGCGCCGCCGGCGTCAAGTTCTCCTGGGCGCCCTTCTTCAAGTCCATCGCGGCGGCGACGCTCAAGGGCAAGGCCGTCGTGTCCACCGTGTCCGCGACGAGCAAGTCGGCGGCCTTTGAGATCGTCAACAGCAAGGACCCCGGCACGTCGTACCCCTTCTCCGTCGCGATGCCGCTCGTCTCGACCGGCCGCCAGCCCGACGCGCTGCTCGTGTACCAGTACGTCATGTACCCCATGACGCGTGCGATGCAGTACAAGCGCGGCAAGGACGCGGAGCGGTGCGCGGCGGTGGACGCGCTCGAGGTGGAGGAGGTGGCGCTGCAGTCCGCCATCCGGCAGAACGAGGCGGCGGCGGCGAAGCTCCTGCCGCAGATCCGGCCGCTGCGCGAGGACAGCGCCAACGAGTCGCACGTCGCCATGACCGTCTCGCGCGACGTGCGCTACATGGAGCGCAAGATCCGCTTCCAGCGGGAGAAGCCGATCAGCAAGCACCGCCTCGACCAGCTCTACGACCAGGGCGGCGCGCAGCCCTTCGCGCACACGCACTGGTCGCCGGAGCACATCCCGCACGAGGAGGAGCCCAGCGAGGTGCTCTCCGCCTGCATCCGCGCGGCCTTCCCGCTGGCGGAGGGGACGTCGATTCGGAACATCTCCGAGGTGCTGGACAAGCCGGAGCTGCGCTCCATCATCGACCGCAGCGGCGAGCGCCAGGTCATCGAGGCGGCCTTTGAGATCTTCAAGGGCGTCGACCAGTGGGACTACGACACCATCCAGCTCGAGATCATCACCAACGGCAACGCCCTCTTCTACACGACGTACCTGCTGCTGTACAAGCTGGACCTCGTCGCGCACTTCAACATCGACGACCGCACGCTGCGCAACTTCCTCGTCGCCGTGCAGGCGTCGTACCACCCGAACCCGTACCACAGCTCCATGCACGGCGCCGACGTGACGCAGATCAACTACTACATCATCGTCGTGGCGGGGCTGCTGGAGAAGTGCCAGCTCAGCAAGGAGGAGCTGTTCGCGGCGATCATCTCCGGCGCCATCCACGACTTTGACCACCCCGGCATGAACAACAACTTCCACACCCGCACCAACTCGTACCTCGCGACGCTCTACAACGACCGCTCGATCCTGGAGAACCACCACCTCGCGTGCACCTTCGAGCTCGTGCGCAACCCCCGCTACGACGTCTTCGCCTCGCTGACGGCGGAGCAGCGGCAGACGGTGCGCGACACGATGGTCGAGATGGTGCTCGCGACCGACATGGGCAACCACGCCAAGATCTTCAAGACCTTCCAGGTGCGCATGTCGGAGACCAACGACTGGCACAGCAAGAAGGAGGACGTGCGGCTGGCGCTCTGCATGTCGCTCAAGATGGCCGACATCTCCAACTGCGCGCGGCCGAACCACATCTACGCCGAGTGGGCGCAGAACATCTCCTCCGAGTTCTACCTTCAGGGCGACGCCGAGCGCAGCCTGCAGCTGAGCATCTCCCCCTTCATGGACCGCACCAAGGCCAAGGAGGAGTTCCCCAAGGGACAGATCTCCTTCATGATGTACATTGTGCAGCCCATGGTCGAGGCGATGGCCGACTTCCTCTCCGCCCTCAGCTTCACCATCAACCTGTGCAACGAGAATAAGGAGTACTGGAAGCGCAAGCAGGAGGAGGAGGCGGAGCGCGAGAACGCCGCCACCGCCGCGTAGAACCGCAGTGGTTGGCGGCTGGCAGCGTCACAGGAAAAGAAAACACGATAATACACAGAATCAGAAATTTCATGTTTTTTTTTGTTTTTTTTTTTTCCTGCGTCGCTCCTCGTCCCTCTGTCTTCCTCTCTCCCATTCACTTTCTCCCAGTTTCTTCTCCCATTCTCTTTCTCTTTCTTCCTCTCTCATTTCCACTCTTTTGCACCTCGGTTTTTACTATCACCACCACTCCATTGCAACATGTATTGTAGATGTGAAGCCTACGCTTGCTGCCAGCGCTTCCTCTCTCTGTTCCTTTCTCTCTCTCTCTTTTTTTTTTTTTAAAACTTCTTTCTGATTATGCGTTTTATATTTACTCTGCTCACCGCTGGCCACTTCTTTGCTGGGTATTCTTTTTGGCATATCTTCTTTCTCCTTTCATCCCCTTTTTTCTCTTATTAATCATTGTAATGTTTCATTCTCACATTTTTCATTCTTTCATTTGTTTTAGTTTTTTTATTCCTCTTTTATCCACTTTATTATTGTTATTGTTATTATTTTTTTTTCTTTGCTCTTCCAAAGCTTTTTTGACCGGTGCGGTCTCTTCAAAGCAGCTGCTTTCATGTAAACGAAACTGCTACTCAGTGACGAGCAACAGACCCCGACAGATCATGTGGAAAATTTTCGATTCATTAATCTTCTCCAACAATATACGCACATATGACACGCTAAGGCTGGACGGCTACCTTTCTCTTCAGGAACATCAAGTGACGCTGCCTTTGCGGTGATTACACTTTTTTGTTCCCCCCTCCCCCTCCCACCCCTTTTCAAACTTCGTTCTACTTTAACTGCCACGTCACCCCATCAACTTTGCGTTTTGTTTCACTTAATTCGTGTGCCCTTGCTTCTTTACCTACTTCTTCTTCCGCTTTTTCACTTCCGTGACTTCTCTAGGCAGTGATCATTCATCCTTCTTCATTTCTTCATTCCATCACCACCATCCGTCTCGAAATAGTGTTGTGGGGCCTGTATGGTGGTATGAGCTCGATGCAGATCGGAAGTGATATCAAGATAGGACATCGTGGGACAGGCATGTTAAAGGCGGTATAAGAGAGGCTGGTAGAGGGCACGCGTGCAGCTCGCTACCAGAAGACACTGAAAGCACTACATCCTTCCTTTTTCCTCTGCCTCGTGCCTTCACCCCAAGCCTCCTTCTCCACCGCGACATCATTTCTCTTTTTTTCCTTTTTTCCCCTTCTTCTTCTTCGATGTATTCTTTTTTCTTTTCTCTCCCAAATCTACTTACTCATTCTTTTTGCACCTGTACTGTAATTTCCCTTTCTCTTCTTTCTTGCTATTGTTTTTTCCCCCTACTTTTCTTTTTTTATATTTTCTGCCACTTATTTCATCCTAAAACTTTTCACAATGTAGATGCAATGTACTTTATCTCCAAGGCTCAGATTCTCCTACCCTGGTGATTAAATGTGACTTACACATACCCAAGAAAGTCAAATAATACTAATACACTAATTTTGATTCAAGCAAAATCGTGAGCTCAGTGGCATGCAAGTAACCATCTTTCACCACGTTATTTATTTTTCTTTCGCCCAATGCTCTGTGACCTTTTTCTCGGTTTTTCTTTCGTTGCACCCCCCAGTTTCCCCCTCCCTTGTTTCTTTCAGTCTTCACTGCGTGACTCTCAATATGCATTTTCTATAACAGAGCTGATCATGCGGCTCTCTAAACCAGCAAGTAAACAAACAACGGCGAGTATGCAAAAAAGAATAAAGCGGAAACAGTAGAATGTTTTATTTCTGCTGCGGGTCTACGTGTGCAAAAGGTTGACGATACTTTCGTGTGCTATCGATTACCTCGCTGAGTGTGGCTTGAGGGGCCGCAACTCTGCGTTCTTCTCACGCGAGAATCCTTTCTCTACCACTCCCTCATACTTGTATTTCTTCTTGCGCGAGGGAATGATATGCGATGCTTTACTGATTTTGCTCTCTCGACCGTAATCAAAGCGTTCACTGCTGTGTGACCCCACGTCAAATTCGCTTCTCTTTCTTGCCTGTTCTACCACTAGTTCGTTACTCAATAACATCAACATCAACAACAACAACAACAACAAAAGTAGAGCGTCGTACTCACCTTTGCACGCCCTGCTTACCACTATTATCTCTCATCGCAGCGTGGACACTCCTTTCGAGCGTGCCCCCTTTTCCCTTATTCTTCACCCACCACCACCACTTCACCCACTCCATGGGCCCTTTCTGTGGAGGTCCGTTCGGCCGTCGCCGCAACTGCCCCTTCTCCACCACCCCCCTCCCGGTGGACATTGTGGAGCGGCGGGACGAGTACGTGGTGTACATGGACGCGCCCGGGATGGACAAGGCGGACCTGCGCGTGAGCTCCAACTCGGCCACGAGCTTCTGCCTCGGCGGCACGCGCAAGCGGCCGGCGGAGCTGCTGGGCGAGGACAAGGACGTGGTGGGCTACACGCTGTCGGAGCGGACGTTCGGGAACTTCGAGCGGTGCTTCGAGGTGCCCGAGGCGATCGACGCGGACCGCAGCCGCGCGAGCATGACCGACCACGTGCTGACCGTGCACTTCCCCAAGGTGAAGCCGTCAGCGGCGGGCAAAGGCGTCCAGGTGGTGGTGCAATGAGGGCTGTGAGCGGGAGGCCGGAGATGCCAACAGCCTCCCCCCTCCCCCCTATTCCGCGCGACGTGTCTGCGAGGTACCGGGTGTAGGTGAGGAAGAGCCGAGTGACATAACCCCTTCGGTACAGGATCAGAGGTAGTAAGCAACACAAAACAGCTGCCGAAGGAAAACTCGTTAGCGATACGAACGCGTTTGACACTCTATGAGAGAAAAGGGGGCTGATAAAAATGTTGTGCCGAATTCCGTGCAGTACTTGCACCGTCTCTCTCTTGCTTTTTCTTTCTCGATTCCCGATCAAACAGGGAGGGAGAAAAAAATCAAGTAAGATTTGAGCTATTCTGCAAAGGAGCACCTCTCTCTCTCTCTCTCTCTCTCTCTCTCTCTCTCTCTCTTTCTGGATTCAGAACCTCGTGCCGAAGCAACATGTTTCGCATTTATGTCTTTCCCACAACTGTCCCCCGACACCGAAACTTTGCAACTTTCAATATCGCGTTACACTTCCGTTTTCTGTCGTCCACTTCTCCTCACGCAGATGCCGACACCATCGAATGCCCTCCCCCTTCTTCTATTTTATTTATCAAAATTATTTCTTCCACTTCTTCTAAATACCATCTTTTTTTTTCTTTTTTTTTTTTGACTTGGCGCCGTTACTCTTCTCAATTCTTCATATCTCTCTTTCTTTCTGTGTCTCCCTTTACAACTCACTTCCTCGCTGAATGTGAAGTTACATTCCCCCCCCCCCCAAATGTGTTATTCTTTCACTTGTCCTTATTTCTCATTTTGCTTTTTTCTTCCATTTTCATCGTCCTCTTCCTTGCATGAATTCTGAAGCGCTCCAGCACTGATTCTTTCGTTTGACTGCTGCTTGAACTCTGTCGAACTTTGTTTTCTCAACAGCCCACTTTACCTCTCCCGGTATTTCCATGTCGAGTTCAAAAAGCTTTTCAAAAAAAGGAAAAAGGTCGGGTTCACTACCGCGGCAAGATTGAAACACTTAACGGTATTCTACTTCTTGCTGCCTTTCGCTTCATAAACCCCAGATTCCCCACTCATTGTTTTTTCTTTGGCCTTTGGCTATCTTCACCTTTTCCTTTTTTTCACCAACTCTTTTTTTGGCTATCTTTTTTTTTTTTTTTTTTGCTTTTCCTTATCTATCATTTTCCTTTCTTTTCTATTGTCTTCTTTTTTCTTTACCTGTCTGGATCCAGAGACAATAATAAACTATTTACAGGTACTTTTCGCTGTTTCCTTCACTTGATGTCCACGTATTCCGAGCTTCTGCTCTTACTCACTGTGCCTTCTTCCCCCCTGCCCCTACTGATACAACGATGCGACATGTTGTCTTCTGAGCGCATTCACTTTGCGGCCCTTCTCTTTCCTCACTCACTTCACCTTCGCCACACTTCTCTCTCTCTCTCTCTCTCTCTCTCTCTCTCTTTCTTTACCTCTTTCTTTTTTTTTTGTTTTGAAACCTGAAAGTCTATCCCACAACTTCAAGGTCTTTACAGCCGCCTTCGCTCTTCTACCTCCTCTTTCATTTCCACTACTAAACCCCACCTTTCAAAAAAACCGAAATGATCGATCCCTTCTTCAGCTTTCGCGGCCCCTTTTCCTTCCTGACCCCCCTCCCGGTGGACATTGTGGAGCGGCGGGACGAGTACGTGGTGTACATGGACGCGCCTGGGATGGACAAGGCGGACCTGCGCGTGAGCTCCAACTCGGCCACGAGCTTCTGCCTCGGCGGCACGCGCAAGCGGCCGGCGGAGCTGCTGGGCGAGGACAAGGACGTGGTGGGCTACACGCTGTCGGAGCGGACGTTCGGGAACTTCGAGCGGTGCTTCGAGGTGCCCGAGGCGATCGACGCGGACCGCAGCCGCGCGAGCATGACCGACCACGTGCTGACCGTGCACTTCCCCAAGGTGAAGCCGTCGTCTGGCAACAAGCCCGCTAGCATCGTCGTCCAGTGATCAAAGCACGTAGTCGGCTGCAAAAATTGCCTCATGGAGTTGGAAAACAAAAGCATATAAGGAAAGCAAATGGCCGAAAGGAGAGGTGTGAACTGGTGCACACATGCCAGCCCACTTTGCTTCTCGCTGCTTGAGCCGACGATCACGTTTTCGCTGTCACTTTTTCCGCTCCCCCCGCCAATACTCTCTCTTATACGCATTGAGAGATTTCTTTTTTTTTTTTCAAATCAAACTTATTCTTAACGCCTGTGCTCATTTCTCCACTTCTTTTTGTTTCTTTACTTTTTTTTTTCTTTTTGCGTGTGTTTGACTTCTTATCATTGTGCTACGACTTTATTTTTAACTGTGTTTCAAATCTACTATCTGTTTTATTCACTCCTTCATCGTCGGCAAAAATACCAACTTTCTTTTTTTCAATACATTTATTTTTACCTTTTATTCTTACAAACAAGTGCTGTGAGATGGGGGCTATATATTAGCAGCCTTGAAGAGTATGACAAGTCGAAAGTGAATAATGCAACGACTTTCAGTTTTCCATTGAAACATTTCTCGACTTCGTGACTCTTTTTCTTTTTCATTTCTCTTTTGTGTTTGGCAAAATGATACGAGCCTATTATTGTGCTACCATTACCTTGTTATTGTCAATGATATTACTGAAACTCTTTTTTTTCTCCAGCGACGTAATGAGGAAGGACACTCTATTGGAAATGGCGTTAGTTTTGTGTCCAGTACATTTCTGAGTCTAGCACTGAAAAGATATCAGCGCTGGTTGGAATGTATGTAGTACTGATCGATGAAGCAGAACTACAAGGACGCATGAGAAAAAAAGGTAAAATAAAAACACACACACACGATAGTTTTGTGTTTAGTCTTACACGCAACTCTATTATCGCGTGTACTCTTTTTTTTTCTGTCTCCTTCTGCCCCTTTTCTTCTCTGTACTCCATGCACCATACTATCCCTCCCCTTCTCTTGTTCTTTCCACAACCTGCAGAAGAAGATAGAAAATGCCCAAGGGAAACAACGCCATCCCCCACACCCATGGGAAGAAGCACTGGAACCCGTGCTCTTCCCAGAAGGGTAACTACAAGACCTTCCTGAACCAGCCGGCTCAGAAAATCCGCCGCCGCCGGCTGCGCCTGACGAAGGCCAAGAAGGTGTTCCCCCGCCCGCTCAAGTCCCTGCGCCCGCAGGTGAACTGCCCGACTGTGCGCCACAACATGAAGCGCCGCCTGGGCCGCGGCTTCACGCCGACGGAGCTCAAGGCCGCGGGCCTGAACCCGCACTACGCGCGCACCATCGGCATCCGCGTGGACGGCCGCCGCAAGAACAAGTCCGAGGAGGGCCTCAACGTGAACGTGGAGCGTCTGAAGACGTACGTGAGCAAGCTCGTGCTGTTCCCGATGAACCACAAGAAGGCCAAGCAGGGCGAGGCCACCGAGGCCGAGATCAAGGCCGCCGTGCAGGACCGCTCGCGCAAGGGCGACGCCGCCGTGGGCCCCGTGACGTACCCCGCCGCGGAGGCGCCGCGCGCCGTGACGGCCGAGGAGAAGGAGAAGAAGATGTACAAGTTCCTCAAGAAGAACCACTCCGCCGTCCGCTTCTTCGCCGAGCGCAACCGCCGCATCGCCAAGAAGGAGGCCGCCAAGGAGGCCAAGAAGTAAACAACTCTTCTTGTCTTGCTTCCCACCGTAGCCCCGTTTCCCCCCTTTTTCTTCAATCATTATTTTATCATTTAAATTTTCTTTGACTGAAAATTAGAATCAAAAAATGACATCATCTGAAAACCGGAAAAGTAGAACACGTGTGCTTGTGTGGCGATCACACACTCAAAGAAAATATATAGAGACACTGCACATTGCTTCTCCACGGTAGTTGCCAGTTTGAATCCTACTGCTTTCACAGAGTAGTGTAAGCGTGCGGGTTCACTTTGGTGCCTTTGTCGTATTTATCTCTTTCGCCCTTTGTGATCTTGATTCTGGGTCGCTCAACGGTCTCTGTGATACACACAAGGTCTTGGTACTCCCAATTGCGCTTTCGGTTGAATTTTTTTCATGCGTGCGATGAACGTACTGTCTCCATCTCTGTGTCGGTGTGCTGATTTGCGTATGCAACTTTTGTTCTCGGATAATGCTACCTGCCATACTCTTCTTTCCTCCTTATCCTCTCCACACTTTGTCTCTCTTCACCCTCTCTCTCTCTCTCTTTTTTTTTTTTGTTCTTCTATATTTTTCTTTCTTTTTCTTTTCGCGCTACTTTTACATCCACTTTATAATATCACTAACGAATAACCGTCATTCCGAATTCCTCTAGTCAAGTGAAGAACAGTCATGCCCAAGGGAAACAACGCCATCCCCCACACCCATGGGAAGAAGCACTGGAACCCGTGCTCTTCCCAGAAGGGTAACTACAAGACCTTCCTGAACCAGCCGGCTCAGAAAATCCGCCGCCGCCGGCTGCGCCTGACGAAGGCCAAGAAGGTGTTCCCCCGCCCGCTCAAGTCCCTGCGCCCGCAGGTGAACTGCCCGACTGTGCGCCACAACATGAAGCGCCGCCTGGGCCGCGGCTTCACGCCGACGGAGCTCAAGGCCGCGGGCCTGAACCCGCACTACGCGCGCACCATCGGCATCCGCGTGGACGGCCGCCGCAAGAACAAGTCCGAGGAGGGCCTCAACGTGAACGTGGAGCGTCTGAAGACGTACGTGAGCAAGCTCGTGCTGTTCCCGATGAACCACAAGAAGGCCAAGCAGGGCGAGGCCACCGAGGCCGAGATCAAGGCCGCCGTGCAGGACCGCTCGCGCAAGGGCGACGCCGCCGTGGGCCCCGTGACGTACCCCGCCGCGGAGGCGCCGCGCGCCGTGACGGCCGAGGAGAAGGAGAAGAAGATGTACAAGTTCCTCAAGAAGAACCACTCCGCCGTCCGCTTCTTCGCCGAGCGCAACCGCCGCATCGCCAAGAAGGAGGCCGCCAAGGAGGCCAAGAAGTAAATGACTGTTGTTTCATTTTTCATTTGTAGTTTTCACTTTTAATTTCACTACCTTATTCCAAAAAAATAAAATAAAATACTGAATAGCCCAAAACGTAAACCGGAATGACACGTGGAGGCGTGACCAAGTTGGGATACCACAGCGTCATTTGGGGAATTTAATCAAAAAATATTGACTTTTTGTTATTCTTTCAAAGCTGTTGCCGTTTTCTTTTAGCAGGATAAAGACTCCTTCTGGCGTCCGCTGGCATGCCACTGATTATATACTCTTGCGGTTCATCATTAGGTTAGTGGTGAATCAAAAAAAAAAAAAAAGACCACTATCGTATTTCCACACTTGACTGCATTCAACGCCTTCATTTCGCTATCCTCCCTCTATTTCAATCTTCTTATTATTGCAAGGAATCAACAACGTAGATACACAACAGAAAAAATTTGATTTGACTCTTTTTTTTTTCGCATTCGCAAGAGCCGATTCGGGGCATCTTGTTTTTCTTCTTCTTATTTCCCTTTCCTTTTCAACTGCATTGTGTTGCACTTGTTTCTTTATTTTTCCAGGGATATAATATCGTTCCTTTGTCATACTCTTTTTCCTTTTCTTGAAGAAAGAAAACAAAAAGAAGAAAATACCAATATCGACTTGACCCTGTAGTACCCTACTCACAAACGTCGACCCCGTCGCAGCGACGCATCCAATGGGCCGCTTTGACTTTCTGCGCGTGGACAGTGACTCCGACGCGGGAAGCAACACTGCGCCGCCGGAGCCAGCCCCTGCGTCCGCCGCTGCCCCTGCGGAGGCGGAGGAGCAGGCATCAGTGCAGAGTGCCGCGGACGCTGGCGCCTCTGTTTTTGTTGACGGAGACGCAAGTTCTCCCTGGCCGCGTCACCACCTGCGGCAGAACCCAAACCGGAGGCCTCGGGAAGTGAGGGCGGGGACGGCCAAGGCAGCGCGGAGGGCGGCGTCTCCGGCGACGAGGGTGGCGTTGCGGAAGCGACTGGGGCTGCGGAGTCTACGGACGAGCTTCATCATGACGCCGGCAGCGATGTGGAGACTCGCGAGGTGAAGGGTGGCGCTGACCAGGACGCAGGCGGCGCCGACGGACAGCAGCCGTCAGCCCCCTCGCTCGGCGAAAAGGACAGCGATGCTGGCGAGGAAGACGATCTGGACATGCCGTTCCCCGCCGCCGCCACCGCTCCTTCCCCCGCCAAGAGTAACGCGTCTGCAGCAGCAGCAGCTGCAGCGGCGAGCGAGCACCCCGGAGACGGCGACGCGCTCGTCTCCCATCACTCCTCGGTGCACTACGACGCCGCCATGGCGTCACGGGAGCTGTCGGCGCAGTACAGTGAGCTGCCGAGCTCCGCGCAGGTTGGCTCCTTCGCCGCCGGCTCCTTCGCGGCTATGGGCTTTCGCATGTCGCCCCAGACGAGCCACGCCATCGGCGCAAGCGACGAGGACTCGGACGACTATATTATCGACGCAGGCGACTCGGACGCGGGTGGTGGTGGTGCTGCTGCGGTAGCGGCCTCCGCCAGCGCGAGCGCCGCGGGGCCGGCTCCCGCCACTGCCGCCGATGAGTCTGTAGGACTGACGGTGCCGCATCACGCGCGCTCCGGCAACGGCGGCAGCGGTTCGCCGGCTGGAGAGGGGAGTAGCGCGGGGCGCCAGGATGGCATCGATGCCGCCGAGAAACACTCCTCCTCCCCCTCTTCAGCGGACGTGCAGGAGCCGTCGGCAGCCGGGCATAGCGACCGAGGGAGCGCCGCGGCTCCTGCCGCCGCCGCCGCAGATCACAGCGACGACGACGCCGCTGCCGATGACGACAAGACTGACGGCAGCGGCGGCAGTGACGGTGAGCACAGAGACCCCCGCAACGCTTCGCACAGCAGAGGTAGCCACTCGGGAAGCAGCAGCTACAGCAGCTATCCGTACGAGACCGGCTACGAGCACAGCCACGAGGAGCATACACCGACGGCGCAGGAGGCGACGGCGCCGGCCGTGCGCCGCGACCGTGGTGCTGCCGGCAACAACGACGACACCGCCGGGGAGGGCGACTACGGCTCCGAGCAGGACATCGCGGACACGGAGGACCACAGCCACAGCCACAGCGACGACGGCGACGGGGAGAGCGACGGCGCCGCCCCCCTGGTGCTGCCGCCGCAGCGCACCACCGCGAGCAGCGGTGTCTCAGGAGCGGGGTCGGCCGCGCAGTCGCCGCCGCCGCAAACGCGCCAGGCCACCGCCGCCTCTGTCGGTGCCGCTCCGCCGCCGCCGCCGCGCGGCGAGGACAAGACAGTGGAATCGTCGGGCGGGTGCTGCGGCGGCCTCTTCGGCAAGAAGAAGAAAAAGCAGAAGCAGACCAAGGAGGGGAAGGAGTCGACCGACACGGCTGGAAGTAAGAAGGGCTCCGCGGCCCCCGACGATGTGGCCGCAAGCCAAGCGGCAGCAGCGGCGGCGGCGCCGGGTGCCGACAGCGCCAACAGTGCTTCTCCCGCAAGCGGCGGTGCTGGCAGCGCCGCGGCAGCAGTAGCATCAGCGGCGGAGCAGCAGCAGCAACAAGGGCAGGAGCGACTGAGTAAGGAGGGTGAGGTGAGGTCAGCACACACCGCCGCATCGGCGTCTGCGGCAGCCTCCAAGAGCGCTGCGAGTGGCAAGAGCGGCAGGAGCAAAAAGACCAAGAAGAGTGACGCACCAGATGGCGAGTCGGAGGCGACGGTGCTTAGCGGCGCCACTAACAGCGAGGGAGGCTCCAAGAACGACAAGAAGAAGAAGAAGAAGGAGGGGAAGAAGCAGAAGGACGACAAGAGGAAGAAGAAGAAGGGAGACGGGGGAAAGAGCGATGCCGAGAGGGATGACCAGCAGAGTAAAAGTGACAAGGAAAGTGGCCGTGACTCAGCGAAGTCCTCGGGCTCGCTTCAGTTTGATGACGCCGAACATCGTGAGAGCGGAGCCGTGTCGGAGAAGGCTGCAGAGCCTGCTTCCGCGCCAGTGTCATCGGGCGAGGACGGCTACGTGGACTTCCGCGAACCCTCGCAGCTCTCCCCCGCGAACTTCCCGGATCTGTCCGCCCCCCACACAGAGGGCAGCGGCGGCGGCGACGAAAGCGGTGCGTGTGCCGTAGCACCTGCCGCGGACGAGACCCCCGGCAGCGCCGTCGCCGCACCGCCGGCGCAGGACTTTGAGCGCCGCGAGAGCCACGCCCCCGACGAGGAGGAGACGCCGTCGCAGGTGTTCCGCGACCTGTCTCCCTTCTACTCGGCGCGGTCGCCGCGGCTGGACCGTCTGCGGGACGAGGAGCTGCAGCCGCTGCCGCGCTACCAGCAGCGCATCCTGCTCGACCTGCGCGAGCGGGAGCGGCGCGAGGCCCTCGAGCTGGCCGCGCAGCGCCGCGACCTCACCTTCCAGCCCAACGTCGTCGCCGGCGGCACGAGCCCCCGGCCGAGCGCGCACTTCTACGCCCGCATGAGCCGCCCGCGCGCCGTCACGCTGGTGGAGTCGGCCTACACGACCCCGGGCACGACGCCCCGGCGCACGGCGGCGCTCTCCCCGCGCCAGCTGCAGCAGCCGGGGCCGCCGCCCGGCGCCTTCTCGCCGTCCATCTCGCCCTACGCGCGCCGCACGCAGAGCGCCAACCGCCGCAGCGGCTCTGTTTTCGAGCGCCTCAGCCGCCCGAAGCGCTCCGCCTCCGCCGCCGCCGCGCCGCCCTCGACGCACAGCCACTCGCCGCAGATCACCAGCATGGGGAAGAAGGCGCGCAGCGGGGACTTTGTCTCCCGCCTGTACCCCTCGCCCGCCAAGCGCCAGCAGCAGCCACCGGTGGCGGCGGCGGCGGCGCAGCGCACGACGCCTCACTCGCGGCGGCACTCGCACAAGTCGTCGTCGCGCCGGCCGTCGCAGCTCGGGGAGACGGAGCCGCTGGGCGCCGGCAGCGTCGCGGCGTCGTCGGCGCAGCTGGAGCGCGACCTCGACTCGATGCTGGCCAAGTCCAATGTGGAGAGCCACGACCCCTTCGACAACGACGAGCGGCCGTTTGGGCGCAGCAACCCCAACATCCACACCGCCTTCAGCTCCTAGCATGGCATGCCTGACCACCCGAGCGATTCTTTTGACTTGGCGAAGTTCTGCGTTTTCCTGCACCATCTTTTTTTTTTTGCGTTGCATCGCACACCTGTATCAATACTATATTCCCTCCGTTTATCTTTTTTCTTTGCTTTTTCAGCAATGAAACCTTCTCTTTTCCTTTCAATCACGTTGCCGCACCCGTTCACAAGTCGATTGATATGTTTAGTTGAAGGTTAACGCATCTGTTTCCATGGATTTTTTTTGCTTTTTTTTTTTCGTTTTTTGCCTTCATCCGCCATCCCGCGCGTACACGCATCATTGTTTTGGCTTCATAGTTTCCATTGTGACCTGCATCCGCTACATATTTTTTTTCTCTATTTTTGAATCTTTCTTCTATGGTTGAGAAAAAGAAAAACACACATTACAGTATGTGACTCTGAAATATTCTTTTTCTCGTTATTTGCTTTTCTGATCACGTTGCTGAAGTATTCACTGCGGGTACTTTGAAAAAAAGAATAATACCAATACCAACATTATGACATGTACAGATCTAGTGGTACGTTCTTTCCACGTCCGACATTACGTCTTCCTCACGCGTCCCCCCCCCCCTCTCCCCCTCCCTGCATCCCACAGCACCACTGAGTGGAGAGAAAGAAGAAGTAGTACTATTAGTAACATTCCACATATATCATCAACATCATTGCGGCATTTAGTTTCGCCGCTCTTCACTGCTTACAGAAAAAAAAAAACACTTTTGGGTGATCATTCTTTTCTTTTTTTTCCCATTCTCTCGAAGGAAGAAAAAGGCTTGCTGGCTGTTAGTCCCCTCACTGCCCCCCCCCCCCCTCCCCATCCTCCACCAAGTATCCCCGATGAGTCTTGCGTCCGCGCCGAACCGGGACACGATGGAGGTGGCGGCGCCGCTGCCGCAGACGGTCGCGTGCGGGCGGTGCAGCGCGATGCTGCGCTTTGGGCAGATCGGCTTCTTCTGCTTCGCCTGCGGGTGCCCGATGTGCGACAACTGCCTCTACTACTCCTTCGAGGCGGGCCAGCTCAAGTGCGCCAAGTGCTGCCCGCGGCCGTCGCAGAGCGTCCTCTTCAGCGCGTCCGGCGCGGTGCGCACCGTGCTGGGCCCCGCCGACCTGCCGTCGCTCGCGCAGGCCTTCGGCGACCCCGCGGAGGCCGCCGGCCCCTCGCCGTACCGCGACCTGACGACGCTGAAGGAGCTGGGGCAGGGCGCGCAGGGGATCGTGTACCAGTGCCGCACCGCCGGCGGCGAGATCGTCGCCGTGAAGGAGGTCCCCTTCGACGACGAGCGCGAGTTCCAGTCGCAGAAGCGCCACGCGCAGCGCATCATGAAGCTCAAGCACGACCACCTGATCCGCTACCTCGACGTGTGGGAGAAGCGCAACCCCCTGCGGCTGCTCGTCGTCATGCCCTACTACGACGAAGGCGACCTCAAGGATTACATTGGGCACCAGCGGCGGCCGATCCCGGAGGACAAGCTGTGCTCGGTCGTGCTGCAAATCGCCGAGGCGCTCGTCTATCTGCACTCGCAGAGCCCGCCGCTGATTCATCGCGACGTGAAGCCCGACAACGTCCTGCTGCTCAACAACACGGACCAGGTGCTGCTGATGGACCTCGACCTCTGCGGCCCCGACGAGACCGCCACCGTCATGCGCCCGCGCGCCGAGCCCACCTTCGAGTACTGCGCCCCGGAGCCGCGCGGCTCGCAGGTGGAGTCGGCCAAGGTGGACGTCTTCAGCCTCGGCGCCGTCACCTACTCCCTCGCGCGCCTCCCGGAGTTCCTCATGCTGCGCAACGAGAAGGGCGAAACGGTGGTGCTCTCGAGCCCCAGCTGGAACGAGGCAACGCTGGAGGCCGCCATCCGCCGCGAGATCGGCAGCGTGCGCGGCTACACGTACTCGACCAAGTTCGTCGACCTCGTTGTCGAGATGCTGCGGCACAACCCCGCCAAGCGGCCCAGCGCGGCGCAGGTGGTGCAGTCGATGCGCATGCTCATGGAGGAGCGGCTCCTGCACCCGTCCTAGCCGTCCCTATCGTTTCCTCATCGGGGGCTCTCTTCCACAAACATGCCATATGCATTCTCCCTCCCCCCCCCCCTTGTCCACGCTCGACTTCTGCTTTCTGCACGCACTTTTTTTTTCCTGTTCTCACACCCAAACACACACTCTCTCCCTCGCTCGCTACCGCCCTGGGCTTTGCTTTGCCCAGTAATCGATATTCCTCTCCCAAGACGAAGAAGACTGAAGCAGAAAGATGAAGGAAACTTTTTTTTTTTTTTTTAATAAGCGTGCTATCACACTAGTTAGTCCCTCGGTTGTATCTCGTACACGTTGAAGAGTTCATTCTGAAAGTGCTGCTGCTCCTTCTTGAATCTAAATCTCTTGCTTATGATATGATTCAACTCGTTCTCTCTGTTTTCGCTGAATGCATCTATGACCAGCTGCAGTGGGTAACAAACTTGCATCCCCCCTCCCTCCCCCACCAAAGATCGCGTACTGTTATCGAGCTATCTAGTTTAGTTTACTTATTTTTGTCTTGCTTTTGCCTTTCTCTCAGTGTTTTTTTTCCCCCCAAACCACTTGCTGCTTATTTTGTTCTCTTTTGCTTCTTGTGCCTCACTCTGCTAGCACCTTTTTTTCCTTTCACGCCGACGATCACGTACTACTCGCTGTGTTGTCTTTTGTAACCCCGTCCTTTAATTCGCACCAACTCCCCCAAAACCAGTAAAACTCATCCACATTCAGCGACACCATGTCGGTCGACTTCACTTCCAAGGCGGTGGAGCTCTTCAAGAAGGCGGCGCAGCACGACGAGAACAAGGAGTACCAGGAGGCGTACCACTGGTACACCGAGTCGGTCGAGGTGTTCCTGACCGCCATCAAGTACGAGAACAAGAACCCCACCAAGAAGGAGCTGCTCAAGAAGAAGGCGAGCGAGATCATGGAGCGCGCGGAGAAGATCAAGGAGTACCTCGACAACTCCAAGTCGAACGAGTCGCCGTCCGGCAGCGGCAGCACCGCGCAGAAGACGGCCAACGCGAGCAAGAAGGCCAAGGAGGACGACGAGGACAAGGAGCGGATGCGCAAGGGCCTCGAGGGCGCCATCGTCAAGACGAAGCCGAACGTGACGTGGGACCAGGTCGCGGGGCTCGAGGGCGCCAAGGACGCGCTCAAGGAGTCGGTCATTCTCCCGATGAAGTTCCCGCAGCTCTTCACCGGCAACCGCAAGCCGTGGCGCGGCATCCTGCTCTACGGGCCTCCGGGTACCGGCAAGTCGTACCTGGCCAAGGCGGTCGCGACGGAGAGCGACGGCACCTTCCTCAGCGTCAGCTCCTCCGACCTGCTCTCGCGGTGGATGGGCGACTCGGAGAAGCTCGTGCGGAACCTCTTCGAGATGGCGCGCGAGGCGTACCGGGAGACGGGCAAGCCGGCCATCATCTTCATCGACGAGATCGACTCGCTCGTGTCGGCGCGCTCCGACAACGAGAACGAGGCGTCGCGGCGCATCAAGACGGAGTTCCTGGTGCAGATGCAGGGCGTCGGCCACGAGGACGAGGGCGTGCTGGTGCTCGCCGCCACCAACATCCCGTGGAGCCTCGACAGCGCCATCCGCCGCCGCTTCCAGCGCCGCATCTACATCGCGCTGCCGGACGCGCAGGCGCGGCGCACGATGTTCCGCATCCACATGGGCGACACCCCCAACACCCTCACCGAGGCCGACTGGCAGATGCTCGCGGAGCGCACCGACATGTACTCGGGCAGCGACGTGGCCAACCTCGTGCACACGGCGCTGATGGAGTGCATCCGCACGCTGCAGGTCGCGACGCACTTCAAGTACGTTGTCGGGCCCGACCCCCGCGACCCGACCCGCTCCGTCAACAACCGCATCGTGCCCTGCTCCCCGGGTGACCCCGACGCCTTCCCGATGACGGCCAACGAGCTGCCCGAGCCGGAGCTGCTGATGCCGCTGCCCGTCACCGTCGAGGACTTTATCAAGGCGCTGCGCTATCACCAAGTCGGCCGTCTCCGCGGAGGACATCAAGCAGCACGAGCAGTTCACCAGCGAGTTCGGCCAGGAGGGCTGACGTGCGTGCGTGCATCTTTCTTTTTATTATGTTTGTTTTTTTTCTCCCCTGCCCTCTCCCCTCTTCCTTCCTTCACTTGGGTTTGTGTTGTAGGTCCTCCACCAATTATGAAAAGGACATTGACAACGTTTGTGCGCAACGGATGTACTGCATACGAGAATCGGGAAGTGGGAATGGGTGAAGGGAAAACGGGGCGAAAAAAAAGGGACTGCCAGTCTCGGTTAGACTCTTCCTTCCGTCCCTTTTCTATGAGAATTGAATGGCAGGACAATTCTCGCAGATAGCATCACGCGTTTCTGATGAACGTTCCTTCTGCTTTTTTTTCTTTAATTTGTACGATCACTTTTATACATTATCTCTTGAATTGAAGGAAGAAGAGCAACAACAACTACAAAAAAAAAGGAATCAGGGGCACACGCACACACATACCTACATACACACACACAAAAAAAACAAAACACGATAGTTGTACTTTCACGGAGCTGTATGTAACATTCAACCGACACTGTTTTTCCACCGCTCCTTTTTTCTCTCTTCCAAAGTGATCCTTTTTTACCGAATGTCATATTTGCTTCTTCTTTTTATTCCCTCCCCATCCTTTTGTTTCTCTTTGCTTGTTTTTTTTTCTTTTCCATATGATTCCGTATCCAATTCATTGCACTCTTTGTTTACCGAGTGATCTACCTCCTCTCGCCGCGCAATGTGGGGCGGTCCCTTGCTCAAACACCGTGCTCCCAGGCACATGTAACAATGCCTTTATTCCTTGCCATTCTGTACGCACCAGCGCGCCAGAACTTGTTGTCTTGACGCTGAGTTTCGTTTGCAGCCGTGCAGGTTACTATTATTATTATTATTATTTTTTCTCCTGCCTAAGTGATGATTATCTTTGGAAGAATGGGACTTCACGTACGCTCCTGCCACTGCCTCATGCGTCGGCATTCTCCATTTGACAGTGGCACTCTGTTGCGCCCAATGCTGATGATACCACTCGACTAATTACCTCGTATTGCTCCTCTCTTTCTCTCTCTCTCCCCCTTATTCACTTTGCCTACCGATCCCCCCCCCACTTCTAGGATTAACGTTTTCTCTTTTCATCCGTTCACTTTCTCTCCGTAGCTAACTTCTGCTTTAACGCAGCACTTACCGTCCCACAGCCAATCTCACCCCCTCCAACCCTTCCGACACACCCACCCCGCCATGTCTCTTCACCGCGTCAACAGCAAGCTGGTGGCCTCGCACCAGGCGCCGCTGAACCGCGTGCAGCCGGAGGACCTCGTGGTCGAGCGCCTGCCCGGCGCCAAGTACCTCAACCCCTCCAAGAAGCACATCGCCCGCCAGGAGTACCGCGACGGCGTCGAGCACATCATGTTCGACCCCCGCCCGCAGAAGGACTCCGCCTCCGAGTACCCCATCTCGCAGAACAAGCTCGTCTGCGAGCTGGCGGCCGCGCGCAAGCACCTCCACTTCAACCCCGCCGAGACCACCATCGGCATCGTCACGTGCGGCGGCATCTGCCCCGGCCTCAACGACGTCATCCGCTCGCTGACGCTGACCGGCATTGTCGGCTACAACGTCAAGCGCGTCATCGGCTTCCGCTTCGGCTACTGGGGCCTCTCCAAGGAGGGCAGCAAGTCGGCCATCGAGCTCTCGCGCGCCAGCGTCACCCAGATCCACCGCTTCGGCGGCACCATCCTCGGCAGCTCCCGCGGCCCGCAGGACCCCAAGGAGATGGTCGACACGCTCGTGCGCCTCGGCGTCAACATCCTCTTCACCGTCGGCGGCGACGGCACGCAGCGCGGCGCCCTCACCATCTACGAGGAGGCCAAGCGCCGCGGCCTCGACATCGCCGTCTTCGGCATCCCCAAGACCATCGACAACGACCTCTCCTTCTCGCACCGCACCTTCGGCTTCGAGACCGCCGTCGAGGAGGCCGTCGTCGCCGTGCGCGCCGCGTACGCGGAGGCCGTGTCGCTCAACTACGGCGTCGGCATCGTGAAGCTCATGGGCCGTGAGAGCGGCTTCATCGCCGCGCAGGCCGCCGTCGCCTCGGCGCAGGCCAACATCTGCCTCATCCCGGAGAACCCGCTGCCCAAGGAGACGGTGATCAAGCTCATCGAGGCCCGCTTCCAGCGCTCGCGCAACTGCGTCATCATCGTCGCGGAGGGCTTCGGCCAGGACTGGACCGACGGCCCCGGCGGCCACGACGCCTCCGGCAACAAGAAGCTCATCGACATTGGCCTGCTGCTCAAGAAGACGGTCGAGAAGTGGATGAAGGAGAACAAGAGCAAGTACCCGCAGGGCTCCGTCAAGTACATCGACCCCTCGTACATGATCCGCGCGTGCGCCCCGTCGGCCAACGACGCGCTCTTCTGCACGACGCTCTCCACGCTCGCCGTGCACGAGGCCATGGCCGGCGCCACCGGCTGCGTCATCTCGATGCGCTACAACAACTACATCCTCGTGCCCATCAAGGCCGCCACCTCCGTCCGCCGCGTGGTGCTGCTGCGCGGCGCCCTCTGGCGCCAGGTCCGCGAGATCACCGTCGGCCTGCGCGAGGAGTCTGCGCAGAACAACGAGGCCGACCTCCGCCGCGAGCTCGAGTCGATCAACCTGCGCCGCGAGCGCATCATCCAGAGCCTCGCCTCCAAGGTGTAAAGGCGCGCATAAAGTGAGTGTGGGGGACGACACAGATGTCACCGTTATCTGCCCCACCCGCCACCGCTAAACTCCTTTCCTTCCTTCTTTTTGTTCCTCCCTCCTTTGCATTCCATTAGTGATCTGACTTTATCGTCCGTTTCCCTGCTGCCCCCGACGCGTGCCTGCGTGTGCGCTGATCTTCTTTATGTTGAAACGCTCACACTACTACTACGACGTACGTGGCTAAGTTCCACGAGCATCGACGAAAACAAAAGGGACACACACACAGATGTCAGAACGTCAAGGAGCTGGAACCAGTGCACCAGATAGCCGGAGTACATTTACTCCAGCTCATCTGTCTGTACGCACATCAAAATTAACAGTAAAAGAAAAAAAAAAGCTGCGAAAAAAAAGTGCAGAAGAAAAGTATCTTCATCCACATACACTATACACGTACCGAGCGAAATAGGAAAGAAAGAAAAATCATACACAGTGAGAATTGTTGTCGTCGTGATATTCAAAGGGAGAAAAAAAAACCACAATAAACAAGAGATGGAAAAAAGAGTTACAAGAAACACACACGCACACGCACGAAGAAAAAAGTGCTATATATCGATCCCCAAAGCTCTCCAGTTTTTTTGTTTTTTTTTCCTACTATTCTCGACGTTCCTCCGCACCTGTCAGACCTTCCTGTACTGCTTGTGTTTTTTTTCTTCTCTTTGTCGTTTCCTCCTTTCTTTTCTTTTTTCTTTTTCGCTCGTTGTTTCTCCATTTCAGGATGCGAGAACCCCAAAAGTTTTTTCTCACTCTCTCTTCCCCTTTTTTTCTTGTTTTCTGCCTTTAAAATGTTTTTCTTACTGTTTTTTTCTTCTTTTTTTTTTTCATGAAGCACATGCCCTATTCGGAAAAAAACAAAACAAAACGGAAAAACAAGTAGGGCTTGCTTTATAAAACCGAAAAGTGCCTGGAAAGATTTACAAGAGAAAGAAATGAAATGAATCATAAAAGGTGCAAGGGAAGTGAATTTCCCGCAATCATCATGAAGTTCTGTTTCACCCCAGAGCTACCATCTCATTTATCTTTTCATTTTTTTCTTCTCTTTATTTCTTTCACTGGCAAATGTTTTCCCCCACATTGTTCATTTTTTCTTTTACTTTCACATGTTTCTTTTCATTCTTTTCCCTTTTCAGTCTCTCAGTCTTTCCGCCTCCTCTCATGCTTTTTTCTCTCAAATATTGTTCACCACCTTTACCTCTCTTCTTCTTCTTATTGGCTATTGTCTGTTGAGCATCGCTGCGATGCGCACACATACATACACACAGACGCGCGTTGCAAAAACCTTAAAGTGAAAATAGTAAAACGATAATTTTGGATCACAAAACCTAACAGACTGTCGTTGAGCAGGTAAAATGTTTGAAATAGCAAAAAGTCAACAGTTGATGGTTGACATTTTTTTCTTGTTTTTATGAGTGTGGGTAACAAAAGAAACAAAAACATAACCAAAAGTTTTGCAACACACCCAGTCTTTATGCCATAAATAGACCTGCGCTCGTGCAAAACAACGTATCTTTTTTGTACACTATGTGTACAAGTATTGGTGCTACTATGTTCTTCGCATCGACTTTTACTGTTTCCCTATGGAGGTTTCGTGCGCGGTGCGGTGAAGTGCATTCATTCCTATTTATTCTGGGCGATGGTGCACTTTGGAAATGTCTTTCGGTTTCGCCACTGAGATTTCGCTCATGACGGTCTACACCACATATATCCGTATTCGTATTCTTTATTTACATTCCTCTCCACCTACGCACAACAGCAACAACGAATAATAATTACCAAGGTGCATGTTATATCTAGAAATTCATCACCCTTGACATACACGCATTCACACCTCTCCAATAATCCCCCCCCCCCTCCCCCAACACATACTCATACGCACGGCGATGGAGAGGTACAGCGGGGCGGAGCGCGGCCGTGTGCTGCTGCAGCGTGTCCGCGCGGCGACGTCGATGGAGCAGATGGAGGCGTGCGTGCCGGAGCTGGAGGCGCTCATCAGCGCCGCCGCCGCCGCGCTGCGCCGCCCCCTCCCGCCCTCCGCCGGCCTCCTCTCTGCCGCCGGCGCGAACCCCCGCGCGCGCCAGCACGCCGCCGCGGCCGCCTCGTCGCCCTCGCTGCTCCCGCCGCCGCCCTCGCCGCCGCTGTCACCGCCGTCGGCGCGAACAAGCCGGGGCAGCCCCGCACACGGCGGCGGCGGCGGCGCGGCGGCGCAGCAGGGGGAGGACGTGACGGCGCGCGTGGCGGCGCTGTCGGTGCTGGTGGCCGCCGTCGCACGCGGTGTCGGGGGCCGCTGCTGCACGCCGGCGGAGGCGGAGCGCATCGCGGGCACGGCCGGCACCCAGCGCGCCGCCGCCGTCACCCGCGCCGTCGGCCTACTGGAGCGCGTCGGCGGCCAGCTCGCGGCCCTCACGGGCGGCGGGGAGGCCGAGGGGGCGGCGGCGGCGCGAGCGCGGCCGGGCGGGCGGCGCGGCTGGGTCTCGCCTACGGGCTTTGCCAGATGGCGCAGTGCCGCGCGACGCTTGCGGCCCTCACGACGCGCGCCATCACCCGCGACGCCCTCCGCGCCGACGGCGACCCCGACGCCATCGCCGCGGCCGTGCTCGACCTCACCCGTCTCGCCCCGCCGCCGCTCGCCGCCGCCGCCACCGCCGCTGCCTCTGCCCCGCCGGCCGCGGTGGAGGCGGGGGCGGAGCTGACGCCGGTGCGCGACCCCGTGACGCACGCGCCGATGCAGCTCCCGGCGCGCGGCCTCGGCTGCCGCCACCTGGCCTGCTTCGACGTCAAGGGCTTCGTGCGGCTGGCGCGCCAGGGCAGCGCGGCGCGGCTCGCGGCGAACCACGCGGAGGCGCCGTGCCCCGTCTGCGGCGCCCGCACCCGCGTCGAGGCGCTGCGCGTCGACCTCGCAGCCCTCGAGGCCCTCCGCCGGCACCGCGAGCAGCAGGGCGCGGCGCTGTCCCCCTCCACGGCGGCGGCGGCGGCAAAAGCGGGCAGCGCGTCGTCGGACCTGCTGTTCCGCTGGGAGCGGCGGCCGGACGGCGGTGTCGGGTGCTGCACGGTGGTCCCCGGCAAGCGCACGCGCGAGGAGGCAGGCGAGCTGGCCGCCGCTGACGACGACGACAGCGACCGCGAGGGGGAGCAGCGGCAGGGCGGCCAGCAGTCGCAGGGCGCCGACGACGGAGCGCCAGAGCCGAAGCGTCGGCGTGTGGAGATCAACGGCGCCGTCGTTTACATGGAGGAGTGAATAGGGGGGGGGGAGTGGGAAGAAGATTGCGTCTGCGCCTTGCCGACTTCATGCATCACATTTTCGTTAATCGTTAGTTTACTGCTTCGAGCTATATAAGGAATTGTCGGGGATGGAATAAAAGTTTTTGTGAATGTTTCTTGAGCGCGGGGTACACATACTCCATCAGCCTTTAACACCTATGCGTGAATGTGTAGAAGCGTTTTTTTCTTTCACCCCTATGTGAGTGTGTCAAACGTTGAACTGAGCCTACCATAAAAACAAACTTTTAAATCCTTCCCTTTCCTCCTCCTCCGTCCCGACAGTTCTACGTAGCACCATTCATCGCTGACAGCGCCCCTCTCTCTCTCTCTCTCTTTCTCGTCTACATTATTATACGTCTCTTAACAGATCATTACTCGGCCCATCCACCCCTGTACGTCGGACCCCCACCCTCCCCCTCTCCCCTACACATACACATCCAAAAACATGAAGAAGAGCGTCTCCCTGAAGGAGTTCTCGACGACGCCGACGGTGTCCTACATGCTCAGCAAGGACGGCCACAACGTCGCCTCGGGCAACTCGCAGGCCAAGGTCGCCCCCAGCGCCCAGCAGCCGCCCAAGGAGGAGGCCGCCGCGCCGCAGCCGGACCCGAGCGAAATCGAGGACGTCATGTACGAGATGGAGTGACGAGAGTCGAGTATACACATATATATATATATATATACAGACGTGACATTCCCTGGGATTTTCTATTTCTTTTTTTTTGTTTTTAATTCTTGCTGCTCTCCTCTCTCCTTCTCGTTCTCTCCACGCCTTTTATTATCATAATCCATGGTTTCTACATTATTATTGTTGTTGTTGATCTCTTTCTTTTTTTCTTGTTCTGTATAAAATCCTCTTCGTATCACTGTTGCTATTCCTTTTTTCCCTTTTTATTATATAAGTTCTCCTTGTAATGAGTTGTGGTGACACTGTATGCGTCCTGCTCTTTTCTCTTGGCGCTCTTCATTGCGGAGAGAGAAATGATGAATACAAATGAGGGAAGGCTATGAACAATTTTTTGTCTTTCCTCCTTGAGCACCAGATATAGATTGACAGACTCACAGTGCGTATGTATTATCAATATCTATATATACATGTGAACTATGGCTTTTGCATGCACAAACAGGTACAACAGATTCCCACCAGTACCGCTCATCCTCAAGCAGTCAAAACACCTACCAAGGAGTCAGGACCAGCCGCAGTCTGCGAACTTGTCTCTCTCGATTGTTTCTTACAGACTTTTTCTTTCTTCGAGTCGTGACCGACGACTAGAATGAGCCGAAGCCAGAACCGCAAGGGCGGGAAGCGCGGGCGCGCGGAGCAGTGGTACGCCGACTCGCGCGACACGACGACGCTGGAGAACGCTGCCTTCGAGGCCTACTACCGGGGCCACGTGGTCCCCGAGGCGGAGTGGGAGGCCTTCATGTCGTCCCTGCGCGAGGGGCTGCCCATGACGGCGCGCATCAACCCCGCCCTCCCCTGCGCCGCCGCCGTCGACGCGCACCTCTCCGGCGTCCTCGGCGAGGTGTTCGCGACGACGCGCGTGCCGTTTGTGAGCGACGGGCGCGCCATCCAGTGCGGCGTCAGCCGCGGCGACCTCAAGCGCAACGCGCGGCTCAAGGACATCAAAAAGATGGTGGCGGCGCTCAACGAGGGCGGCTTCCTGACGCGCCAGGAGACGGTGAGCATGCTGCCGCCGGTGCTGCTGCAGGTGCGGCCCGGCGACCGCGTCCTCGACATGTGCGCCGCGCCCGGCAGCAAGACGTCGCAGATCCTCGAGGTGCTCGTCACCGGGGGGCGCGACACGGGCGTCGTGGTGGCCAACGACGTGAACACGACGCGGCTCGACATTTTGTACCACCAGACGTGCCGCCACGCGGCCGCGCACGAGCACATCATCGTGACCAACTACGACGCGACGCGCTTTCCCATCCTCGCGTCGGAGCACAAGTTTGACCGCGTGCTGTGCGACGTCATGTGCTCCGGCGACGGCACGCTGCGCAAGTCGATGGACATGTGGCCGCGCTGGAACTGCCTCGACGGCGCCCACCTCCACGCCGAGCAGTGCCGCGTGCTGCTGCGCGGCATGGCCAACTGCCGCGCCGGCGGCGTCGTCGTCTACTCGACGTGCAGCATGAACCCCGTGGAGGACGAGGCCGTGGTGTCGCACTGCCTGCGCCAGCACCCCGGCAAGTTCGAGCTCATCGACCCGGCGGAGCTGCTGCCGGGGCTGCGCAGCCTGCCCGGGATGGACGCGTGGACGCTCACCACGCGCGACCTCAACGCGCAGCTCCGCAGCTTCGCCGACGCCCAGGCGTACATGGCCAGCGACGCCGCCAAGGCCGGCAAGAACTTCCAGTACCGCGAGAGCATGTTCGCCGACACGCCGCTGCTGCGCGAGCAGAGGATCGAGCGGTGCCGCCGCGTGCTGCCGCACCTGCAGGACACGGGCGGCTTCTTTGTCGCCGCCCTGCGCTGCGTCGAGGAGCTTGACACGCGCCCGACGGAGGTGGCGCCGTCCCCGCTGGCGCCGCTGCCGCCGGACGTCGTGGCCGCCGCGCGGCAGGCCCTCTCGCTGCCGGACGACTTCCCGCTGGAGACGCGCTGCCTGGCGCGCAAGGGGCTCTCGCGCGAGGCGAAGCTCTACTACGCCAGCGAGGCCGTGATGCAGCTCTTCCCGCTGCTGGGCGACCGCGTCTCACACGCGGGGGTCAAGATCATCGAGGCCTTCGCCAAGAACTCGCTTACGCAACTGCGCTTCGCCGCCGACGGGGCCGCGGCACTTGCGGAGCTGCTGCAGCCCCCGGCGCGCTTCATCGTGCCGGTCGACCCGCCGCTGCTGCGGGCGCTCGCCAAGGAGACCCCAATGGCCTTTCAGGAGTTCTTCTCGCGCGCCGACGGCGGCCGCGGGGTGCGCGACGCCGACTACGCCTCGCACAGCCTCCTGCTCGAGTGCACGCTGCCGGTGGTCGGTGCGGTCTACGCGCCGGCAGAGCGCTCCGCCAAGTTCGGGAAGCTCGTGGCCAAGGTGCCGCAGTGGCAGCTCGACCTCGCTGACATCCTCTGCCCGGATCCGGCCAAGACGGAGGAGGCGGAGGAAGAGGCGACCGCCGGGGATGAAGCAGTGCAGACAGGCGAAGCGGGTGTCGCATCTACCAGTTGATGCATTTGTTGGAGATTTGAAATTCAGTTGCTTGTACTCGCTTAATCAACCACTTTCTTTTTCCCCCCTTCTTGCGTATTTAATTACTGACGCTTAACTATTCCTTTTGCTGCAGCTGTTGTTGTTGTTTACGGTGGCGGAGGTGAATTCTCCCCTCCCCTCTGTTTATTGATGAAGTCATGCATGTTTTTTTTTTCTCTTCGGCTCTTCTGTGTTTTGTTGTTTTCTTGAGTGACGTCTTTGTTTTTCGCACCCTTGACCAGCTTTCCTTCTCTCGCAAGTCAATTTCATTGCTCTACTTTTCTTTGCGTCATTCTATTTCCCACTCACCCACCCACCACCTGTGAAAGGATCAATAGCCGTCGCCTTTCTTTTTTAAACTTAGAAATTGATCACTGCCGAGCTCCTTTCTCTTGCTCATATCTGTGGATCAATCTCTAGGTTGTTTTTCTACTTTTCTTTCCGGTTTACAGGAATAGAAAGTCCGCACTCTTTTCCCCTTCCTCCAAAGTACGCCAGACGCTCTTACACACACACACACACACTCTCACACATATACGATTCAGTGGGTAAAGACTGGATAGCAGAATGACGTTGACCGCTGCTTCGTCTGCGGCGGAGACGGCCATTCGCGACGCGCTGTCGGCGTACGCGGAGGGGGACGTGGCCAAGTCGAGCAGCATCCTGAGCGTCGCAGCCGACACGGCGCGGGCGCAGCGCGACCTCGAGGGTACCTTCGGCTCCTGCTGCGTGCGCGCGACGCTGGCGGCGCTGGGCGGCAGCACCGACGTGGCAAGCATCCTGCGCCCCGCCTCCGCCGCCGAGGAGTACCCCGCGACGCTGACGTACCTCGAGGGCGTCGCGGCGCTCTCGCGCGGGGCGCTGACGACGGCGCTGGAGAAGTTCGACGAGACGCGGCGCCAGGACGACACCTTTGTGCTGGCGAACCTCGGCAAGGCGGCCTGCTTCTTCCAGCTGGGCAAGTACGCCGACAGCTTCCGGCAGTACCGCGTGGTGCTGGAGACGCTGGGCAGCGAGCTGGCGCCGCCGGTGACGCGCGTCGGCCTCGGCCTGTGCGCCTTCTACCTCAACGACGCGGAGCTCGCCAAGAAGTTTCTGGAGCGCGCGGCGGCGGCGGCGGCGGCGGCGGACAGCGGCACCAGCGAGGGCGCGGCGCACGCGGCGTGCAACGAGCTGGCGCTCTTCGGCCTGCTGATTGTGCAGCTGGACCAGCGCGACGTGGCGGCGGCGGCGTCGACGGTGATGCGGCTGCGGCGACTGCTCCCCGGCAACGCGCTGGTGCTGCTGCAGGTGGCCGACCTCATGTACTTCAAGGCCGCGGCGCAGCGCCGGACGCGGGAGGCCGCCCCGGCGATCACCGAGGTCCTCGCGCGCGTCCGGGCGGTCGGGACGGAGGAGCAGTGCGCGCGCGCCGACTACCAGGAGGGCCGCCTGCGCTTCCACTGCGGCGACCTCGAGGCGGCGGCGCGGCTGCTGGAGTCGGCGCTGCGCACGCTGCCGCACCTGCTGCCGGCCCGCATCTACGCGGCGCGCGTGCTGCTGCTGACCGGGCGCGAGAAGGAGGGGCTGCGGCGCCTGCTCGCCATCAACGCGGAGAACCCCGGGCAGCGCGAGGTGCTGCTGCTGCTCGCCGCCTACGCGACCCGCGGCGGCTACCACGAGGCGGCGCAGCAGGCGTGCCGGTGGCTCACCAGGGTGGGCGGCGCGACGGCCGGCGACTCGCCGTCGTGGTCGCTGGCGGCGTGGTGCAGCCGCACAGACGCCGAGGCGTGCCGCGCGCTCACCGACGCGGTCATCCGCGCGCGCCAGGAGGCGGGGGAGCAGCCGCCGTGGCAGCTGCTGGTGAACAAGGCCTCCCTCGACGGCGACGTCGCGGCGGCGCGCGCGCTGGCGGACCGCGAGCTCGGCGCCGACTTTGTGCAGCGCCCCCTCGCGCTGGAGCACGTGCCGCTCGTCTTCAACCTCGCGCTGCTGCTCGAGCGCGCCGGCCAGGCGATGGAGGCGCGCCAGCTCTACATCTACCTGGTGGAGCAGCACAGCCACTTCCGGCTGCCGTACTTCCGCCTCAGCGAGATGGACCAGCGCGCTGGCGCGGTGCAGCGCTCCGTCGCGTGGCTCACGCTGCTCAACCAGGTGCGCCCCGGCGAGGCCACCGCCGAGATCGCGCAGCGCTTCTTCGCGGAGCGGCAGGTGACCGCGGCGGCCGACGCGTGCCGGGCGCGGTCGGTACGTGCGGCGCTGGCCATGGGGCCCATCTACCTCTGGTGCTGCCAGCAGCGCGGCGACAAGAACCGCCGTTTCTTGCGCAAGGCCAAGGACCTCTTCCTCTACGCGCTGCACCACGACCGCAACAACATCCAGGCCGCCCACGGGCTCGCGTGCTGCCTGCTGCTCGAGGGCGACTGCGACCGCAGCCAGGCGCTGCTGCAGCTCGTCGGGGCCACGCACGCCAACGACGCGGCGGTGCAAGCGCACCACGCCTCCAACTCGGCGAACCTCGACGTACTCTGCGGCGGATACGAGCGCGGGGTGAAGGAGCTGCAGCTGGTGCCGGCCTCGCGGCGCGACTGGCGGCAGAGCACGACCCTCGCGCTGTGCCTGGCCAAGACGGGGCGCGTCGGCGACGCCATCGCGGAGCTGACGGCCGCGCGCGAGAAGAACCCCCGCGAGCCGCTGCTGCTCTACAACCTCGCGCTGCTGCAGTGCGCCGCCTTCACGGGCATGCTGGAGCAGCGCCGCTCGCTGACCCCCGCCGACGGCGACCGTCTGCACGCGCTCCTCGACGGCGGCATCCGCGACGCGCGCGCCTTTTTGTCCTCCGGCGCCTCCGGCAGCGTCGGGCGCGCGGCGCGCGGCATGATCAAGCTGGTGTGCCTGCGCTGCCTGCAGGACTACAGCCGCGTCAACGACCTGATCCGGCACAGCGCGGAGCTGACGCTCGAGCAGGAGGAGGACCTGCGCCGCTGGCACGAGTACTTTGAGCGCCACGCGGCGGAGGTGCGCAGCGGCGAGCTCCCCGAGCAGAGCCCGGAGCGCCAGCGGCAGCGGCGGGAGGGCGGCGACGGCGACGGCGACGGCGACGGCCAGGCGGCGGTGCCGACCACCATCAGCCTCGCCTTCCGCGACATGTTCATGCGCGACGACGACCTGCGGGCGCTGATGCAGCAGGAGATCGAGCAGAACCCGCACGCGGGCGCCGGCGACCACGGCCTCAGCGGGCTCGACGCGGCCGCCGACGGGGGCGCCATGAACTTTGCCTTCGACGACGACGCACTCGCGGCAGCCACCAACGCGATGCTCTCCGGTATGCAGACCGACGAGTGAGGGTGGCAATGGGGGTGTTGGAGGCGCGACGCCTTTTGTTGCCTCTCTCCCCCCTCCCCCCTCCCTATTGTTGTGTCTTCATTTGAACTTCTCGCTTATTCTCGTTCTTGTACTAGTTCTCACGTCTGTGTCAATGTGTGTGTGTGTGTGTGTGTGCGTGCGCGCGTGGGAGGGTGTGCCTCTGTCCTCGCGAGTCCTTCATCATGTGAATTTCACCGCTTCAGTACGCACTTTTATTTTTGCCTTTTCTTCTCGATAGCACAGTTTATCTCTTTACACGCCATATCGTTACTCACCTCGCCGCTTATTGGAGTATTGTTGTTGTTGCCGCTGCACAGATGCTCGCGGAAACAGTGCGTCAATTATCCCAGAGGGGTTTTCTATCTTCCAGCAACAAAACGCAGGCGTCGTGTACACCCACTCACTCCCATCTCCCGCCCCCCTCCCCCACACACATAACCACAACAAATAACTATTAATACATTTCGTTTCCTCTACTTCTTTATTGTGCCTCACTCCCCTCCACATTTTTGTCGCTGCCCACATATTCCCCTACTGCAATTAATCATATATTTGCTTAGAAAGTTTGAATTCAAATAACCCCACGGATACTATTTGTCGTGCTATTTTTAAGTTAGCTCGTAAAGAATTGTACCCCGCGCCCACGATACGAGACGAACCACTTGATGCGCTCTGAAGAGGGGCATCACTTGGATTACAGATGGAAACCTGAACGTTTTGAGTATTTGCATGTTACGCAGTCAGAAAGGAATGAAAGAGTACTATCATCACCATAACATCTTTTTTTCTCTCCATCATCATTTCATCTCCGTTCGCATTCGTTTGAAAGGAAAAGAAAAAGAACACAGAAAACTACAGTTGTAAGAAGCTGTTCTCTCCGTTGTGGAGTGCGCTGTCTCTCCTCTTTCAAACTCTCCAACTTCCCAAGTAACTACTTCCCCCCTCCCTCCCATAAAAAAAGAAATCTGTAAAGCTTTTCAGCCTGTTTGCAACCTATTCACTCTGTACACTCTTACGACCTCTCCACCCCTTACCCCACCCCTCTTTCCTCGGACACCCATAGCGCACCGCAATGACCGACAAGAGCGTGTACGGCGGCCTGTTCCAGGACCCGCCGTGCCTTCACACCGACCCCGACGCGCGCAAGACGGACCCGTACGTCAAGGAGGACTGCATCCCCTCGCGCTACCTCGGTAAGCAGATGATGACCGGCGGCGCGCCGCCCCCGGGGCAGCACCCCGATGCCTACTTCGACCACAAGTACCTCACCCTCGCCTCGCCGGAGCAGAACGGGAACGGCAAGGTGGACGACTACGACACGGCCGAGGCGAAGCGCCGGCGCGAGGCGATGGAGAGCAAGAAGCACAACATCAGCGACCGCACCTTCCAGTACTCGTCCGTCACGCAGAAGAGCACCGGCCCCGGCAGCTACTACGGGTGCTTCCAGAACCGCCCGTACGAGTACATGACCGAGCCGTGGGAGGACCCCAAGGCCAAGAAGAAGCGCGGGCGCAAGAAGCGCCAGCAGACGGAGGAGCCGCCCAAGACGAGTCTCCCCAACATCAAGACGAACCCGGGCAAGAAGGGCACCTACGGCTTCCCCGGCACCACCATCGGCCCCGAGACGTACAACGAGAACTGGCGCGCCGAGTACGAGGCGCAGGAGAAGGCGGAGCGCAAGCGCAAGGCGCAGGAGACGCAGGCCAGCCGTCAGGTCGCCGGCCCTTTCCACACCTCCGGCATCAGCAAGGCGTACCTGGACGAGCTGCCCGCGACCGGCGTCTCCGCCGTCTACAACGACTACACTCCGGAAGAGAGCAAAAAATCCAAAAAGCGCGCCGCCAAGCCCGGCGAGGCGGCCGAGGGGAAGCCGGTGTCGGACAAGCCCTTCTCCTTCGCCCCGCGCCACACGGGCGAGCAGGGCAACATCAACGCCTTCCCCAACGTGTGGGTCGACCCCGAGGAGGAGGAGGCGAAGCGCCGCAAGGGCAAGCGCAGCCGCAGCAAGAAGAAGGAGCCGGAGGAGCCCAAGCCGCTGCACGGCGCGTGGAAGCCCAACTCGTTTGAGAAGTCCACCGTCATCTCCTCGTGTCTGCGCCGCTTTTACTAGCGGCGGGTGGAAGGGTGCCTCCACACGTTCCTCACACCTACTTGCTCGGCTATAATGTATGTGACTTTTTTGTTTTTTACTATTTCCCCATGTAAATTACAGGTGGTAAGAGAGAAACGAATACCACGCGCGTGTTTCTGGTATTTTTTTTTTTCCATTAGCACCCCGCTCTCTTTCTCAAAGTTACCCAACGCCCTCTTCTTCTTCTCGATTCCTCATTGTGTTTATTTTCAACTGTTACCACGGAATGTCATGATGCCTTTGATCCGTTTATCCCCAATTGTGGGTTTTCCCCTTTCGCATTTGTACGTTATTGCAAATTGTGTAAAGTGAAAAGTGATCGGCGATGATGAGGGTGCTGTGCCGTACTTGATTAGTACTATGCAGTTTGTGCGTGTGTCAATAAAACGCGTTTACCTGCTTGTAGGTTTTTTTTTTTTTTTAAACTGCCTTTCTTCGTAGACGAACACCACTGCTGCTCCGTACGCATGTCTATATATATATATATAGAGGAGCACTACTATGAGAGAGAGAGAGAGAGAGGGAGAACCTCATAGATGTGTTGTTGTGCATCATTCTTCATCTTGTAGATGACGCTTTAAATTTGCCCCTTCTTCTATGATTCCACCCGCCACGACTCCCTTTCGTTCTTTCCCCTAACCTCCCACTCACCCCACCCACTCCGAGAAGAACTGCTGTTTATTACTTCTAGTAAGTTATTATTCTTATTTTCGCTTCTTTTTGGATCCCTCCCTTTTCAATTGTTTTTTTTTTTTTGTACATACATCTATTCCTCGGATTCCTAATTTAACCCGGTGTTGACGCTAGTTGTCATTTTTTTTTTTCTCTTCTCCGCATTTTTTTTGTTTTCCTATAAAAAAAAAAATAAGAATCAGATTGAGGAATTCCATTGAATACAGTGGTTGTCTCTTTCTCATATCTTTTTTACTTCTACCCTCACTCTACTTGTGTCTGTTCTCGACCTATTCGTCTTTATCTAGCTATATCTTCTTCCCAGTCAAAACACCTATCCTCTCTGTTTGTCCCGCCGAGAGCATTCAATCATGGCCCAAGCCGCTGATGAAGCCAAGGCGATGGAGTCGGAGGTGTTCCGTAGCAAGTACCGCCGCGTCAAGTCCATCGGCAAGGGCAGCTTCGGCGAGGCCGTGCTGGTGCGCTCCAAGATGGACGGCAAGCGCTACGTCGCCAAGGCCATCGACTCGGCCTCGATGACGACCAAGGAGCGGCGCGACGTGCAGAACGAGATTCGCATTCTGGCGGCGGTGAATCACCCCAACATCATCCGGTACCACGAGCACTTTGAGGACGGGACGCTGATATTCATCATCATGGAGTACGCCGACGGCGGCGACCTCAGCACCCGCATCAAGGACGCCAAGAAGCAGGAGGTGCCGCAGCCGTTCGACCCGAACCTGGCCATGTTCTGGTTCCTGCAGATCTGCATGGCGCTCAAGTACCTGCACGACAACCACATCCTCCACCGCGACCTCAAGACCGCCAACGTCTTCCTCACCTCGAAGAACGTCGTCAAGCTGGGCGACTTTGGCATCTCGACGGTGCTGCAGAACACCATGGCCTGCGCCAAGACCGTGTGCGGCACGCCCTACTACTTCTCCCCCGAGCTCTGCCAGAGCAAGCCGTACAACAACAAGAGCGACGTGTGGGCGCTCGGCGTCGTCTTCTACGAGGCCCTCACCCTGCAGCGCCCCTTCAACGCCAAGTCGCTCAAGGAGCTGCTCAAGAAGATCCTCGTGGGGCAGTACGACCCGATCCCGTCCTCCGTCCCGGCCGAGATGCGCGCCCTCTGCGCGAGCCTGCTGCAGGTGAACCCCGTGCAGCGCCCCAGCATCAACCGCATCCTCGAGAGCTCCTTTGTGCAGAACGCGCTCAAGGGCTTCAGCGCCGACCTCGAGCGACAGGCGGAGCGCGACAGGGCCGAGTACGAGGCGCGCCACCCCAAGTCGGCGCAGCAGCAGCAGCAGGCGCCCCCGCAGCAGCCGCAGGCGCCGCCGCCGGAGCAGGCCAAGCCGCAGGAGCCGCAGCTGAGCGAGAAGGAGCAGATGGCGATGCTGCGCGGCATGAACCGCAACAGCATGAAGGCGATGCTGGCGCAGCAGGCCGCCGCCGAGGCGCAGAACCCGCAGGCCGCGCAGCAGGCGCCGCAGGAGGCGGTGCACCCCGACGTCGACGACGACGGCGACTACATTGCGCAGAAGAAGGCCATCGTGAAGCAGACCAAGGACATCGTCGGCAAGACCAACCTCGGCGGCCACCCCGAGGAGTTCGGCGACGGCCCCTCCGACAGCTCCCCGCAGGTTGAGACCATCACCCTCGCCAACGGCCAGACGGTGCTCGCCTCCGAGGTGCGCGCGATCCTCGAGAAGGAGCTCGGCAAGCCGCTGCTCGACCGCGCCGTCGAGACGTACAACAACAACATGATGAGCGGCATGACCAACGCGGAGCTGCAGAACGAGCTCGCGGCCCTCGTCGGCCGCCAGCACGCGCAGCACGCCAACGCCATCACGAAGCTCGCCGTCTGGGAGGGCAAGCAGAAGGTCGACGCCTAGGCACACTCGTGTGCGGGCTGGGGCTGGGGGGCTGGGGTGGGGGCAGTGGGAGACCGCGGGAGGTTCCAGCGCAACATCTACATGTCGCGGAGGTGATTCATACCGTGCACCCCGACGAGAGATACCGCGTCCTCTTCCTTCCTTATATTGCTTCCATTCTTCTTTTTCTTCTTCTTCCCCCCATCCCAGTCGACGCGCTATAGCAGTCGGGCAATGAAACAGCCATCGTAAAAGCCGAATGTGCAATCACCGACAACTGTAAACTGCAACGGACCAAAAGGAAAAGTTTAATGGTGCTTTGCTATTCCGTGCACTGTTTCTGGATCTCTGACTGTTTTTGTGTTTATCCTTCTCTTTTTTAAAAAAAAAAATCAGCCTAAAAGGGTTTCCACCTCTTCACTCTTTCACCCTTCTCTATTCTCTTTCTCATTATTCAAGTGCGATGTATCTTTCTTACATGTTTTTTTTTTTCCTTTGCTGTCTTCATATCTCGTTTTCCCCCATGTTTTTTTTTTCCAATTCTTCCAATCTGAGTCGTTTGACTTTGGTATGAGTCTCGGTCGTTTTTGTGCTTCCTTGCTTGGAGACTCGTTCTGTCTATTTCCTCGCTCCTCATTCCCTCCTTTCCTTTTTTCATCTATATATTTCTGTTCTTCAACATATATATCCGTTTCCGTTTTATTTGTTCCATTTTTTTTTTTTTTTTACTATTTGTTTTTCTCTTCTTAACCCCTCAAATCATTGCACCGGGCTCATAGTTTATTCCCAGTCATAATGCCATTAACGACATTTGCAACAGCGTCTGCAAACAACTAGCGCATCCACCTTGTCTGCTTCGCAATCAGTAGGGGATGCCAGCCGTAAACCCTAAGTGAGTGACAGAGATTGAGTGTGTGAAGAGAAAGGGGGGAATTGCTTGTCTTCCCAGCTACCAGAAGCAATACACTTTTATTTTTTCATACGAATTATCCTTTTTCGATTATACACATACGCACATACGCGCATACGCACACATACCATCAACACTGCAATGACGATTATCAAAAAAGAAAAAAAAAAGAAGAAAGATGAAAGGAAACCAAAGTGAATTCAGGAGGTGTGTTTTCAGATAGTTTTCTAACACAAATCATGTACATAGAGTGTTGTGTCTCAGCACAGGTGCTGCTGCCATCCCTCTCCGACCGTAATCAGAGATGGTGAGTTGCAAAAGTTCTCTTGGCGTCTATCGATGGGAGAAAAAAAACCCAGGCAATCTTTGTTCCCACATTTCACATGTGCTTATTTGGTGTGAGCTGTGCAAGACTATATGTGTACTCGCGCACTCAGAGCGTGTATGACACAACTTGACCGCTTTTGCATCTTTTCTCGGGGACACTGCGCCACCACCTAATTCATATCTTCATTTTTTTTCTTTCTTTCTTACTTGTGTCACTGTGCAGCACGAATCCACAACCAACACACGTTACGAGTGTACAGGGCTTGTTTTTCCTAAACATACATATATCGGAGAACAAAGCGTGTGTACCAGACGCGACGTAAAGCAACACAAAGGAACAACAACAACGATAAAAACGGGAATACCGGACGAATAAAAATATTTTTTTTTTTCTTCTCTCCACACGTTGTCATCACCGCAGGAGCCAATAACGCGTCTTCTGCATTTGCATAGAATTAACTAAGACCCCCCCCCCCATCAAGCGGTTGCAGGTCGCCTAGTCGCATCAAAATGGACTCTCACTTCCGCGTGCGTCCCAGCCGCGCGACCTACTCGTACGCTCCCCAGGACCCAGACCAGCTGTTCCCCCCGCGCCCTCTCGGCGGCAGCCGTCTCAACGCCCCCCGCGCGCCGCCGGAGCCGGCTTTTCTGCGCCGCCCGCCGCCCGCGAACCCTGCGCCGCCGTCCGAGTCATTTATTGGTTACTTCGCCCGCATCTTCCGCCTCGGCCGCGCGACGGTGGAGAGCCTGCTGTACCTCGGCAAGCGCCCTCGTGAGGAGGAGGAGGAGGAAGCGGTGATGATGGTGGAGCAGCCGCCGCGCGACAGCTACGCGGACGCCCCCCGCCGCAGCCGCCAGATCCCGCGCTACGAGGAGCCCCCGGTGGAGGACCTGCCCCCGCCGCAGCCGCAGCCGCAGCCGCAGCCGGTGGCCTCACAGCCCCCCGTGGCCGCCGCCCCCGCTCCTGCCGCGCCGCCGGCCGAGCCGCCGCAGCACATCGTCTACAACGTGTACAACTTCCAGCCGGAGCCGGCGAGCATGGTGAGCGACTACTCCCTCAGCCGCGCCGGCCTCTCCCGCGGCTCCGTGCAGTTTGTCTCGCAGCCTCGCCTCTCCTCCCGCTACTCGGTCGGCACCGGCGCCTCCCCCGGCAGCCAGAGCCGGCCCCGCGTCTCCGGCCGCAGCCTCAGTGCCCAGCGCTCCAGCGCCGTCCTGCCCCCGCCCTCCAAGGTGCACTACGTGCCCGGCGGAGGCGGCGCCACCGAGGACAGCAAAGCCCCAGCGTTTGCTCCTGCGAGCCAGCAGCCGCCGCCCGCTCCGCCGAAGCCGCTCTTCAGCTTCCCGTCCGCTGCCCCGGAGAAGCCGGCGGAGAAACCGGCGGATGCTCCGAAACCGACGACTACTGGCTTCTCGTTCATGAGTTCGAACAACAACAATAATAATAATAATAATAATAATAATGCAAAACCGAGGGCCGACGACACCAAGGACGTGAACAAGGCAGATGACAATAGCAAGGCTTTCTCAACTGCTGCTGCCAAGACGACTACCGCGGCGGCGCCGGCGACCTCCGGGTTCTCCTTCGCGTCTGGCGGTAACAACAACAATAGTGGTAGTAGTAGCAAGAACGATACTGCAACCGCTGCCGACGGCACCAGTGCGGCTCCCAAACCCGCTTTCAGTTTCCCCAGCAAACCAGTCGCGGAGTCGAAGCCCGCACCCGCTGCTCCCCCGGCGCGCAATTCCTTCTTCAAGGCGGGTCCGCCTGCAGTTGGCTTCGAAGACGACGGCTTCGCCCCCGACAGCGACGACGACGACGACAAGAAGACGAAGGACTCGGCGAAGCCGGCGTCCACCGACGCGAAGCCTGCGGCGCCTGCCTTCAACTTTAGCGCTAAGCCGGCGGCTGGTGGCGGCGGCGGGACGGCCCCCACCGCGGTGGCGAATCCCTTCTCTTTTCCTGCCAGTGGTGGCTCCGCACCCAGCGCCGGCAGCACGGCCGCTCCTGCCGCGCCCGCGCCGCCCGCGCGAAACTCCTTCTTCAAGGCCGGGCCGCCCGCCGTGGGCTTCGAGGACGACGGCTTCGCCCCCGACAGCGACGACGACGACGACAAGAAGAATAAGGACTCGGCGAGCGACGCCAAACCGGCGGCTCCCGCTTTTAACTTTGGCGCCAAGACGGCTGCCGCGGCGTCGGCACCGACCGCCGTCGCGAACCCGTTTTCGTTCCCTGCCGCCGCTGGCGGCGGCGGCGCGGCCGGAGGCTTCGGCTTCAAGGCAGCACAGCCCGCCGACGCCACCCCAAAGTTCAACGCACCGGCGTCGTCTTCGTCCGCCGGTGGGAGTGGCACCGCGGCCAAGCCGGACTTTTTTGGTTTCGGTTCCGGCGGCGGCAGCAGCCTCTTTGGTCGGGCCTCCAAGGACTAGACCATGATGGGTAATGATGCGGAATAACAATGTCAATAATAATACAAGTAATAATAATAAAGCGAAAACGAAAACATCCGGTGGCAGCAACTCAAAAGGGAGTACTCATAACGCACTTTGTTCTGCTGAGTCTTACTGCCATCTTTTGTGTGTCAGGAGTTGCGCGGCTAGGTGGGCCGCTCCCCACCTTTTTTTTTTTTTTGAAGTCTTTATTGTCGCCGCCTCCCCTCCCCCCCCTCCCAAATCATTCATATGTTACTCTTTCCGTAATAAGTAGCTCCTGTCGTGTTCACCTGTATCCACAATCAGATATTACCCCCCCCCCCACCCTCCAAAGCTTCCCGACTTCTCAAATCGGGACCTGCGGTGTCATTCTTTCCTGTCTCGAATATTATACATAACAAAAATAAATAAATAAATAAAGTAACAAAACAACCTACTTGATCCATCACAACCAATTCGTGCCGCTGTCCAGCGCGGACGAAAGTTAAGTGGATAAGAGTACGCACATTGCAGTCTCTTAGAGCCCTGCTTCCTTATCGCGATGCGTCTACTGTCGTTGTGTGTTGTAAACTCACTTCGCCGTTCTCTGTCGTTTAAGTAGTGAATGTCTCCTATACCTTCAAACAATAAAATGACTCTCCCCCTCTTTCCCCTTCACTCAACAGCAACAACAACAACAGCAACAGCAACAACAAAATACTTAAAAAAAAAAAAACAACTACAGGACTAGACGTGCAACAAATTTTAGTGACAACCATCGTGTACTAATCACTAGCCTCAAAGTCAGGTAAAGAAATATATATATAGTCAGTAGTAGTCACAGGTCGAATTTACCGTTCCCCCCCCTCTCCCTCCTCTCCCAATACATGTCCGCACAGACGTCGGCGGCGCGGCGGGAGGAGATCCAGAAACGCATCCAGCTGCTGCGGGAGCAGCGGGAGCTGGAGCAGGCCGCCTTCGACAAGCTGCAGGCGGAGCACCCCGAGATGCGTCCGGAGGAGGTGGCCGCGCTGGCCAAGGCACAGGCGGAGGCGGCGGCCGGCAGCGGCTCGCTCACCCTCGGCGACGGCAGCGTGGTGGTGTCCGTGGGGGACTACGTCAAGGTCACCGACGACTCCCAGGCGCTGCTGCGGGCGGAGCGCGGCCACTTTGTGCCGGACCCCGTCAAGAAGATCTACCTGGGCGAGCGCGGCCGCGTGGTGCGCGTGATGCCCGACTTCCAGGGAAAGCCCGCCGTCGAAATTTGCTTCGCGGACGGCGCCGAGAAGATGTTCTTCGCGGAGTGTCTCGAAGTGGGACTCAACCAATCCGCGGAGGCACCGACAAATTCCGCCGCTGCCGTCCCCTCTCACAGCAAAGACCGAAAAGGCAGCACGACGGGCGGCAGCGGCGAACCCGCGACGGCGGCGGCACAACGCCCTGCGCCGGAACCGCTGCCCACCTGGGACCAGCTCTCGATGCCTCATCACAAGTCTGGCGGCCAGGTGCGCAGTCCCTCCAAGACGGCAGCCCCAGCAGAGACGGCAAGCGACAGGAAGGCAGGCGCAGCTGCTACTGCTGCCCCGGCGGCACCTGCATCGCACACCTCTTCTGTCGCCGCTGCCCCAGCACCGGCGGCCCTCTCACCCTCCTCGCCGCCGCCCCAGCCGACGGAGCGCCCCAAGTCTGCGATGACGGGCGACTCTCTGCCCCCGACGCCCCCTCCCCAGCCGGCGGGCGCCGCACCTGTGGTTTCACCCACCGAGGAGCGCGAGGTTGGGCTTGTGCCCGACGTGCTGTCCCCGCCCTTCAGCGGCGCGCAGGACGACGGGCCCCAGGCGATCCGTGCGCCGCCGCTTTCGCTGCCAGAGGCGGACCCCGAAGGTCTGGGGAAACCCATCGCCGTCGACGAGACCCGCCCGGGCGACGTGGCGGCGCTGTCCGAGATGGACAACCTGCTCATCTCCCCGCGCGAGAACCTGCTGGCCGGCGCCGAGGCCGTGGAGGCCGCCCGCCCCCGCGTCCCCCCAACGGACGAGGGCGTCAGCAAGATCCCGAAGCGCTGCCCCGCAGGCTACGTCGCGCGCTTCCCCATCGAGGAGCACGACGCGGCCGCCACACGCATCCCTCGCTACCAGCCGCCGGCACCGCCGCTCAAGCATGCGGGAGCTGGAGAAGTGGGGAGGAAGGTCGGCGACGGTGCGGGCGGCGGGCACACCCGCGGCTCGCCGTCTACCGCAGGGACGATGGCCGCTAACACTAGCGGTGCGTCCGCGCCCGCCGCACCCGCCTCGTCCTCCTCCTCTTCCCCGACGACCCTGTCGTGCTCCGTGGCGGGGTACGCACCGACGACGGCCGGCGCGGCTCCTCTGTCGTTTCAGCCCCTTGTGCTGCGGCTGCCGCTGACCTCGCTGGAGCAGGTGCTGGCGGCCGCCTCGCGCGCGCTGGGGTGGAGCGCCTCGACGACGGGGAAGCCCGCGACGCGCCTGTTCAACGCCGCGACGGGCAACGAGATCATGTGGACCGACTTCATACGTCCCGATACGAAGCTCGTCGCCACCTCCGGCTGTACGTACAGCAGGGGCGCAGAGGGCGCACGCCGGCCAAAGACCCCCACTCGCCGATCCGCCAGCGCCTCGGCCGGCACCACCACCACCTCGCGCCGCCGCGTTGCTGCTACCGGTGCTGCCACCTCACCGCCCGCGAACGAGGCCGCGGCTGGCGAGTCTGCCGGCGCCGCGCGCAAGGCCCGCACACCGCGCACCACAACCCCCGCCCCCGCCGCCCCCGCCGCATCGGCGACGCGCAAGCCCATTCAGATCCGCGTCTACGAGAACGGCTCCTACGAGGACGGCGCCTCCGACCAGGGCTTCGTGACGGTGACGGTGCGGCCGACGTACCGGACGCTGGCGGCGCTGACCAACACCCTCACGCGCGAGCTCGGCTGGCGGGACGGCAAGAAGGTGGACGCGGTGTACGACGCCAGCGGCACCGAGATTCGCTCGCTGGAGAGTCTGCGCGACGGGCAGTCGGTCATCGCCTCGGCCGGCGACCGCTTCATCATCCCGCGGCCCAACACCGCCGTGCACCGCGAGGCCATGCAGCTCGCCCGCGCCGCCGCAGCCGCCGAGGACGCTTAGCCAGTGGTTCTGGCTCAGGGTTCGGCGTCTCCCTTCTTGTCGTTCGTTCCCCCCAAAAAACAACAGATGCTGACAGTGCACACCCTCTTGACGCTTCACCGTTTTTCTATAGTTTTGTTTCTCTCTCTTTCCCGTTTAGATATAGAATGAAAAAAAAAAAAAAAAACACGCCATACTCTCATGTGCAGAAACTGTACATTCATTATTTGAAGCGATTGCCTGCTTCATCGGTGATATGTTTAAGCTTCTAGATGCGGTCCTTTTTAATCGTTGGCTTATCGCTAGAGGATGTTGCATCATTTTAAGGAATGGTCTCATGGTTTCTTTGACTTTAATTCATGTTGTATCGCTATCATATTTGCACTACTGGCTCACTGTCTCTCGTCCTATCCGTCTCCCCCCTCCCCATTCTCATTTTTCCCCTTTTTAATCTCCCGACCTACCACACAGTACGGGCAGCACCCACACTTTTTTTTACCAGTAGCGTCTGCAACTGTTCTTCCCGGAAGGAATCAAACACAACGACAACAAAACAACCATATCATCATGTCTGGCACTGTAGCTGGCACATCAGGAAGTGCCTCGGGGTCGCCGCCGGTGCTCCAGGACGCGGAAGTGTGGGACTTTGCCTCGTCTATCGCCCTGTGTGGCGTCACAGACATTGTGAAGCTCATCCAGAGACTGGTGTGGCAGGCCGTGTCCGATCATTTTGCCTCGGAGCACTATTACAACAGCGGCGACAACACTACTGGCAGGGAGAACGCGACGTGGACGGCCGTGCATCTCTTCGGCTCTAGCAGCTTGGGTGCTGCGATCAAAGGTAGCGACATCGATTTGTATGTGAGTCCCCATCCATATTTTTTTTTTTTTTTTTGACACACTTTTTCTTCTACTGAGCTCCTCCTCTCCCCACCCCCTCTCCCACCCAAATTACCACAGAATCTCAGCTCACCACTTTCTTTTTTTTTTTTTTCTAATCTATGCATGCGTGCTCTCTGTCCTCTATTGAATTCACCACTTCGTCTCTCCCTCTCCTCTCCCACCACCTTCTCTCTTCCCTTTCACTCGCAACCCCCCCCCCCCCAATCCCCCCTGTGCCTCGCTCGCTCTTGGCACGGCGATGATGTGACTTTCGGCGTGACTGAAAACTGAAATGATTACTCGACATTTCGTTTTCGCTCGTGTTCCCCTCATACTCACAATAACACGTCATTCCACCGGACTTTTTTTTTTTGTATCCCCTTTATTCTTCCCAAACACTGGTGTATGCCTAATCCTTTGGTATACACACCCACGCTGATATTACATATATACATATGCGGAACGCGGTTTTGCGGTTCGCAAACGACAACAATGATGATTGAAACAAAAATGAAATCACAACAAAAGGCTACTACTCACCAGTGAAACTCTAGACACAAATGTTCTCTTCGACGGCCTTCCGCCGCTACTGACGGCGGCGCCGCAGGTGGAGGACGTGCTGGTGGTGAGGTCGGCGCGCGTGCCGCTCATCAAATGCCACGTCCTGGGCGTCAAGGTCGATCTGATCGTCGCCACCTCCAGCCTGCCCGCCGCCCCCGACAAGGAGACGCTGCTGCTGCCCAGCTTCCTGCTGACCGTCGACCAGCGCTGCCGCGGGAGCGCCAACGGCGTGCGGACGGCACTGGAGGTGGCGCGGCTCGTGCCAGAGAGCGTCCCGTACGCCGTCTTCGCGTGCTGCCTCATGGTCGTCAAGCGGTGGGCCGTGCGGCGCCGCGTCTACGGCAACCTCTGCACGTACCCCAACGGCGTCACCCTCGCCATCATGATGACGCGCGTCGCGCAGCTCGCGCCCACCACCTCCCCGACCGCCCTGCTGCGCTCCTTCTTCCGCACGTACCGCAAGCTGCTGCTCCGGCCCGGGCATGTGCAGCCCATCGTCATCACGGGAACTATCTCGGCGGGCGGCCGCGCGCACGTGCCCGGGATGCCGCCGAGCTGGACGCCGTCCTCCGCCGGGATCGCGGGAACGGCGGAGGAGCTCCTACCGGTCATCAATCCCGCCTTCCCGTACGTCAACGCCGCACACATGGTCGGCCGCAGCGGTTTCGCCTGCTTCTACGAAGAGATTGTGCGCGCCGACAACATTCTCAACGACACGTCAGCCGGTAGTGGCGGCGATGCAAGTAACAGCGTTCTTGATCGTCTAACGGCTCCGGCGACCCTTCTTCTCCCAGACCTCGCCGGCTCTCCAGGAGGAGAAGAAGCGACACTCAATGACACGGTCGCGCCGCGGTACGCCGCCTTCATGGCTGTCCACATCGAGGTCTCCGTCGCGGCGCCGCAGTCGGCGGAGGCGCTGCTGGCGGCCTGGGAGGGCATGGTCATGAGCCGCGTGCGGCTTCTCATCTACGCGCTCGAGTGCTACGACCCACGCATCCGGCCCCTCAACGCTCCCGCCCACATGCCCAGCGTCTCCTCCGGCGCCGGCGCTCCGGCGGTGACGGCCGCGAGCGTCTTCCTCATCGCGCTCCCTACTGTGCCCTCGAGTGGCGCCGCCGCCTTCCAGCCGCACTTTGAGCTGTTTGTGGAGAGCGTACGGGAGAACGTCGTCTCAGCGGAGGGCGCGAACACCCACGAGAAGTTTGTGTGGGACGCCAACACGATGCGGATGCCGTGGTTCACCCTTCACCGCGTCTCCGACTCCAACTTTCCCCCGTTTATTCGGCAGTACCTAACGGCGGACGTCGCGCCCTACACAGAGCCGTGAATGAGCGTCACCGACATGCACCCCCGGCAGGCGGTGTCGATCGCTCTCTTCTCTCATTGAACGAGATTCCATCGCTTACACATCTGTCTCCGCCCTCTCAGCCTGACTCTCTGTCTGTCTCTCTCCCTCACTGACTCTGTTCTATATCCTTTCCTTGTTTTTTTTCCCCGCTCCAGATTCCCAACATAGACTTATTCAGACTCTGCGTTTCACTGCATATCGAACTACATCCTTCGAGTAATAATAATAATTATTATATAATAGAAGGAAAAAAAGCGATTAAATGAAAAAAAAAGTGCGACATGACAATATCAAGAAGAATGGGGATCTCTCACTGACGCACCACGCTTGAGTCGCCGTGGTTCACAATGCTCCTCCTCTTTTTTTTTTTCTTCACACATCTGCTCTTCCCGTGCGGTCCTCTTCTCTCTCTCTCTCTCTCTTCCCCACTTACTACACCGCATCTTCCCACCTTTCCGCTTACTCGTACACCACCGCAGAATACTTTGCAAAACAGAACAGTAGTTGTAGTAGTGAAAACGTATATTGATACCCCAAAGCAAACAACAACAACAACAACGAAAGATGGCCTTCTTCCAAAGCCCCTTTCAGGGCGTGGGCTCGCTGCTGCCAACGGCGCCGGCAGCGCCCCCAACGCCAACGCCGGCCCAGGCGGTGCTCGACGCCCCCACGCTGCAGGACTACGACAGCGCGAGACTGGAGGCGGAGTACAGCACGCTGGTCGCCCGCAGCAAGGCGCGCGAGGAGGAGCTGGAGGCGCTGCGGAAGCAGCACGAGGGGGCACTGGCGAGCGCGTCGGAGGCGAATCAGGGCGTCCGCGCGCAGTTTGAGGAGCTGCTGCACTTGGGCAAGGACGGCAGCCGGCCGGCGGAGCGCAAGGTAGACCTCTCACGCGCGCACCTCTTGTCGCCGGCGACCCGCAAACGGTCTCGGCGGGCGGTTGTTGAGATGGAGGAGGAGATGCGGGCGGGAATGGCTGCGTACGAGGGCGCGCTGGTGGCGGCGGTGGCGGAGGAGTGCACCCTGCGACGCCGTCTCGAAGGCGACGTGTCTGCCGTGCGCCAGCGCTCCGCCGAAGAGGTGGCGGAGGCGGTGGGACGCTTGACGTCGTCCTCGTGCTCACTGCCGCCGCCACCTCCGGCCTGTGCGTCGCCGCTGGTATCCCCAGAGTCGTCTGTTCTGGCAGAGATGAAGACGCAGATGGCGGTGCTGGACGCGCGTGCGGGGTCTCTTCCCCCTCACGAGCGAAGCGTCGCCTTTGCCTTTGTCTCGCAGCTGCTGCGGGTGATCCAGTGTGTGGAGACTCTCGACGGGCTGGCGCGGCGCGGCGAGCAGCAGTGGCGGCGTCAGCAGAAGCGACGTCAGTACACCCACGACCTCCAACGGTGGATGCAGCTTCGCTCGGGACGTGGCGACAACACCGGCTGCTCGGGTGCCAGTGCGTATGACAGCTTACTGGAGAGCTACCAGCGACAAGACGTCGACGGCGCGGCCGCTTGCACTGCCACCCTCTCGGCCGAGACGGAGCGGCTGCAGCGCCGCCTTCACGACTACGCCAACGCGGATCTTGGTGGGGGAAACGGTAGTGCGAATGCGTCCGGGCAGCGCCGTGACGCGCTTGCCGCACTCCTCGCCGCCTGCCACGGGAGCGAGCTGCTGGCCGCCGATCTGAACGGCGCCAACGAGCGGCTGGGGCGCGGGCTACTGTGCCTCCGCCGCTTTTTGCTGGAGGAAAACACAGCCACTAAAGTGGACGTTGAGAATGCCGCCTTTTTACACAGTCGGTCATACCAAGGCCGTCGCCGTCCAGAGGGTGAAAAAGGTAGTGGTGACAAAAACAGCGAACTCGAGGAGGCTTGCGTCGCGGCCGGCCGCCGTCTCCGCCTTGTCAGCGAGCTGGAGGCGGAGGTAGAGCAGCTGACTCAGAAGCAGCGCACCCTTGCCGACGCGCTGCAGGCGGCACAACAGCAAGAGAAGCAGGAGACGGCGGGCACCACGGATCTCACCTCCACCCTCAGCGCAAGCCAAGACAGCAACGGGGGCGATGGGCTACTGGGCCACTTGAGTGCGAGCGGCGGCCTCAGCGCGCACGCGGGAGGCACACCCCCTCCCGACGACGACAGCGTGTTTCGCACGCCGCAGGAGCGGTGCCTGGCGACCTTCTGGCGCTGCATGCGGCGTCTGCAAGAGGCGTGCCTGCGGGGCCTGTGGCAGCTCAACACCGTGCTCGGCCGGCAGGCGCTCGCGGGGGCGCTGCTGGTGGAGGTGGTGCTGCTGCGCGCCGACGTCGACGACGAGGTGCTGCAGGGCGTGCTGGCGGGGCTGCCGACCGAGGCGGAGGTCGCGCAGTGCGCGCAGGACGTCGCCGCTTGCGCGGACAAGATGCGGCAAATAGTCCGCGCTGCCGACTTTGCAACATCGCTGGCAACCGCCGCTGCTGACACAGCCGCCGCCGGGACAGCCTCGCAGGCGAGTCAAGCCTCTGCTGCTTCAGTGACAGTTCCCAATGCACAGCAGACCGAGCTCGGGGAGGAGCGCGGGCGGGTGTGGCGGCGGCTGAACGAGGTCCTCGCCGACGCCCTCGGCCTGTCGATGGAGCAGCTCGACTCTCTTCTTGTCTCTGGCGAACCCCCCGCCGAGACGGACGCGACGACCACGCGCGGTGCCACCCCTGCCGCCGGCCAGGACGAAGAAGAGGAGAGCAGGTCCCAGGACAGCGACAGCGCCGCCATCCTCGAGGACGTCCTGCACGACGCCCTGCAGGCGGAGCTGTCCAACGCCAAGAGCGATTACGCGGAGCTCGCGCGCCGCGCCACGTCCACCTTCTCCGCCTGCGCGTCCGTCGCGGCCGGCCGCAAGCGATGGCTGACGGAGCACGTGCTCTCCAAGGAGCCGCAGTGGCAGCAGGCGCGCCGACTCTACGTGGAGAATGTCGAGCTGGAGGAGAAGGTGGAGGAGGTCTGCGGCGGCCAGGGCGGCCCCCAGGAGGAGGAGGAGGGTGGTGGCGACGCCGCCAGTAGTGGCGCCCGTCTGGCGGAGGTTCGGAGGCAGCTGGAGGAGGCTCGGAGAGAAGAAGAGGAGGAGCGCCGAAGGGGAGCCGCTCTGGAGGCCCGCATCGCGGAGCTCCGCGCCGCCAACAGCCATCTGCGCACCATCACCAACAGCTCCTAAACACGCAGAGGTGGTGCTTTTTGTTTGTTTTCTTTGTGAGATTTTCGTCTTTCTATTTTTATCTTCGTTAGAAATACGTATATGGACGGCTGAATTCACAATCTTTTCTTATATGTTTTTTTTTTTTTTTTGTCAAACGCGAGGACTTTTTGCGCCTGCCTTCTTTGTCCAGTCGATGTGTTGATGTTGTGTATGAGAGATTGATCATACTGTCTTCCTGTTATCTCTTACCTCTCGTCGTGTATATGTGTTTAGGGAGCTCATCAACCCATGTATTACTTCCTGCCTTTGTAAAGAAACTCTACTTCGCCAGTGACACAAAAAACAAGCAAGGAAGCCCCCACCCCCCTCTCTCCTAACAACAACAACAGCAAAATACCCCCAACAACACCGTCATGTGCTCCATCGGCCGAACGGACTCGCTCTTCACGGACTCCCAGGCGTGCTACATGGGTGCCGACGCGCGCCTGCACCAGTGCATTTGCCCCATCACCACCTGCACCCTCACCGGCAACGGCTACGGCTGCACCATGACCGGCTCCTTCATGGTCCTCTGCGGCATCCTCATCCTCGTGTGGGTCGCCGCGGCGGCCGCCTACGTGTACATCACGAACCACATCAATCTCCTCGAGATGCAGGCCAAGCAGGAGACCAAGAGCGAGCTGCGGCCCTACTACTACTACGAGAAGCTGTTTGGTCCTGGTAGCGCGCCCGGCAGCCGCGTCGCCAGCCCCACCATCGCCGTACCCATGTCCTCCAAGGAGTGAGGGCTTGCTGTATATTTTTATTTTTATTTCTCTATCATAACGTATGAAAAAGAGAACAATAAAAATAATACAAGGATGACAAATGAGATTTAGCAGTATACATATATTTCGACAGAAGAAAAACGGCATTAGCCAGTCGTTCGTTTATTAGTTGCACTACGCGGCTTCTTGCCTCTTAATTCTTGACATCTTTCTCCATTTCTCATCCTGCATTCTTTTTATTTTTCACCATCGACATGTTCTCTTTTTATTCCCCCCCCCCTCTTCTTCCACCTTTCCTCGTTAACGTCATACATACAAGAAGTGTAAACACGTGAAATATACATGTTGGTGACTGAGTCATGTAAGAAAGAGTAGCTGACGTGCTGTGTCATATTTAAAGGACTTCCGCCACCACCACTTCCGCCAAGTGGAAATAATAACACTCCATTTGTTTTCAGTTAGTGTTTGTATACGTTGAGAGCGTAGCGTATGGGTGCAGTGAGCTCTGATGTACTTTATCCTTCCACCACATATCTCTCTTGCGTATTCTCTTTTTGAACAAAGAAAAAAAATTAAAAAAAAAACAACGAACAAACAACAAGAAAAAACTATTAATTCATAGAAAGAAAAAGAAAACTGAAGTAAATCTAGAAAATTATCATAAATTCTGGGCCACCTTTTTTTTTTTTTTTTTGCAGAAAAAAATAATTCAATTTTCTTCTCAATCAGATTGTGCTATTATCTCAAGTTAAAAAAAAAAAAAAGACAACACCACCACCACCACCACCACCATCTTCTTCCTGGCCATGCTCACTCCACCGCAGAAGAACATGGTGCTGGCCGGCGTCGCGGGGGCGTGCGTGCCGCTGCTGGCGTACGGCCTCTTCCAGGTCGCACGCACGGCCGTGCGTGGGGAGCGGCGCCCGCGGCGGCGCCAGGTCCCCGACGGCGCCGTCTACACGTGGAACGAGGCGGAGGCGGCGGCGTGGCTGCGCGCCATCGGTGTGCACAAGGGCAGCGTCGTCGCGCTGCAGGAGCGGCGCCTGTGCACCGGCGAGGTGCTGGCGCGCGTGTCGATGGGGGAGCTGCTTGCCCTCGGCGTGCCGCTGCCCGACGCCTCGCTGATCGTGGCCGCCCGCGACGAGCTGCTGGGCTCCTCCTCGGCCGTCTCCCGCTCTGCCAACGGCCGCGGCGGCAGCGCCTCCGACGCCCTGGGCGCCGCGAACGCGCCCAACGTGGTCGCCCTCACCGCCGACCGCCCGACCGTCGGGAGCTTCCTGGACCAGGCCGAGGGGCTGTTCCGGGTGCTGTCGGCGCCGGAGGAGGCCGCGGCGGAGCGCGCCAACGACCCCGCCGCCAACATGCGCGCGCTGCTGGACCTCGTCGTCGCCTTCCACCAGCTGCCGTCGCGCGACCAGCACGTAGTGCTGCTGCCCATGTCGCGGCAGATCAGCGCCTTCGCCTCCAACCCGCACCACCACCACCAACGCCAGCAGCTCCAGCAGCAGCCGCAGCAGCCGTACCTCTACTACCCGCAGCCCGCCGACGCGCGTCTGGAGAGCTCCCGCGTGCGCGAGTTGTCGCCGTCGGTGCCCGTCAGCGTCGGCGTGACCCCCGCCAAGACCTTCTCCGCCGCCACCACGCCTATCCCGCAGCAGCAGCAGCTCCAGCAGCCAAGTGCAGCCGCGGAGGTCTCTGCCGTGCCGATGCAGGGTCTCGAGCGGATGGTGGACGACTTCCACAAGCTGCTGACGTCCGGCGATCTGTCTCGCGCGCCGCCGGCGGAGGTGGCCGCTCTGTTTGACCGCATCAGTCAGCAGATCCAGCGTGTCCTCCGCATCTGCGAGGCCCTCCACACACCCGACGCCGCCCGCCTCACGCGCAAGTGCGAGGGCGTTCTCGAGCTGATGGCGACCCTGCGGCTCCAGCACGCCCGGCAGGCGCAGCAGGCACCCCACCAGCCTCAGCCACAGCCTCAGCCCCAGCCGCCGCAACAGCAGTCCGGGGAGGCCGACCGGATGCTGGCCGCCATCCAGGAGATCTTCCGCAGCGCGCGCGACCCGCAGCTGCTGGAGACGCCGGCGGCGGAGCGCCTCCCCCTCGTCGCGCAGCTCGTGCGCGCGCTGGCGGCGGTGCGGGCCGAGGGCGCCGCGCGCCTCACGAGCGAGTCGGAGCGCGCCATTCTGGAGGAGCTCGCGACGCAGGTGGAGGGGCTGCTGCAGAAGCTGCTGCAGATCACCCGCGCCGAGATCGAGGTGGCCGGCAAGGAGCACCAGCTGGGCCAGCAGATGCGCCGGACGCAGGACGCCATCCCTGCCGCGGAGGCGGAGGCGGAGGCGGAGACGGAGGAGTCGAACTTCCAGCACGTCTCGCGCGCCTTCCAGGGCATTCTGGAGGTGCTGCGCTCGCCCGAGTACGCCGCGGCGTCGCCGGAGGAGCGCGAGAGTGTCAAGGCGATGCTCTACAGCCGCCTCACCAACATCCTGGTCAGTGCCCAGCAGCTGCCCGAGAAGGAGCGCGAGGCCATTGTGCGCATCGTTGCCTCCACGCGCGACATGCTGACCGCCGACGCGGCCGGCGGCCCCGCTCAGGCCACCGCCGTTCCCCCACCGCCGCAGCAGCAGCAGCCCGTGCAGGAGGAGGAGGAGGAGGAAGAGGACCCGGACGCAGCGATCCCCGGACGCGCGCAGCTGATTGCCAAGTGCGTCCAGGCCGCCCAGTCGATTCTCGCGTTTGTGCGCTCCGAAAAGTTCGCCGCCGCGCCGGCGGAGCAGAAGCGCATGGCGTGCGCCAAGTTCTCGTCGCAGATCGACGCCATCAGCGAGCAGCTGGTACCGGTCGTCGGGCCGCGCGCGCGGGAGGTGACGGAGCTCATCGTGCCGCTGCAGGCGGAGCTGCGCCGCATCACGGAGGAGCTGGGCGCCTCGGAGCACTTCCGCGAGATCGCCCTCACGATGGACGAGATGACGGAGATGCTGACGTCGCAGGCGCTCCAGAAGGCGCCGCAGGAGAAGCGCCTGCAGATTGTGCGCGCCATCATCCCGCAGCTCAACTCCATCAAGTCGACTTTTGCTACCCTCAACGACGACGAGCGCGCCGCGGCGGCGGAGCTGACGCAGCCCGTCGAGAGCCTCATCCGCGCGTACCTCGCCGCCGACGCCGACGACGACGAGGATGAAGAGGAAGAGGAAAGGGAGGAAGAAGAAGAGGAGGAAGAGGAAGAAGAGGAGGAGGAGGAGGGGGAGCAGACGCGGGGAGTTGCTGGCCCCGCCGGCCCCCGCGACGCCCGCGGCACGGTTGACAAGGTCAAGTCGGTGATGGCGCTCATCCAGTCTCCCGAGTTCAGCGCCGCCACGCCGCAGGTGCGCGCCGACATGGTCGCCGACTGCCTCGAGACGCTCAAGCAGGCGCGCTGGGAGTGCGCGCAGATCGGCCCCGCCGCCGCCACGATGCGCGAGATCGTGGAGAAGCTCATGGGCCAGCTGGAGAGCCTGCAGGGGCCTCACCCCGGGCGCGCCGTGGCCGCCGCGCCGGCTGCCGGCGCCGGGGCGGAGGCGGAGGAGGGGGCGGAGGACGTGGAGCTGGGCAGCGCCGACGACATGATTGACCTGCTGCTGAGCATCAACGAGAACCTGACCACCACCAAGTTCACCTCCATCTCGCAGCTCATCCCCCTCATGACCTTCACCGAGAAGGTGCTCGCGCAGGCGGACGAGGCGGGCATCGACTGGAAGGCGAACCCGCAGGCCGTGCAGATCGTCAGCCGCGTCCTTGCGCGTATCCAGGAGGCGCAGGCGGAGCTGCAGGGCGGCGGTGCGCAGCCGAGCGAGGTGCAGAACATCCTGACGGCGGCCATCGAGGAGCTGGAGGGGCAGCCGCCGCGCAACTCCGCGGAGCTCTCGCCCTACATTGAGCTGCTGCAGGACGTGCAGGAGTCGGCCGCGTCGCTCACCCTCGAGGACCTGCGCGTCTTCAAGTGCCTGCAGGACGCCGTCGTGGCGGCCAGCGAGGCCATCCCCCGCGGCGCCGCTGCGGCCGGCGAGGAAGAGGAGGAGGAGGGCGAGGAGAACGACGACGACGAGATCGACGACGGCCGCGCCGACATCGCTGACGTGCTGATGAGCCTCTCGGACCGCCTGCGGGAGGGCGGCGCCGACGAGGCGACCCTCGCGCGCTACGAGGACATGCTCAACCGCGCCGAGGCCCTCGTCGGCGGCGACGCCGAGTACGCCGAGGCCATCGAGACGATCCGCCAGCAGGTGAAGCTGCAGCGTCTCTCCAACGTCGCCGGCCAGTCGGGCGAGGAGGGCCCCGAGGAGGAGGAGGAAGAGGAGGACGCGGACGGCGACAACGCACACGACGACGACGAGATCCCCGCCGAGGACGGCGCGGGCGGCGACGCGAAGCAGCCGGAGGAGAAGGACGCAACGGCTGAGGAGCGCGAGTACTAACCCAGAGACACGCACAAGAGTGAAACGCTCTTTTTGTTGATCTTCTTTTATCCGCCTCGGAACCGAAATCGACTGCACAGGCGGCTAATCGCATGCATTCCTTCTTTTTTTTACACTGGGAGAGAGGTGAACACAACAAACAACAACAAATTAAAAAACATCTCATTTTAATAAATGTGACTAATTCATAAGTTAGAAAGCAGCAAAACCCCTCTCGCTTACTTTCCTAACGGGGCTGCTTGATCAGTGTATTTTAAAATAACCATTTTGCAAAATCATAATATCTTCAAGACAAATAAATATCAAACTCTTACTTTATTCTTGGTTTCGAATCTTTCATAGTACCCAGACAATATGAGAGCCAAAAAAATAATTAAAAGAACTATTTTTTTTGGTATCTCATCTATCTAACTCTTCTTTTAAAAGATATAAAAAAGATAACTATTTTCAACAACAGACAAAAAAAAATAATGCAGCATAGATCTTTTACTGACACTCTCCCTTTTTTTCTTCCTTTTTATTTTGGCATCTAAGGCTCTCCACCCATTTTGCTTTTCAATAAACAAGTTGCTTTTTATCGATCCCACTGTCTTTGTTGTTCTTTTTTTTTCTTATTATCTTCCGGTTTTTGGTTGATACTTTTCTTCCTTTTCTTCCTTTTTTCCCCCTCCTTCTTTCTTCACTGGATGACTTGATGGGCTACAAAGAAACAATGTGCTTCAAATGATAATGGTAAATGATTGGACTCAGGCTGCTGGCTCTATGCACACAGGTTTCCATACTTGGCAGGAAAAGTATAAGCAAGACTACTGCCTCTTTTGCACTACTTTAGTTTGAAATATAACACCCGACCTCTTTCTATGTTTTATATGCGCTGCCCTCGATTTATACTTCCTCATTCTCCCTCTCTCTCTCTCTCTCTAGCAAAAGTACTGATAGAAAAATAAAAGGTACAGTCTTCTTCTACACACAATAAGAACATTATAATTGAGAAGGAAAAAAAGATACTCTTAGATCCCCCCTTCCCTCGCCCCACATCAGAATACCATGGCGGAAGCGGCACGCTCGTGCAAGCACTACGTGAGCGACTGTCTGGCGGAGCGACACCCCTACGATGTGAAGAAGGGCTTCGGCGGGCAGCGCGCGCGGGACGCGGGCCGCGTCTTCAACGGACTCTACCCGCAGGGCGTCGACAAGCTGATGGCGGACCTGGCGGACCCGTCGGTCGGCGACGAGGAGCGCGCGCGGGCGGTGCACCACCTGTACGCCTACTCGGCCTCGCAGGAGGAGAAGATCACGATGCTGCGCAACGACATTGTCGGGCGCGTCGTGCGGCTCCTGCGGGGCGAGCCGCGCTGCTCCCCGATGCTGGAGAACCAGTGCTTTCTCCTGCTGCGCTCGCTGGCGATTGTGCCGCAGGGCTGCTACCCGCTTGTGCGGCGCGGCGGCGCGGCGGCGTGCCTGCGCGCCATCATGGACCCCGAGGAGGCGCAGGGGGCGCGGCTGGAGGCCCGCACGTCGGCCACCAGCGCGCTGCGGCAAATCGCCTTTGACTACGCCGGCGTGCGCTGGCTGCTCGGCGCGGAGGACTGCGAGGAGATGCGTCTGCGCGACGACGGCGAGGCGGAGGAGGGTGAGGAGGGTGAGGCGGAGGCGCCGCCGTCTCCGGAGGAGCTGGTGGGCGGCATGGTGCACATTCTGCAGACGGCCGACTCGCCCGAGGCGTGCCGCGCGCCCATCTGCCTGCACGCGGTGCGTGCGCTGGAGCAGATGACGCTCGTTTCGCCCGGCATCAAGGCGATGGAGGCGGGCGACAACCTCGCGTGTCTTGCGGCGCTGCTGCAGCTCTTCGGCAGCGGCCCCACGGAGGGCCCGGAGGAGACGCAGTTTCTCACCAGTCTCATGACGACCGTGTGGAACACGGCGCTCGACCAGCCCGGCGTCGAGGCGATGGAGCCCCTGGAGATTCCGGAGGCGATCCTGGACGTGTTCCTGTGGGTGCAGGCGAACCACGACGCGGTGCCGCTGACCCTGCAGCGCAGCGTGCTCGGCGCCTTCTCGGCGGTGTCGAAGCTGACGAGCGTGAAGCACCGCGGGCACGAGGCGGTGGCGGGGAAGCTGACGCAGGTGGAGGTGCTGATCAACTACATCCGAAACATCAACAAGCACATCAACACCGCGCGCAAGCAGGACAGGGAGCCCTCGGCCGACGTCATCGCCATCTCCAAGAACGCCGTGCAGTGCGTGCGTCTCTCGTCAGAGGTGAAGCCGGTGCGCGACATCACACACAAGTACATCGACGGCCTCGCGAACCTCGACTACAAGGAGGCCTTCTACCTCCGCCGCCAGCTCTACTTCTCTACCATCTGGGAAGTGGAGTATGATGCCTCTGTCTAACGCGCCAATGCTTCTTACTACTATTAGCATTTTTATTATGCGTTCTCCTACGGCTCGAACATGTAAATTATTACCTTCATTTTTCTTTCTTTCTCTCTGTTTCACTGTTTCACTGTCTCGTTATTATTTCTGTACCATCGAAACCTCAGCTCGTGGAATCTGTGAGTGTCATTTTGCTGCTATCGTGTAAGAGGTGGCTTGCCCGTTTTTTGTGGTTCTTTCATTGTTTCTTATCAATTCTGTAGTGTACTGATTTTTGTGTCTTTTTCTGGTGATGCAGTTGATGTAGTCACCGCCGAGTGTCTCATTTGTACTCATGACTTGTTTGTCCAAATTATCTCAAAACGTTCATGTATGCGTGCATGATCATCGCATACCTTCCCTTTTCCTCAATTTTCCCTCTCCCTCTCCCTCCACGCACTCATTAAAAAAAAAAAGAAACGGTTCCAAGTCATAGAATCGCAATTTAGATCATTGTCATTTTATTTATTTATTTATTGTCTTCTATATAACCCCCCCCTTCCCAAATGGCCAAAGTAGCGACAAAGAGCAGTGGTAAGACCAAGTCTGGCGCCAACAAGTCCAGCGGCACTACCAAGAGCGGCGCGGGTGGCAACCGCAATACCAATAACAACAACAGTAGTAACAGCAACAATGACGTCTCGGCGGCCTTCTCGTGCGACATCGCGCGTGTGTTTCAGGATGTGCATCGCACCGCGGCGAATAGCCAGCGCGGGAAGCGCTCACTGCTCGCCGCGGGCCGCACGAACCTCGAGGCGTGCGTGGCCGCCGTGTGCGACGTGGTGCTGATCATCCTCAAGCAGACGCCGACCATCACCGCGGACGCGCTGAAGCGGCACTTTGCGTTCCTCGGCGAGGTCAGCAAGGCCTTCCGCGACGAGCTGCAGTCGGACGAGCTGGCGGTGCGTGTGATGCGCGCCGTGCTGCCCTTCCAGAACGCGCAGGACAAGTCGGTGCGGCTCGCCATCGTCAGCACCTTCGACACGCTGCTCAAGGCGGTCGACCAGACCAACACAACGGAGGAGCGGCAGGACTTTTACCAGGTGTGCGCCGAGTACCTCAAGTGCTGCCTGCACGACCGGTCGCCGGCGGTGCGGGAGCGGGCCGTGTCGGCGGTGGCCGCCTTCCAGACCGGCAAGAAGGACTGCGACGTGACGCAGCAGCTGCTGGCGCTGCTCTGCACCGACACCAACGCCGACGTGCGGCGCCAGATCCTCAGCGCCGTCGCCCCGCGCAAGGAGTTCCTCGAGGGGTACTTCCACGGAATGGTGCGCAGCGTGCGGGACGCGGTGGCGCGCGTGCGCACCGCCGCGTGGGACGCCCTCGGGCGCTTTCCCTGGCGCTACATCACCGCCTACGCGACGGCGAAGAACGTGTCGCTGCCCGATCTGCTCAAGGAGGGCCTCGGCGACACCAACGCCTCCGCGTACATTGCGTGCCGCGCCACCCTCACCAACTGCTGGCTGCACCGCGACTGCAAGGACGACTGCTGCGGCATTCTGACGCCCATCTGCAGCGGCTACGTGCTGCCCTCGCTCGTCCCGTTTGACGTCATCTGCCAGGAGCTGCTGTCCTACACCCACAAGAGACAGCCGAGCCACTCGCCCGCGGCCGCGGCGCTGTTCCCGCTCGATCTCTCCGACGTGCACACCGCGGCGATTCTCATGTGGAAGGCGAGCTGCCGCCTCGCCAGCGACACCGAGGGGATGGACGAGGCGGCGCTGCTGCTGCCGCTGGAGCAGTTCGGCGCGGTGCTGCAGGACACCATCTACGCCTACGCCAAGCCGGACGCGGCGCCCAAGGTGGTGACGTTCCGCAACGTCGAGGACGCCGACAACATGCTGCGCATCTTCCTCTCGGTGTTTCCCATCTACGAGGACGGCGGCTACCTCGCGCACACCGACAACACGACCCGCAACTCGCTGCTCAAGCAGCTCAACTTTCTGCTCAAGGTCGTCCCCGACGACGACCCCGCGCTGTTCGTCGACGTCGCGGTGCGCTCTCTCAAGTCCATCACCGCGCGGACGCCGGAGGAGGCGAGCAAGACGGTCACGAGCGCCCTCGACTCGCTCTTCCGCAGCCTCAAGCTGCCGCAGCGCTACGAGGTGGGCTACGACGACGTCGAGGCGCTGGAGCGCAAGAGCCGCGAGCGGCAGGAGGAGCTGCTGCGGCGCAAGGTGCTGGTGCGCACCGGCGGCGCGACGCAGGCCGAGTACGAGGAGCTGCGCGACGAGATGGACCGCGATGAGAAGTTTCTGCTGCGCATGCAGCTCATCGTGCTGGCCTTCCTCTCGCACTCGCAGCGCGGCGACCCCATCCCGACCTTCTGCTCGCACATCATCCAGCTCGGGCGCCACCTGACCAACGAGCGCGTGCGCGTGGCGGCGACCAAGTCGCTCGGCCTGCAGTGCCTCATCAGCCCCGAGTCGGTGCACACCTTCATGCCGCTCATCCTCGCCGACGCGCGCGCGCGCCCCGCCCCGGGGGTGTCGCCGGAGACCGACGAGTGCCTGCCGCTCACCGCCATCGGCGTCGTCTTCGACCTCCTCGGCGAGTACGGCGTGAGCTTCTTCAACACGGTGCGCGGCCACCAGCCGGTCGTGCTGAACCCCGACAACAGCGCGGAGGCGCGCATGCAGCTGGAGCTGAACCTCGCCGAGGAGGACGTGCACAAGGTGGGCGGCGCCCGCCTGCTGGAGGTGCTCGAGGGCTTCCTGTCGCCGCGCGAGGCGGACAAGAACGCCATCACGATCGTCGGCTTCTGCAAGCTGCTCAGCTGCAACCGTCTCCCAACGGACAGAGTGCCCGTCATCTTGTGCAAGCTGCTGCTGCACTACGCCGCCACCTGGGACACGCGGCGCGCCGGGGCGTCGTCGGCGGCCACCACCACCGCCACGACCGCGGCCGCAGGGACACCACACCAGATGCTCCGCTCCTACATCCACGACACGCTCGGCACCTTCTTCGCGAGCTACACCGCCAGCCACCCGCGCCGCCAGGACGACTTTGCGCGCGCCGGCGTGACGGCGGTGGCGGCGCTGCTGGAGGCCGGCGCGGCGGTCGCGGCGAAGCTGCTGCCGTACGTCGCGCGCCTCTCGGACGCGTACATGCTGGCGCACGTGCGCGACATCGACCCCGACACCGTCCGGCGCGTGAAGGAGAGCGCCGCCGCCGCCGCGGAGGAGGCGGAGGGCGACGGGGCCGGGGAGGCGGCGGCCGGCAGCTCGAGCCGCATCGCCGCGACACGCGCCTCCATGCAGAGCGGCCGGCTGGCGCGCGAGCTGAGCCGCTTCTCGGTGCACGAGCGCCTCGCCGCCGCCCTCCTCTCGGTCATCGCCGACGTGTGCGGCGCGGCGGAGAGCGAGGAAGCGGAGGGGACAGACAGGGGGGAAGACAGCGACGAGACCCGCGGCGGCCGGCGCCTCTACGCGCTCAGCACGTGCCTGCAGTCGCTCGAGAACGGCATGTACCTGTACAGCAAAGAGCCGCAGCACTATCTGCACTTTTGCGTCGATCGCGCCGTCGAGTGCGTGCGCGCTACCGGCGCCCCGGAGACGACGACGCAGCGCTTCGAGGAGTGGGTGGAGCACCTGCGCGCCGGCGGACGTCCCGCCCCTGCGCGTGCGTCGGGCGGCGAGGAAGGGCCCGACGGCGGCGCTCACACCCCCGCGGCGATGCAGAAGCAGTGGGAGGACACGCTTCGGCACCGTCGTCACGCCCTCGAGCAGCTGCGCGCCGAGGGCTTCATGGAGGGCTACCCCGTCGCCAAGGAGGTGGCGGCCATGGCGGCAGCGGCGACGACGGCCCACCATGACGCCGCGTCTGTGTCCTCTGGGACCCCCACGGCTGCGAGCGTCGCGGCCCCGCCCACACTCAGCGGCGCCGCCCGCGCAGGCCTGGGCTCCAAGCGCGCCAACCCCACGTCCTCTGGTACGGTCGCGAGGGACGACTTTTTCAACGTTGACTCAATTGTGGGCGCCCCCTCCTCCTCTTCCTCCACCAAACGCCAGCGCACCAAGTAGTGAGGCGGAGACGGGCCGAACAACATTTATAGATTAGACCTCAGATTCGGAACAACATTTTCAGTGCTTTACATATATATATTTTTTTCCTGTCAAGACAGCTTTCATTTCTTTTTCTTCTTATTATTATTGTTCTTTCTTGGCGTCAGCTGATCGAAGTGAGGATGCGTGCCGATAGATTTTTTCTTGCGTATTTTTTTCCAACTTTCTCTGTGTGTCTCTCTCTCCCAATTGGGTTTGCACTCACTTTCAGAAGTTGCCATAGGTTCAAAGGACCAGAATTCGGTGAACATGAGTCGCGGTAGGTGATGTCTTTCGCGCGTCTGCACCACCACTGAAAGAACAATTGCTTCTTCTAACTGGAAAGAAGTCCAGGCTCGGCGGGAAATCGGGATGACCAAAAACGTGTATTTCTGCGCTCTAAACTGTCTGACCACATAAGAAGCCATTTTAAAATGCTCAAGACTGATGCTCTTGCGAAGCCCACTACTCGTCTTCTCATCATTGTCCTTTTCAATGCTGTGTGCAGGCTTTCCCCCCCCCCCCATAGACATAGATACACAAGTATTCGTCTCATTTTTCACTGGCTGCTTTGATCTACCAAATCAAAAAAAAAAAAAAAAGACCTTCAAAAAAAAAACTAGTCAGCAACACAGCACGAAATACTACTACTCAAAGTATGGAGTCTGTGGTAATAGACGGGTATGAGATACAATTCCCCTTTGCGCCGTACGCGGCGCAGGTGACGTACATGACCCACGTGCTGGCGGCGCTGCGGGGCCGCAGCCACGCCTTGCTGGAGTCCCCCACCGGTACCGGCAAGACGTTGTGTCTGCTGAGCGCGACGCTCGCTTGGCTAGAGCGCGAGCGCGCCAACACCCACTCTGGGCCGCAGCTCACGTGCATGACCGCTTCCCTATCGCCGTTGCCAGTAGGGAAGAACGGAGGGGTTGTGCGGCAGCGCGTCATCTATTGCAGCCGCACTCACGCACAGCTGTCGCAGGTGATTCGCGAGTTTAAACGGACGCCCTACGCTGCCTCCTTCAAGATGGCGATTCTGGGCTCCCGCGAGCACATGTGCGTCAACAATGACGTCAAGCGCCTCGGCACCTCCCACGCGCAGAACGCTCTCTGCAACAACCTCCGCCGTGAGCACAGCTGCCGCTTCTTCAACAAGCTGCAGCGCAAGGACTTTACGCGGGAGGCGGAGGAGGAGGTTTGCGACATGGAGGACCTGGTGCGCGAGGGCCGGCGGGCGGTCTTCTGCCCGTACTTTCACCAGCGCGACGCCTGCGAGGAGGCCGACATCATTTTTATGCCTTACAACTACGTCCTGTCCGAGCGTCTTCGGAAGCAGCTCCCCTTCGACCCCGCCGGCGCGGTGCTCATCGTGGACGAGGCGCACAACCTCCCGTCGCTGCTCAGCGCCGACGGCTGCCACGACCTGGCCCCGCTCGACCTCGCCGCCGCCATCCAGGACTGCTCCAAGGCGATCGCCGCGAAGCGCATGCAGCTCGCGGAGGGGGACAACGTCGGCGGTGGTGGCGGCGGCGCGCACACTGACGGGGGCGAGATGATGGAGCAGGAGCTGGCCTCCCTCAAGTTGCTGCTTCACGGACTGGAAAAAGGCATCCGCCAGGCTGACCTGACGTGTGCAGGGGAGGGCGCCAGCGCCAGCGGCGGCGGCGGTGACGGCCGGGAGCTGGTGCGGCCCGGCCCCTACATGCTGGAGTTCCTTGCTCAGCACCTCATCACCAGGGAGCTGTACTACGGCAACAGCGCGACGCGCGGCGTCGCGGAGGTGATCTCGAAGGCGATCGAGCTGCTGAGCGAGGTGGACGCGCCGCCGCAGGGTCTCTCACGGCTGCTGTCCTTTCTCGCGGTGGTGTTCGGCTCGTCGGTGGAGGCGGCCGGCGACGGCGGCGACGAGCCCGACTCGGAGGCGTGCCCGTCGCGTTTTGTCTTGCGCGAGACGTCGTCTGGTGGCGGCGAGCACGGGATGCGGACGCTGGGGTTCTGGCAGCTGGACAACTCGGGCGAGCTGCAAGGGCTCGCGTCCTCGCTGCGGTGCATGATCATGACGAGCGGCACGCTGGCGCCACTGGAGCACTTCGAGGCCGACCTGGGGGTGCGCTGCCCGGTGCAGCTGCGCGGCTCGCATGTGATCACGCCGGAGCAGGTGCTGGGCTGCGTCGTGCGCGCCGGCCCTGGTCGCGAGCGGCTCAACGGCAGCTACGGTCAGCGCGACAGCCCCGCGTACCGGCGCGGCGTCGGCATGTGCCTCGTCAACCTGGCCCGCAACGTACCGGGCGGCGTGCTGGTGTTCTTCTCCAGCTACACCGTGATGAACGGGTGCATTCTTGCGTGGAAGGCGGGGACCCTGGAGTCGGCGGGGGACAGTGGCGGCGGCACGCAGACGATATGGGGCATGCTCAACGAAAAGAAGACGGTCTTTGTGGAGCCGAAGAGCAGTGCCGACCTCGGCACCATCGTCGCCGAGTTCCAGGCCGCCGTCGACCGCCGCCCCAGCGTCGGGGCGATGCTCTTCGCCGTCACGCGCGGCAAGGTGAGCGAGGGCGTCGACTTTGCGGACCACCACGGGCGCTGCGTCGTGCTCGTCGGCATCCCCTTCGCGAACCACGCCGACCTCTTTGTGCGCCTCAAGAAGGCGTACCTGACACGGGTGGCGCCGCGGCGGCCGCTGGTGCACGGCCGGCCCTACACGGGTGACGTGTGGTACCGCCACGAGGCGATGCGGGCGGCGAATCAGTGCGTCGGGCGCGTCATTCGGCACCGAGACGACTACGGCTGCGCCGTCTTCGCCGACGAGCGCTACGCGGAGCTGACGCCGGCGCTGTCGGACTGGATCGCCGCGCGGACGCACACCTACGCCGACTTTAGCAGCTTCTTTGGGGAGGTGACGCGCTTTTTTGCTCGCTTCGCCCCGGCGGGCGGCGGCGAGCTCCCAGCCGGTCCGGCGTTGTCCGTCCCCACGGCGGCGGCACAGGCAGCGGCCGAGTCCGCAGCCGTCGTTCCCGCGTCAGCCGAGGCGGCGAAGCGGTTTGCGGAGCGCGCGGAGCAGGCGGAGGAGGAGCGCCGGCTGCGCGTTCGGCGGAAACTGGAAAACGGCGGCTTCGTCACGTCGCTGGAGGTCTTCAACGCGGAAAACGAGGACCGCGCGGAGACCTCCGTCCCCACCGCCGCCGCGCCGCTACTGATGCCCAAACAGGAGCTTAAACCGCCCCCACCTTTTACAAAGGGAAGCGCTGCCGACATGGATTCGCCAGGTGGCGCACAGCCCAGCAGAGAACAGTCGCAGTCCCACAAGGCTGAAGAGCCGGAGCTGGTCGGCAGCTCATCCAAGGAGTTCTGCGCCTTTTTGAAGCGACACGTCAGCGCGGAGGATTACGGGGCGTTTCGAAAGTCGCTCACCCGCATCGCCGCCCTCGCCGCTCGACCGCCCAACTGGCAGGAGAGCTTTACCGTGCACGCGCAGAACATTCTCGACATCTTTTCCACCGTCGCGGGGTACACGGCAACTCTGCGGTCCGAGTTCGCACGTCATCTGCCCGCCTCGTTTCTCGCCCTCTACACGCAGGTCAGCGGCGTCTCGAGAATCTCCTGATCAAGCTCTCCCTTTTATATTGTCGTATTACCTCTTTTTTTCCCCTTTTAAAACTCATATATATATATATTCTTTTTCTGCTTTCCCTCTATTTTTTTTTTCATCTTTTACTTTTGTTCACCGTTTAACCATTAACGTAGGCTTCTGATCACAGTCTAGTAATCCAGTTTACGTGCGTGTTCTCCCCTCCAAAATTTTACTATGCCTGAGTGGTCTGCATACCGCCCATTTCCTTCAGAAGTGCACACCATATTCTGCGATAGAGAATACACATTAGTCAATCCTTTCATCTCAACGCTTTCCATATGATCTCGTCTCCAAATGATCGCATCTCTTACTCCACCCTCCCCACCCCTTTTTCTTCTTGCTAAAGGAAATCGACCGTGGGAGCTTCCTTATCGCCTCCACACCCTTGAATGATTAGTATTATCAGTGCCCAGTAAAACACATTTTTATTATTGTATCATCAACTCCTTTCTTTTCCCTCACAACGTTTTCTATTTTCATCTCTTTCATTACTTCGTGTGTTTTTGTTTTTGATTGTTGTTGTTGATGTCTTGGTCAAGTCTCTCCAATCGTTTTTGATTTTTTCCATTCTTCTCTCCTTTCCCAACATCGCTATTCTTTTTTTTTTTTTTTTTGAATTTTCGAAACCGAAATACACACACACACACATCCCCGTCAACGTACAAAGTCACCAACGAAAACGACAGTGTTACTCCCGGTAAACGTAAGCCGCCGTCTCAAGTTTTCTGCCGCGTCGTCGCTACCTCTGTTATCCGCAACCCTCTTTGTCTGCCCTGCTTCTCGTGCCTCACCAAGAGCCAAATTCTTCAAGTCGTGGTGGCCAAGCATGCAGTCGATGATGTCGGACGAGACGGACGTGCTGGACCTGTCGGTGGAGGGCCTCAAAGCGTACGACATCCACGAGTACCTTGGCTCTGGGGTCACCAGCGACGTCTTCCGCGTGACGCACAAGGAGAACAAGCGCTCCTACGTGATGAAGCAAATGTCGCTGGAGAACATGACCGACGACGAGCAGCTACGCGCCAAGCAGGAGATTCTCGTGATGGACGGCGTCAACCACCCCAACGTCGTCAAATTCCGCGAGAGCTTCCACGGGACGCGCTCGGTGGATATCATCATGGAGTACTGCGAGGGCGGCACCCTCGAGGACCTCATCGAGCGGCAGCGCTACGAGGGCCGCCCGTTCGCCGAGGACGTGATCATTGAGTGGATGGCGGAGCTGCTCTGCGCCCTCGCCCACATTCACGCGCAGCGCATCCTGCACCGCGACATCAAAACGAGCAACATCTACGCCACCGCGAAGCACCACCTCAAGCTCGGCGACTTTGGCGTCTGCGCGGTGCTCTCCAACGCGAGCGGCGCCGCGGCCGAGACGCTCGTCGGCACGCCGCTCTACTTTGCCCCGGAGGTGTGCGAGAGCCAGCCGTACGACGAGCGGAGCGACATCTGGAGCCTGGGGGTGGTGTTCTACGAGATGTGCACCCTGCGGCGGCCCTTCGAGGGCAACAACCTCTTCACGCTCATTCAGAACATCCTGACCAAGGAGGTGGCGCCCTTCAACACCGGGCTCTCCAGCAGCTTCGAGACCATCGTGCGCAAGATGCTGAGCAAGAACCCAAAGGAGCGTCCGACGGCGCAGGAGCTCATCAACAAGTTTCTGGAGGTGCCGGCGTCGCACCCCTCGCACCCGTCGCAGAAGGCGGCCCGCAGCCGCCTGATGCAGCAGTACGCCGGGCCGACCCTCGAGTTCACCAAGCCGTGGCCGCCGCCGCGCGACACCGTGACGCAGCTCAAGACCCAGTACGGCGACAGCGACGTGGGCCCCGACGGGTGGAACTGCACCGGCGCCGACCGCGACCGCTTCCTTGAGCTGACCATGACCACCTTCGGGGCCAAGACGATCGTCACGACCGGCAAGAAGTCCAAGTCGAACACCACCAGCGCCACTTCCACAACTAGCCCCGCTCTCGATGACAAGAGCGCCACCTCCACCACGGGCAAGGAAAAGCAGAGTGCCAGCCGAAGCGCAAGCACGCGCGCCGCCACAGCTGGTTCTGCCTCTGACCCCAGCGGCGCTAGTCACGGCGCGGGCGGAATGAGTGCCAAGACGCCCCGCCCGAAAAGCATCAAGCAGGCGGCAGCGGAGGCGGCGGCGGCGACCGGGGCCGCTAGCCCGCGCGGTCGCACGAGCAGCAAACCCGCGCGGCAGACATCATCGGCCTCCGTCACCTCCTCCTCGAACGCCTCCCCGACAGGCACGGTCTCCTCTGCCGCATCCAAGGGGGCGGCAACGCGCACGGCGAGCTCGGCGCAGGCGGTCTCGTCGCCTCGCACGCGCAGGGAGGGCACCGCCAGGGACAGTGCCCGCACCACCACCACTACTACTACAACTACTACGACGACGACAACGAGGAACAACAACTCGGCGCGCAATAGCAAGGTACGGCCGGCACCGCCCTCCTCGCAGTCGGAGCGGCGCGCGGAGAGTGCCTCCGCGGGCCGCTCGTCGATCTCCATGATGGACCTCCACCGAGACGTGATGCGGCGCCAGAGCGAGATGTTCGGCGAGCCCAACGTCATCTCCACCGAGGAGGCGCCGCTGATTGTCGAGGTGAGCAGCAGTCTCCTCGAGTCCTCCAGCCTCCGCGCCGCCAGCGTCAGCGGCACGAGCAACTTCATCGGCTCCGGCAACGGCAGCAACCAGCACAGCGCCGTCACCCCGCGCCGCAGCGTGCTGCAGAACGACTCCATGTTCAACTCGGTCAGTCCCTCCTCGCGCTTCCTGCAGGACGTCGTCTCCTTGGTGGAGCGCACCACCGCCAACGGCAAGAAGATTCCGCTCGACGACCTCGACGACGTTGTCTCGTACCTCAGCCAGTACAAGATGCTCAACTATGGGATGCAATGAGTGGCGATATCGGTGACGCGTGTCCACTTGTGAATATGAGTGCTGTACATAGGGTGCCCCCGAGCGATTCGGTTTGATATTGTGTCTTATTTCAGTTTCTTTGCATCAATTTCTTCCATTTTTCTTCATTCTCACTTTTCCTGTTGCTTCCTCCACTATTTGTCATTATTCTGCTAGCTTTTCTTTTCCCCCACCTCTCCCCTTTTCACTGCATTCCACTGACTGCGTCTATCACTCTAATCACTTCGAACTTTCATGATTTCCTTGCAATTTTAATTCCACCATTGTCCTTCCCCGCAAAGAAAAAAAAAAAGCATCTGACAACCGTATATATACACCAAAAAAAAAAAAAAAAAAAAAAAAAAGAATCGTCATGAAGGAATGAGGAGAAAAATACTAGAAGCAAATTAAACAGTGTTTCTGAGATCAGGATGTTGTTGTGTTGCGATGCAACACGGAAATCCCTGCATCTTCCTAGTGTGATGGGCTCCGTTCGCTGTGCTTCAACGGCTCCTCATTTTTATTTCGATCGTCACGGTGCATCGCTATTCCCACCTGTTGAACGTCTTCTGCGCGAAACAGCACACCACCTCTGAAATAGAAGGACAACGTTCCTCTCCACGTCGAATCTATTTCGTTGACTTTCCTTATGAGGCGCTTACCAGGAACAGGGGGAGGGAAACAATGCTTCTGGGAAACCATCCCTTCTCTTTTTTTTTTTTTTAATGCCTATCTGCATGTGAGCGCACGATACTTCCCCCCCCCCCCCCACATGCAAAAAGAAAAATCTGGGCCAATTGTGCTTGTTCTTGAATCCCAAAGAAACTTTTATCTGACTTATCGTCAACGCTTCATTTTAGCGATCATCTATAGTACTACTTTTTTTCTCTCATTTTTATTATATTTATTCTGGAGTCATTCCTGCTATCTATCGAAGAATTTTGCGTCTTTTCATCTACTCAGCTCCTTTTTCATTAAATAGCTCTTTGAACTATTTCATCGCCATAAAGTGTATTACTTCCCTTCAATTAGCAACACAACGGCACTACATCTTCTATCGAGTCAATTATCAACTGTACAGCGACAATAACTTACACCAACAACAACATCGCGAGTGAGATGCCGCTCTCGTTCCCAAACGGGTACCCCGTGCCTCAAGACCACTGGGTGCAGCGGGCGGAGAACTGCGCAACGTGCGGCAAGAAGTTTACGCTTTTTACTTCCAAAGACAATTGCCCCTGCTGCGGCAAGCTTCTCTGCTCTGACTGCCTTCCGCACAACATGGATCTTGCTGGCACCGGCGCCACCTCGCGCGTGTGCGACGCCTGTTTTCGCATGATCAAGCAGCATGGGGAAGAGACAGGGGCCGTTGTGAGCGACACACGCCGCACCCAAACAACTGGTGGCGCTTCCGAGGCATCGAAATCGCGCGCCTCCGCCCCATCGGCCACCACCGACGTCGTTGGGAGTCGCATCGAAGCTCTTATTTCAACCGCTGAGAAGCTGCGGGAGGAAAACGCGGCGCTGGTGAGCAAACTTCGCAGCGCCAGCGACACCAACAAGATGTTGGCCGAAAAGGTTGAGCGGCTTGAGGAGGCGCTGTCGTTCGAAAAAAGCAAGACCGCTGAGGCCGCCGCCGCCGCTCAGGAGACCATCAACCACTGCATCGAGCAGCACCAGCAGACCAAAGAAGAGCTGAGCGCATTACGGGCAGAGCACCATCAGCAGGAGGCGCAAACAGCTGCCAAGCTTGAATCACTAGAGAAGGACAAGTCTCTCTTGCAGCAGCAGCTAGCATCACTGAAAGCGGTAATGACCTCAACGGAAACACACACATCCGCTATGGAGGAGCTCAAGAAAGCACATGAAGCTGCTCAGACAGAGAACGAAGTCCTGCGAAATCAGCTGAATCAGTCGCGCCTCAAGTCAGAGGAGCTCACCAAGGATCTGGAATCCATTCGAGAGGAAAAGGCTGCCCTCAGCGACTTGGTCGAACTACTAGAGAAAGAGCGTGCCACTGCCGCCAATGGTCCTAGTTCCGCCGATTACGACGCCCTTCAACAGGAAAAGATTGCCCTCACCGAGTCACTAAGGCGCCTTGAAGAGCAAACTGCAACAGAAGCGCAAAAGGCTCAAGTGGAACAGAAAGAGCTGCGGGAGGAGAAGGCTACCCTGGAGGAGAAGCTCGCACACGCGGCGGACACGGCGGCGGCGGCGCAGGAGCGCGCGGCGCAGCTGGAGGCGGACGCCGGCGCGCTGCGCGAGGAGAAGGCGCGGCTGGAGGAGACGGTGGGGGCGCTGCGTGCGCAGCAGGCGTCGGCGTCGGATGCTGCGGCGGCCGCGGAGGCGGAGCTGCGCCAGCTGCGGGAGGAGAAGGCGGCGCTGGAGGAGCAGCTTGGCCGTGCGCGGGGCGAGCAGTCGAGCGCGGCCCAGGCGGCGGAGGCGGAGGCCGCGGGGCTGCGCGAGGAGAAGGCGGCGCTGGAGGAGCAGCTCGCGCTCAAGGAGGCTGCGCAGGCGTCGGCGTCGGATGCTGCGGCGGCCGCGGAGGCGGAGCTGCGCCAGCTGCGGGAGGAGAAGGCGGCGCTGGAGGCGGCGGCAGCGCGGCTGCAGGCGGAGCAGACGAGCGCGGCGGCGGAGCTGGAGGCGCTGCGGCAGTCTCTTCCGCCCGCGAACGGCCCCGCGCCGCGCGAGCCCCCGGAGCCCGAGACGCGGTGGTGCCGGCAGAGCCTGGTGCAGCCGACGGTCCGCACACTGGCGCAGGCGCCCGCTGCGCCGGAGCCGCTGCCGGCGCAGGACACGTTCGCCACGTGGGGCTACGACGTGGCTGGCGCCGCCAAGAGCGTGCCGTCGGTTCTGGCGAGCAGCGCGGCTGCGGCTGCGGCGCACTGGGGGCTGTTCCGCGGCGCCGGCGGCGACGAGGCGCGCGAGGAGGAGATGACGCGGCGGTGGCTGCACTACGCGGCGCTGGCGGAGGCCAACTACCGCGATAACCCGTACCACAACGCGACGCACGCGGCGGACGTGCTGCAGGGGTCTGTGGCGCTGGTGGAGCTGTGCCCGGCGCTGCTGGCGCGGCTGACGCGGGTGGAGAAGCTTGCGGTGGCGCTGGCAGCGATGACGCACGACCTGCGGCACCCGGGCGTCCCCAACGGCTTCCTGCGCCGCACCTTCGACCCGGTGTTCGTGCGGCGCAACGACGCGAGCACGCTGGAGCAGATGCACGCGGCGACCGCCTTCGCGCTGCTCGCCGACGCGCGCGCGGACTTCACGGCGACGCTGAGCAACGACGAGGCGCTGGAGCTGCACCGGCTGACGACGCGCATCATCCTCGGCACGGACATGGCGCACCACGGCGCGGGGCTGGCTGCGTGGGGCGAGCGTCTGGGGCGCGGCGAGGCGCCGGACGTGGAGGACGCGGAGACGCGCGCGCAGGTGCTGTGCCTGCTGGTGCACGCGGCGGACATCGGCGCGCAGGCCAAGGGCGTCGGCGTGGCGCTGCAGTGGCTGGGCGTGGTGACGGAGATGTGGCAGCAGGGCGACCGCGAGGCGGCGATGGGGCTGCCGGTGTCGCCCGGGTGCGCGCGCGGCGGCAGCCTGGAGGCCGGGCAGCTCTTCTTCATGGAGGCTTTCGTGGTGCCGACCTTCGACACGATCCACCAGCTGTTCCCGAGCGCGGCGGCGCCGCTGGAGGGGCTGCGTGCGCTGCACGCGTACTACTCGCAGCGCGCCGGGCGCGCGGACGCGGTGTTCCCGCCGCCGGTGGACCACGTGGCACGCGCGCGCGCGGCGGACACGGCGGCGGCGGCGCAGGAGCGCGCGGCGCAGCTGGAGGCGGACGCCGGCGCGCTGCGCGAGGAGAAGGCGCGGCTGGAGGAGACGGTGGGGGCGCTGCGTGCGCAGCAGGCGTCGGCGTCGGATGCTGCGGCGGCCGCGGAGGCGGAGCTGCGCCAGCTGCGGGAGGAGAAGGCGGCGCTGGAGGAGCAGCTTGGCCGTGCGCGGGGCGAGCAGTCGAGCGCGGCCCAGGCGGCGGAGGCGGAGGCCGCGGCGCTGCGCGAGGAGAAGACTGCGTTGGCGGAGCAGCTCGCGCGCGCGGAGGCTGCGCAGGCGTCGGCGTCGGATGCTGCGGCGGCCGCGGAGGCGGAGCTGCGCCAGCTGCGGGAGGAGAAGGCGGCGCTGGAGGCGGCGGCAGCGCGGCTGCAGGCGGAGCAGACGAGCGCGGCGGCGGAGCTGGAGGCGCTGCGGCAGTCTCTTCCGCCCGCGAACGGCCCCGCGCCGCGCGAGCCCCCGGAGCCCGAGACGCGGTGGTGCCGGCAGAGCCTGGTGCAGCCGACGGTCCGCACGCTGGCGCAGGCGCCCGCTGCGCCGGAGCCGCTGCCGGCGCAGGGCACGTTCGCCACGTGGGGCTACGACGTGGCTGGCGCCGCCAAGAGCGTGCCGTCGGTTCTGGCGAGCAGCGCGGCTGCGGCTGCGGCGCACTGGGGGCTGTTCCGCGGCGCCGGCGGCGACGAGGCGCGCGAGGAGGAGATGACGCGGCGGTGGCTGCACTACGCGGCGCTGGCGGAGGCCAACTACCGCGAGAACCCGTACCACAACGCGACGCACGCGGCGGACGTGCTGCAGGGGTCTGTGGCGCTGGTGGAGCTGTGCCCGGCGCTGCTGGCGCGGCTGACGCGCGTGGAGAAGCTTGCCGTGGCGCTGGCAGCGATGACACACGACCTGCGGCACCCGGGCGTCCCCAACGGCTTCCTGCGCCGCACCTTCGACCCGGTGTTCGTGCGGCGCAACGACGCGAGCACGCTGGAGCAGATGCACGCGGCGACCGCCTTCGCGCTGCTCGCCGACGCGCGCGCGGACTTCACGGCGACGCTGAGCAACGACGAGGCGCTGGAGCTGCACCGGCTGACGACGCGCATCATCCTCGGCACGGACATGGCGCACCACGGCGCGGGGCTGGCTGCGTGGGGCGAGCGTCTGGGGCGCGGCGAGGCGCCGGACGTGGAGGACGCGGAGACGCGCGCGCAGGTGCTGTGCCTGCTGGTGCACGCGGCGGACATCGGCGCGCAGGCCAAGGGCGTCGGCGTGGCGCTGCAGTGGCTGGGCGTGGTGACGGAGATGTGGCAGCAGGGCGACCGCGAGGCGGCGATGGGGCTGCCGGTGTCGCCCGGGTGCGCGCGCGGCGGCAGCCTGGAGGCCGGGCAGCTCTTCTTCATGGAGACCTTCGTGGTGCCGACCTTCGACACGATCCACCAGCTGTTCCCGAGCGCGGCGGCGCCGCTGGAGGGGCTGCGTGCGCTGCACGCGTACTACTCGCAGCGCGCCGGGCGCGCGGACGCGGTGTTCCCGCCGCCGGTGGACCACGTGGCACGCGCGCGCGCGGCGGACACGGCGGCGGCGGCGCAGGAGCGGGCGGCGCAGCTGGAGGCGGACGCCGGCGCGCTGCGCGAGGAGAAGGCGCGGCTGGAGGAGACGGTGGGGGCACTGCGGGAGCAGCAGGCGTCGGCGTCGGATGCTGCGGCGGCCGCGGAGGTGGAGCTGCGCCAGCTGCGGGAGGAGAAGGCGGCGCTGGAGGAGCAGCTTGGCCGTGCGCGGGGCGAGCAGTCGAGCGCGGCCCAGGCGGCGGAGGCGGAGGCCGCGGCGCTGCGCGAGGAGAAGACTGCGTTGGCGGAGCAGCTCGCGCGCGCGGAGGCTGCGCAGGCGTCGGCGTCGGATGCTGCGGCGGCCGCGGAGGCGGAGCTGCGCCAGCTGCGGGAGGAGAAGGCGGCGCTGGAGGCGGCGGCGGCACGGCTGCAGGCGGAGCAGGCGAGCGCGGCGGCGGAGCTGGAGGCGCTGCGGCAGTCTCTTCCGCCCGCGAACGGCCCCGCGCCGCGCGAGCCCCCGGAGCCCGAGACGCGGTGGTGCCGGCAGAGCCTGGTGCAGCCGACGGTCCGCACGCTGGCGCAGGCGCCCGCTGCGCCGGAGCCGCTGCCGGCGCAGGACACGTTCGCCACGTGGGGCTACGACGTGGCTGGCGCCGCCAAGAGCGTGCCGTCGTTTCTGGCGAGCAGCGCGGCTGCGGCTGCGGCGCACTGGGGGCTGTTCCGCGGCGCCGGCGGCGACGAGGCGCGCGAGGAGGAGATGACGCGGCGGTGGCTGCACTATGCGGCGCTGGCGGAGGCCAACTACCGCGATAACCCGTACCACAACGCGACGCACGCGGCGGACGTGCTGCAGGGGTCTGTGGCGCTGGTGGAGCTGTGCCCGGCGCTGCTGGCGCGGCTGACGCGGGTGGAGAAGCTTGCGGTGGCGCTGGCAGCGATGACGCACGACCTGCGGCACCCGGGCGTCCCCAACGGCTTCCTGCGCCGCACCTTCGACCCGGTGTTCGTGCGGCGCAACGACGCGAGCACGCTGGAGCAGATGCACGCGGCGACCGCCTTCGCGCTGCTCGCCGACGCGCGCGCGGACTTCACGGCGACGCTGAGCAACGACGAGGCGCTGGAGCTGCACCGGCTGACGACGCGCATCATCCTCGGCACGGACATGGCGCACCACGGCGCGGGGCTGGCTGCGTGGGGCGAGCGTCTGGGGCGCGGCGAGGCGCCGGACGTGGAGGACGCGGAGACGCGCGCGCAGGTGCTGTGCCTGCTGGTGCACGCGGCGGACATCGGCGCGCAGGCCAAGGGCGTCGGCGTGGCGCTGCAGTGGCTGGGCGTGGTGACGGAGATGTGGCAGCAGGGCGACCGCGAGGCGGCGATGGGGCTGCCGGTGTCGCCCGGGTGCGCGCGCGGCGGCAGCCTGGAGGCCGGGCAGCTCTTCTTCATGGAGGCTTTCGTGGTGCCGACCTTCGACACGATCCACCAGCTGTTCCCGAGCGCGGCGGCGCCGCTGGAGGGGCTGCGTGCGCTGCACGCGTACTACTCGCAGCGCGCCGGGCGCGCGGACGCGGTGTTCCCGCCGCCGGTGGACCACGTGGCACGCGCGCGCGCGGCGGACACGGCGGCGGCGGCGCAGGAGCGCGCGGCGCAGCTGGAGGCGGACGCCGGCGCGCTGCGCGAGGAGAAGGCGCGGCTGGAGGAGACGGTGGGGGCACTGCGGGAGCAGCAGGCGTCGGCGTCGGATGCTGCGGCGGCCGCGGAGGCGGAGCTGCGCCAGCTGCGGGAGGAGAAGGCGGCGCTGGAGGAGCATCTTGGCCGTGCGCGGGGCGAGCAGTCGAGCGCGGCCCAGGCGGCGGAGGCGGAGGCCGCGGCGCTGCGCGAGGAGAAGACTGCGTTGGCGGAGCAGCTCGCGCGCGCGGAGGCTGCGCAGGCGTCGGCGTCGGATGCTGCGGCGGCCGCGGAGGCGGAGCTGCGCCAGCTGCGGGAGGAGAAGGCGGCGCTGGAGGCGGCGGCGGCACGGCTGCAGGCGGAGCAGGCGAGTGTCGAGGAGAGTCAGTCCTCCGCTGCTGCACTTGCTGAACAGCTCCATGTCCTCCGTGACACGAACGGTAAACTACGACAGGAGTTAGCCGCCTCAGGTTCCCACGAGGCTGAACTGGCGAGGAAACTGGCTGTCGCAGAGACGCAGCTGCTGGCAGCCTCCAAGGCCGCTGAAGACGTGGCCTCTCTGCAGCGTCGCCTGGCCGACAGCGAAGCACGCGCTGATCAGCTTCTCCGCGAAGTGGAAGAGTCGCACGCGCAGCTAGAGGCAACGAAGGAGGAGAACCGCTCCCTTCAGTTCTCTCTGGACAAACTAAAGGAGTGCACCACGTCACTGCAGGCCTGCGGGGGAGGCGCCGGCAGCAGCCGCTCACCCTCTCATTCACCCCGTAGTGGCGCTGTTTCCTCCGCCGCTCTGGACAAGCGTGCTGCGGAGCTGGATCGCTATGCAACGCAGCTGCGGGCACTCGCTGACCGCGTCAACCGGCGCTGTGCCCAGTACGACGCGCAACGACCCGCGCCGTATTCGTCTGCAGCCGCGCGGTCGCACCGCCCCAATTCCAGACAGCCAGAGACCGACGAGGTGGCGGCACTGCTTCAGCTTCGCGACGCGCTACAGAGCGCCATGTCTCGCGCGGAGGCTCCGTAAACAGCTGCCCTGTTGTAGCGCTTTTCCGAACCCTTCTTCTCCTTCATGATGATATTGTGTGTTTGCTCTATTGATTTTGACGTGTGTGAATGATGTTGCTAAACCACTTTATGTCTGTTCTGTCATCAAAAAGAAAAAGAAAAAGAAAACATGTAAAAAGACGGATCGTTTTTCTCCTCTCCAGGGTGCGTCGCGGCATGACAGCTCCTACTTTTTGCACATTGTTGCTCTTCCCTGTCTTTGTACATACTTCATTATCTCTCGCATCGCTCTCGTATCTCATCGGTGTGCAAAACTCTTAATCCAGATAGTGAAAGAAAACATCCAAGGCTTTTTGTTTTCAACTTCTTCCTCTAACAAGTGGAAGCATTCAAACTTTAAGCAATCTTCATTATTAGTGGTATCGGAAAAAAGGAAAAGGAAAAAAAAGGCGCAACGTTATAGGGAGTCCCACCTTTTTATGGAATGTTTGACCCCCGACACGTTTTTAATAATCCCTCGTTGGTGACCGGTGCGTCAGTGCCGAGTTCTACTGTTGTGAACCCCACCGCGGGGCGCTCTCAACGTAATGGACCCGGGCAGCCTTCTCAGCAACAGCAGCAGCTGCAGCAGCAACAACAACAACAACAACAACAACAACAATTTGTGAGTATGATGCAAGGACCAGCCGGTTTCTTTCCGACTGCCGGTATGCCGACTGTAACGTCAGCTATGGCGCCCGGCAACGGTGGGGGCGGCGGTGGCGGTGGCGCTGGAGTGGTGCAGTCCATGTGGCTTGCGCCGCCCGGCGGCAACGTCGCTGGGGGAGGCCCCAGCAACGCCGGTATGCCCGGCACCGTCGCCAACACGGCCGTTGCCGTGATGGTGGGCCCTGGCGGTCAGCCTGTATACTATATCCCAGGACCCTACGGCATGCAACCTTTCTACGCCGCCGCCCCCCAGCAGCAGCAGCAGCAGCAGCAGCTCCAGATGTGGCCACAACAGCTTCAACAGCAGCAGTTGCAGCAACAACAACAGCAGCAGCAGCAGCAGCAGCAGTTCCAGCCAAACGCGGGTCTTGCGCCGGCCGCCGGCGCAGGGCGTGGCAGAAACGCCACTGCCGTCGCTCCGCCGTCGCCCGCCTCCATGACTCCGTCCGCGCTGGCCCGCGCCGACCCCCACGGCGCCGCCTCAGCCAAAGCTCTGACCCCCTCCACCGCCCCCGTAGCCGCAGGGGCAGGCGACACCAGCGCTGCTACTGCCGACGCCGCCGCCTCCGCCCCCTCCGCTGCCGCGCCGGAGGCCCCGCTCGACATGGCGGAGCTGGCGGCGTTGGGGTCTGGCATGACGGGCGTGCACCCGGTGACCGTGGCGGGCGGCGCGCGGCTTCACGGGGGGCGGCCCTTCTGCCCGCCGGGCGTGCCGCCCCTCCCCTCCTACTCGCGCCCCGTGGAGGAGTGGCTGCCGCCGGATCCGACCAAGCGCTTGTCATCGGAAGGCGCTCAGGCGGAGAGCAACTCCACAGCGGCGGCGGCGACGACGGCGGCGGGGGCGTCTGAGCGGCCGGGGGAGGGACTGGCAGCGGTGCTGCGGGAGGCGCTGGCGGCGCACGTGGCGCAGGCAGGCGGCGGGTCGGTGCTTCTCTCCGCCTTCTGCGCCGCCGCCGGCGACAGCGCGGACCCACGCATGCGGCAGTTCGCTTCCCCAGATCTCGTGGAGCTCTTGATTAACCGCGAGGCCCCAGAGTACTACGTGTTTCTCTACGGCCCAGAGGATCGAATGCGGCTTGGTATTACGGCGCCGTCTGTCAGAGCAAACGAGACGCGCGTCGCCCTTCGCGGCAGCGCCTACGCCACCGTTGACGCCACACGCACCGACTAGAGGGGAGATTCCTCGGCCTAGGTTCAAGCTCTCTATTCAATCCTCACTCTGCATCGTTTACTTTATACGTTTCTCTTCTCATTTTTTCTTTTATTTTGCTGTTTTTCTTTTCTATTGTCTGTTTTTCCCTTTAATTCCTTTCCCTCTCTCCTCCGTTTCTACGGTCCCTTCCTATGAGCGCACGACATATCAATATGTGTTCCATAATTAAATCCCACACAGAGTTTTGTCCGTTTGTGTGTCTGTGTGCCTGCTCGTTGCTTGAATATATTCCCAAGACTGCTTTACGTAGGACGCGAAATAAGTGTCCATTATCTCTCTCTCTCTCTCTTTCTCAATGGACGACGTATCGGCTTTCTTTTTTCGATAAGGAGGTTCTGATGTTATAACCTTCGCTTACTTTTTTTTGTTGTTGTTCCTTTTGAAAGCTGTGTGGTTTTTTCCTCCCCCCCCCTCCCCCTCTCTTCCCCCTCCCTCTTCGGCTAGGACTCTGATTTAACCTCTTTCTTCACTCTGCTTCCTCCGTTCTTCTCACTTTTTTTTTTCAAGAACTCTCACAGTGGTCCATATTTCTCGTCTTCACTTTATTGGTATTATTATTACTGCTGCGACAACCTCCGAATCCATTTCTTACACATGAAAAATGCGCGGAATTCTCCGATGTCGCGCTGCTGAGCCTCTGCTGCCATCGATGCGCTCAAAGCACTTCTTCTCGCTGAGCACCCTCTTTGCCGCGCGTCGTTGCCACACTCCATCGGACAGGGAGTTCTTGGAGCTCTATGGACGGCCCCGAAGCGTTGACGGACCGGCGGCTGAGGAAGAGGAAGAGGAGGTTATGCGTCGCTTTCATCAGCGTACCGCCGCCGCCACCTCTACCACCACCACCACCACGAGCAATAATAGTGTACATGCTGCCGCAGCGTCGGCCCTGCCGCCCTCGTCGCCTTCATCGCCGCCAGACCTCGGAAAAAGCGCGTCCGACGGTCTCAGTGCTGCTCAGAAACGGCAAAGAGAGACGGCGCCCGCCGCAGAAACGGTGGCGTCCGCCTTTGACGATCTTGCGGCCGCCGCCTACGTGGCGCCGGAGCTGCCGCCAGACCCTGCCCTTGCGTACGCGGCGGTGCGGGCGGCGCGCGAGTGGGCCGAGTGGCCGACGAATCGCGGGCGCCGCGAGCGCGAGCGCATTGTGCGGCAGCTTGTCGACCTGCACGGGAAACTGACTGCTTCCCACGGCAAGAGCAGTGCACGAAATGAGGGGGAGACGCCTAGTGTAAAGGACGAGAGTCGTCACCAGTCTACGGGCGGCGGCAACAGCTCCAACCACCACGTCGAGAATGAGCATTCCGGGACGCCGCTGATGACGATGAGACAGTGGGTGCGGAAGCGAGTAGGAACACCGGGGATGACAAGCCCAGAACTCCTGAACTGCCGCAACTCCTCGTTTCCCTGGAGATGTGTGTGCCGCTGTGCCTGCTTGGGGCGTACGCAGAAACGGCTAAGATATTCAGCGACGTGCTCCCTCACTTCCACGCCCTACCACTGACGGTTCCTGCGGTCTTTGTGTCCGCCGCTAGCGCTACCGCGTGCTTGCTCGTCGCCCTGGCCGAAGATCCCACCTCCCTGAAAATCCCCTCCTCCGAAGTTGCCACGGTCGTGACAAACCTACTCCGAAGCTCCCGTGAAGCCGTGCGTCACGCTAAGGCACTAGTATCTCCGCACACCACTGCGGGCTCGTCTCGACCTTTTTCCGCCGAGGTGCCATCACCGCCACCGACCCACACCGACGTGGTGCACGCCACAGAGGTGCTATGCTGGGCGGCCGACTACCTTTCCCACGCTGCCCCTCGCTTGAGCATTCACTTCGACAAGTCCTTGGCTCCGCATTGGATTGCGCCGCACATTATGAATCGCGAGAGCGGAGGTAGAATAGGGGGAGCGGCGACGCTCAGAGACGGTCGCGTAAACAAGGATGAGATGGCCACGGATGCGCTGCACTGGCGCAGCAGTGCGTGTCCTCCATCGGCCCTCCTGCGCGCTGCTGGCATACCGCTGTTTTCTGCTGACTCTGCCGCTGCCGCCAACGCTGCGGACTCTAATACCGGCAGAACGCTGTGGCCCCTGTACAACCACTGCGTCGAGCGCGAGGCGGCGGTGCCCTTGTTGGGCATCTTTCGTCTGAGTCCGCGCGTTGGGGCGGCGCTCCTCTCGTCCTCCTCCTCTGCCGACGCTGCATCACCTGCGCAGCTTCAGGGCGTCGTGCGCTACCTGGGCGCCTCGCTTCCCCCGCAGCTCCTGGCGGTCGCTGCCGCGGGCTCCGGAATGGGTAGTGGCGGGCGGGCGGCGGCGCTGGAGCTTCTGGGGACGATGAAGGGCGAGGAGGCGTACTTTGCGGCGCGGTCGCTGACGCGCGGGGCGCCGCGGGCGGTGACGGCGCGCCTGCAGGACCGCTACGGCGACCTGCTAACCGGCGACGCGACTCTCACGTGGCGCACGGCGCTGGCGGCGGTCGCCGAGAACACCAACCCCGCCGCCGGCGTCAGCGACTCGCCGATGCTGCCGACGGCGCTGCGGCTGCTGAGCGACGCCGGCCGCCACGACGACTTCTACGCCCTCTTGGCGCAGCACAACGCGCAGCGCCGCGCGGCCGGCGAGAATCTGGTGGTTGCGTCGGCGCTGGCGCAGGTGGCGCGGCGCGCGGGGACGTGGTGGCACGCCCTCGAGGTGCTGGACCTCATCGCCTGCTGCGGCGGGGGCGGGGCCGGCGCCATGGTGCCCGCCGTGACGGCGCAGCAGCGCCACTTTTTCGAGGACGCGTGCGCGCAGACGATGGCCGCGCTGCGCGACGCGGGGCAGTGGCGGGCGGCGCTCGAAGTGTACGGCGCGCTGGCCCCGGCGATGCCCCCAGAGGCGCAGCGTCTCATGTATGGCGTCGTGCACCGCATGCCGCGCGACAGTCCGTGGGCGGCCGCCCTCGCGCTGCTCTCGTCGAGCCACGGGAAAGAGGGAGCGATCCCGCCACCCTCGTTCTTCCTGCCGCCGTCGCAGCGGGAGCTTCCTGACGACTACGTGTCGCGCCTCGCGCCGGAGGCGGGCGTGACGAGGAGACAGGCCGTCAAAACATGCGTGGAACGCGGCTGCTACCGCCCCCTGCTGCGATGTGCAATAATGGAGCTACTAGGGCGGCGCGCCACGGAGAACGGCAGCAAAAGTCAAGACAGGAGAGCGGAGGCGATGATGTGGGAAAGCGTCCTGCTCGCGGCAATCAATGCGGACGCGGCGCAGGTTGTGGCGCAGGGCGACGCGCTGGCGAGCGTGCCCTGGCGGGTGCTGGCGCGGCCAGCGATGCTGTCGCTCGCCTTCAAGGCGGCGCGACTCAATGGGTGGCTGCCGACGCTGCTGCGACACCTCGAATCGGGCGAAGCGATGAAATTTGCCGAGAGCAAACGGGAGGCGATGAGACTCGCGAGAAGGCCAAGTCGGGTACCCATGCGGTGACAAGGGCGGCACTGGAAGAGTGGCGGCAGCTGCTGGCCTTCCTCGTGCGCGGCGAGCGGCCGCCGAAAAACTGCCGCGCCACGACCGTGTTGCGTCTGACGGCCTACACCACCGCTGTCGTCGCTGGCAAGGACGTGCGGCTGTCCTTTCCAGCTTCCATGTTCCCAGACCGCGCCAGTGCCGTGCGCACGCTGCAGCTGCCCTCCGCGGAGCCGCTCAAGCGTCGGGGCGATAACTACATCTACTATCACCACAGCCGCGCTGATAGCGGCGACGGCACGCAGGACGCGGACGCCTCGTGTGGAGAGAACGCGGGGGAGGCGCCGCTCTGGTCTTCACCGGACGGCAGCGTGTTTGTCTTCTACAAGCCTCCTGGTGACAGCTGCACGCACGCGGCGGCACGCAGCCTCGCGGCTATCATGAATGCTGCGCGTGACGACCGAGACGCACACACCTCAGATTGCAACGACGACAAGAAGGTCTCCGGTAACCGTTGCAGCGGCGCCTACACCCTCTTGTACACGCTGGCGGCTCCCGACAGCGGGCTGGTGGTGGCGCAGCGCGCGTCTGTGGGCCTCAAGATGGCCGCATCGGCGCGGGTGACGGTGCGCATGGCGCTGACACCGCTGGACGGGAGCGCCGCCGCCGCCGCCATTCCACCCCTGCTCGCCGCGCGCTTCTTCAGGGAGTTCTCCATGTCCGTGCTGGCGTGCGAGACGGCGGACGGTGGGGTGGGCCCCGGGGCTCTGGTGGCGGCGGAGGTGTGCCTGGACGACGGCGGGGGCGGGACGAGGCGGCGGCGGTGCAGCGCTCGGCGACGGGCGGGCTGGGGGCGCGGGCGCCGGCGCGCCGCGTAGAGCTGGCGACCAACGCGGAGGGCTGGGGCCGCGCGCTGGGCGAGAGCGAGATGACGCGCGTGACGCTGAGTGGTGACGCGGCTGAGGCCGACACTGCGGTCCAGGACGAGTGGGGAATGGCGGCGGAGGAGGAGGAGGCGGAGAGCGTCAGCGTCGGCGCAGAGGCGACTGTGACGCGTGTGGTGGTGCAGCTAACAAACACAACGGAGGGGCCAGTCACCCTGACGCTTCCTTTCGAAGACTGAGGCTCCCGAATCCCTATCTATCACATAACCACTTCTATTTTTATATATCACATATTTATCATTTTCTTCTTCTTCTTCTTCACGCAATTTTGCTCTTCTTGTAATGCTAACAACAATGTCCGATTAAGTTGCAACTCTGGTATAAAGTCAATTGATTATCTGGTGAGGACGTGTTATTGTCATTTCGTCTCCTTGCTGGCTTGTGTATATTCCGCTATATTCTTTCATGACACTAAATGCGGCACTTCATCAACTGTGCCATTTCCACATCTCTTATTTTTCCTATTTTCCCTCCCCCCACAAACATCCATATCGGAGCTTGTTGCACAAAGTAGCAGTGACCTACATCTACATACATATATACATACATACATATATACATACACACAAACATACTTGTAAAGATAGATACACACACTTTTCAAAAGAAGTAAATATATATATTGAAAGCCTCATTTCTTCTTCCTCCTCTCGAATTCTTTTTCAAGTTTTCGTGGAAAAAGCGCAACAAGTCGTGATCTATAATTTTTACTTGCAAAGCCTTTTTCCATTAACATATACACACTCACTCGCCAACAGCGGATACGTAAAGCAAACAATCGTTTCTGAAAAGCTCTTGTTTCCAACACTTCCTCTCTGTGAGGGACGTAGTACTCTTACTGCTCCTTCTTTGTTTTTCTTTCTCCCACTCTTTTTCTTCAACTTGTAAACTTTTCCTCTTTTTTTTTTTTTGTATAACTGCTTATCTCCTTTGTTTATTCCTCCTCTATCTTTTATTTCCTTTTCTTCTGAATCGACAACGAACCCAGAAGAGGGAAACGCCACAGGTGTGCGTAGCCCCGCGGCAAACCACAACGGAAAAAGAGAAGCAAGCACCGTAGCATCTGCTCTGACGCTTTTCTTTTGTTTAATCCCCCTCTGTTTTTTTTCGATCTACATTTACGATTCTCCCTAACCAAACTGTGCTTCAAAACAATTATTCATATTTCCCTTTCCCACTTTCTCACTTTCTCACTTTTTCAGCTTCTTTTTTTTTTTTTTTTTTTGCAACTACACACTCACACACACACACACACACACACACATTGAGTAACACTATCACTAACACTTCAAAGGTACTTTGAGCGTGCCTGAATTAAAGAGCGCACGCATAAATACACCCCCAACACCCCCCCCCTCCTCTACGTTACAGTAAAACAATGAGCTTTCTGACACCGCCAAACTATGGCATCAACACGAGCGGCACGAGCGGTGGTGGCGCGCCTGTCGCCGCCACGACAGCAACCGCGCCGGCGGCGTTCGGCACCTTCAGCTACAACGCGTCCCCCCTGGACGTCTCCCTGCTGGACACGAGCACCAACGCGCCGACGGTCATCGCGATGAGTCGCCTCAACGACGAGATGAGCCACGTGGAGGAGGCGGCGCAGGGCTCCTTTGGGCGCGTGCTGCAGGGCGTGCTCGACGTCGACCAGCAGACGTACAGCGTGAAGCAGAGCAAGAAGGCCATCGCCGGCGAGGGCGACCTGCAGCAGCGCCTGCAGGAGATCTACGCCCTCAGCGCCGCCAGCAGCCACCCCCACCTGATGCGCTACCACGACGCGTGGGTGGAGGAGCGCTCGGTGTTTATGCGCGCCGAGTGGCTCCCGCGGGCCGTCGGCGCCGCGCCGCTGCCCGAGACGGAGCTGCGCCGCCTCGCCCACGACGTTGCGGCTGCGCTGCACCACCTCCACTCCCGCGGCATCGCGCACCGCGACGTGAAGCCGGCCAACATTCTCTGCCGCCGCCCCGCCCCGCCGCCCCCGTCCTGCCCGCCCCGCGCCTGCGCCTCGCCCTCGCCTGCCGCGGCGGAGGGGGCAAACGGCGCGGGCGCCGCCCCCGCACTTGCCGCCGCGCGCGAGTGCAGCAGCAGTAACGGGAACAGCGGCAGCGCGAGCGAGGGCTGCGCCAGTGGCGCCTTGGACGACTCGGCGCACTCCTCCGGCGGCAACGGCGGCGGCACCGGCGGTGCCGGCGACACCTTCATCGGCTCGGGCTCCTCATCGCCAGCCCCGTCCCCGTCGCGGCCCACGGCCGCACCGCCGCGCCACAGTACCGGCGGCGCTGCCGCTGCCCCAGACACCCCACCGTCATCCTCCTCGCTGCCGCTGCAGCCGCACCATCCCCACCACCAGCCGCAATGCTCGCACTACACGCTGTGCGACTTGGGGCTCGCGCGGCACGTGCCGATGACGCTGCGGGTCGCCAATCTGTACTCTCCCGCCGCCCATCCGCCCCACAGCGCCGTCAACACTAGCGTCAACAACGTCAACACCAGCATCGCCAGCAGCGGCGCTGAGGCAGACGCGTACGGTGGCGGCGGCGGCGCGGGATTTGACAGCGAGACGGGTGAGCGCTTCCTTGGCGCCAACGAGGACGACGGCGACCACGTCTACCTCAGCCCCGAGGCGCTCGCCGTGTGCGAGTCGCTGGAGGCCGGCTTCGACATCGACATGTACGCGCTCGGCGCAACGTGCCTCGAGCTCATGGGCAGCGACCCCGCCGCCGCGCAGCGCCAGCACCAGCAGCAGCGCTCGGCAGCGCTGGCGGCGAGCGGCAGCCTCACGGGGCTGGGGAGCTTTTGCAGCAGCGCCGCCGCACCTGGCGGCTCGGCCAACGCCTCCCAGCGGCTTCGTATTCGCCACCACCGCTGCCTCCCCCTCATCGCCCACCGGCGGCCCCCCGCGGGCCCCGTGCTGTGTGGCGTGCCGCCCGGCCGCTACTCGCGCGCGCTGCAGGAGCTTGTCGCGGCCATGATGGACCCCGACCCGCGCCGCCGCCCGACCGCCTTCGAGGTGGCGCGCGCCATGCTGCCGCCCGACATGCGCGCGGCGGCGCCGCTGCGGCAGAGGCAGTCCGTCATCGACGCCCTCGCGCGCGAAATCAGTGAGTTGGCGCAGCAGCAGCAGCAGCAGTTTTAGACAAAGAAAAGGGAAAGAGAAGCGCTTCATACACGGTTTTGTTATTACTTTGTTTGAGGAATCTTGATTCGCTTTGCTGCTTTATTACGTGCCGGATAATCATCCATTCTGTCCCCATCACGTGCGCCGTTTTACTGCGACGCTTCCCTTCTACCTGTACACTGGCTTGCACTTACCCCACCTCACCTCAATTTTTTTTTTTTCCAATGTTGACATCGGATAAACTAATAATGTAACAGTATAAATTACAAATCACAAACTGGATGAAGACCTTCGTGAAGAAGCTCAGCTTCTTTTGTTTTCTTACCCCCCCCCTCCCTTTCTTTCCACATACGTTCCCCACTTCTTTTCTGAGACATTTAGCTTTTAAAAAAATCTTTTCATCTCTCTCTCTCTCTCTCTCTCTCTCTCTTCATTGTCCTCCTAGGCTTGCGTCGTACAAGCGCGACATCGTTAGTGACCTGCTATCTTTCTATTTTGTTAATATATATTTGTCATTTTTGCTTCCTTATTTTTTAATTTGCACTCAAAACATGCATTTGTTACATGCTTCGTATTCCTTTCTGTTTCTCCCCCTTTTTCATTGTTTCATTCCTCCTTACCTGTAAATGAGTTTTGCTTTTCCCTCCCACTCCTCTTGCGATTCGTAGGCACCACACACACATGCCCTTCTCAAAGTAAACCAATGATTTCCGCGCCAAATGGTGCCTGGCACGCTTGTCCTTCGGTTGCGCGCTGCGTGACAAAGGGCCTTGCGGAGTGGAAATCAGAAATACAAATGCGATCTAGCATGCTACGGGCTTGCTACGTCCACTGTATGTGCTTCTCGCCGCGTAACCCCTCTGCTGATACGAATTCAAGCAACCTCCTTCTCCTTGCGTTCCTATGCCACACTTCTCAAGTACTACAGCGATTCTGCAAAAGCACGACAGGAGTCGCAGTTACACTTTTCAGCCCTCTCTGTAGCACTAGACACATTTACTTCGCAAAAAAAAGAAAAAAAAAGAAGAAGAGTAAACGCAACCCGAAAATAACGACTAGAAGAGAGACCCACAGCCACATCGCGTGTTACGACTACAACATAAACAATGTCCTCCACGGACCGTTTCGCGGAGTCTGCTGGGCGTCAGTACCGGCTGATGACGCTTCCCGACTTCAAGAAGTTCCGCTCGCTGGCGACCGACGACGACCCCGCGTGGACGACGCACACGTCGAGCGAGAAGCTGACGGTGCAGTCGAAGCCGCCCGGGGACGGCTCGACCAAGCTCAACATCATCCGCGCGCGCCGCGTGATGCCGCGGGTGCCGCCGGAGCTGCTGTACAACCAGCTGCACGACGCCAGCTACCGCGAGACGTGGGACAACAACATGATCTCGGGGTACAACATCACGGTGCTGGACAGCCACAACGACATCGGCTACTACTCGGCCAAGTTCCCGTGGCCGCTGACGAACCGTGACTTTTGCAACCAGCGCTCGTGGATGGAGTTCGACAACGGTGAGTACGTCATCTTCAACCACTCGGAGCCGCACGCGTCGGAGCCGGAGCACAAGGGCTTCATCCGCGCGCGGTCGATTCTGACCGGGTACTACATCCAGCCGTACGGCGACGACGGCGCGGGGTGCCTGCTGACGTACGTGACGCACAGCGACCCGTGCGGCAGCATCCCGCACGCGATCATCAACTTCGCCATGTCGAAGGGCGCGAAGATGCTGCTGGACAACTGCGAGAAGTGCACCGAGGCGTACGTCGAGTACCAGGAGAAGACGTACCCGCCCGGCCACGTCTTTCCCTGGCGCACCCCGAAGCACAGCTGGGACAGCCGCTACGGATACCCCGAGGACGCCATTGCCGCCACCGCCGCCGCCGCCGCCGCCAGAGATGTGGCCGCCAAGAGCGGCGCAGCGGCCGAGCCGTATGAGGAGGACGACGCGCCGCACGCAACGGTAACACCGGAGAAGCAGAAGCGCGCCGCGCCGCCGCCGCCGGTCGTCGCGCCTCCGCCACCTTTAAATGCAGAGCGTTTCGCGGTGTCTGCTGGGCGTCAGTACCGGCTGATGACGCTTCCCGACTTCAAGAAGTTCCGCTCGCTGGCGACCGACGACGACCCCGCGTGGACGACGCACACGTCGAGCGAGAAGCTGACGGTGCAGTCGAAGCCGCCCGGGGACGGCTCGACCAAGCTCAACATCATCCGCGCGCGCCGCGTGATGCCGCGGGTGCCGCCGGAGCTGCTGTACAACCAGCTGCACGACGCCAGCTACCGCGAGACGTGGGACAACAACATGATCTCGGGATACAACATCACGGTGCTGGACAGCCACAACGACATCGGCTACTACTCGGCCAAGTTCCCGTGGCCGCTGACGAACCGCGACTTCTGCAACCAGCGCTCGTGGATGGAGTTCGACAACGGTGAGTACGTCATCTTCAACCATTCGGAGCCGCACGCGTCGGAGCCGGAGCACAAGGGCTTCATCCGCGCGCGGTCGATTCTGACCGGCTACTACATCCAGCCGTACGGCGACGACGGCGCGGGGTGCCTGCTGACGTACGTGACGCACAGCGACCCGTGCGGCAGCATCCCGCACGCGATCATCAACTTCGCCATGTCGAAAGGTGCGAAGATGCTGCTGGACAACTGCGAGAAGTGTACCGAGGCGTACGTCGAGTACCAGGAGAAGACGTACCCGCCCGGCCACGTCTTTCCCTGGCGCACCCCGAAGCACAGCTGGGACAGCCCCTACGGGTACCCCGAGGACGCCATTGCCGCCGCCTCCAGCGATGCGGCCGGCAAGAGCGGCGCAGTGGCCGAGCTGTATGAGGAGGACGACGCGCCGCACGCAACGGTAACACCGGAGAAGCAGAAGCGCGCCGCGCCGCCGCCGCCGGTCGTCGCGTCCCTCGCCCCGATGCCGGCTCGTCTCGAGGACCCGCTGTCGCTGCAGCAGTACCGCTGCATCATGCAGGACACGATGAACGCCGTGGACCGCTCCTTTATCCGGGAGGGACGCGCGCCGACGACCACCGAGTACATGATCCGTCTGCGGTACATGCTAGAGGGCATCCGCCTCACGACCGGCTGATCGCTTCATTGTTCGCGTCGTTCCGCTTGCACACGCTTGAATGGAGCTAAGACTGTGCCTTGTCGCTCCTTCACCGATTATTGATTATCGATGCCCCCATACCACGTATGTGAGTCCGAATCAGTGGTTGTTTTCAAAACAACGTCATGACGTCTTTGTTTTTCTCCCCTTCTTTTGTTTTTCGTTTTCCTGTATTGCTCTTGCTTTTTGTTTGTTTGTTTTCCACACATCTACTCTTCCTTACTGTTCATGTTTTTGTCTATCCTCTGAATTGTTTGCAATATGTACTCGCTTGACCTTCATCGTTATTCTTTCCCCCTTTTTACTGAACCCGCGCAGCCATACCCGGCTTCGCTATTTACGATGCTTTGGAGAAACTGTAGAAACGAAACAAACAAACGAATAGAACGAGCTATTTACCGCATTAAGGATGATAATAATGATAATGCTCTCACACTACGTAACATGTATAATGATTCCGAGCACCACTGACGACTTTTCTGTTGACAAAAACACGTTGTCAGCTACTCTCACCGCCCAATGAGGGTTCACCCTCCGCACCTGTCTTTGAATCTCTTCTTCTGCCTTCGCATCCCAGCCAAGCACGAAATTCACCAGGATCATTTACGCAAATAGACATTAAAAAAAAAATCGACACCACTCATAGAAGCAATTGAAGATCAGCATTACGATAAGTAATTGATAGAATCTGACGCTGATTTGTGTCTTTCCTTTCCTCTACCTCTTCGTCTTCGGCAGGCGACACATCGCATATTACAGAGATTTCATTTTACCCACACGTTTATTATCTGCAGGGCGGCGATTCCATCCGATATGCGCTCAGGGGGATCCAAGGTGTCGTTCGTGGTGGATTGCGGGCGCTACTCCACCAAAATGGCTCGCATCTCCTCCAAGAGCGTCGTCAGCCTCAAGGAGATTCCCAACGACACTTCGATTATTTCTGCCTCCGTGGATGATTCAGCAGGCAGAGCCGCGGCTGCGGCGCTGGAGGCGGCGACGGCACCCCGGGACGCGGGCGCGCTGCCGGCGCAGCTGTCGCGCGCGCTCGACGGCGCCGTCGGCGAGGACGAGTCGCTGACGCTGCTGCTGCTGCTGGACACGCTGGCGCCGCAGACGCACCGCGCGGCGCTGCTGCAGCACGCCTTCGAGGCAGCCGGGGCGCAGCGCGTGTACATGGGCTTCTCGGGGGCCGCCGCGCTTTTTGCCGCGGCGGCCACGAGCGGCGTGGCGGTGGACATTGGCTACGGGGCGGCGCGGCTAACTCCGGTGGTGGGCGGAGCGCCGGAGGTGCGTCAGGCGGTGGAGCTGCCGCTGCTGGGGGCCGCGCAGGTGGACGCGGCGATTGTGGCGGAGTACCCGCAGCTGCTGAGCGGGCTGGGACTAGTGAAAGAGGCCAGTGGGGTGGGCGACCGCGACGAGGTCGAGAACAAGATCAAGCTGACCGAAAACGAGGAGGAGGAGGGAGGAAGTAAGGAGAGCAGTGGCTCTATTCTTTCTCTTCTGCACTCATTCAAGACCCAGTTCAACGGTCCGGCGTCGGAGGACGCGGGAGGCAGCGCCACGTTCACGTTGCCTGACGGCAACACCTTTAGTATTGAGCCACACAGTGTTCGCGAGTTTCATGAGCACCTGCACCGCGTCCCCCGCCGGAGGGGCGAGCAGGCGTTGGGGCCGGAGGCGGCGCATGTCAGGCGCACCCCTCCAACAACCCTCGCCAACTGCCTCGGCCAGGGTATCGCGGAGGCATTCTTCACACTCATGACGCAGATGGCCCCAGAGTACCCTCAACTCTTCGCTGGGGGCCCGGCCGCGACGGCGTCCGCGCCGAGCACATCAGAGGCGCGCGGCAACTGGGTGCTGTGCGGGGCGTCGGCGGCGGCGCCGGGCCTCCGGGAGTCGCTGCGACTTCGCCTGTCATCCCTGGGTGCGCGAAGCTTGCTCGGCTGCGAGGCGTGTCTGCTGCCGCTGGCGAATCCTGCGACGGCGGCGGTGGAGGGCGGCATCGCGCTGTCACAGCTGAGCACGCTGAAGGGCATGTGCGCCACGCGCGAGGACTACGAGGAACAGGGCCCCGAACGCTGTGTACACAACAAGGTGGTCGACTCGCGTTAGGGAACAGAAGCGACATGAAAAAATATGCGAGAGGAGGAGAGCCAATGGCGTGCTGTTCATCTTCACATTCTACGTTGAACATCAGATTTAAAAAAAAAGTCATCGACTGCTTTACATTTACGTCACCTACTCCCTCCCTCCCTCTCTCTCTCTCTCTCTCCCTTCACATCACTGCTCTACTTCATCTCTTAGTATTGTACGACGTACAGATTTTCACAGATTACGGAGTCGGATTTGGACATTGATGATTATTACTGCTTTTTTTTTCTGGTGGTGTTGGTGTTGTTGTTGCTGTTGTGCAATCGAGTAAGATGAAACAATAATAATCAGTACACGACAGTGTCTGTTGAGGGCGGGTTAGCAATCATAGTCGATTTGAAAGAGCGCAGTGCCTTCATCACTGACTCTAACCCTGCTTTGTCTGAAGTGTCCTGACACGTAATTAGCAAACTCCGTATCTCGCCGTCCTTTCCACCAACTCATTGCCTACCTATTCGATGTGTAGTACATACAGAATACTCTTTCTAAACAATCGAACATTGGCTTCAGGAGATATCACACGCCTTCTCACAGCCCCTCCCTCCTCTTCTCTCATCCTCTGTATTTACGCAGCATACCCCATGAGGATCTTCAGACGAATGGCGCGTGCGGCGCGGGCACGATTGGACCTGGCGCGCGCGCGTGCGCACCTGCGCGGGGCGAGCGACCACGAGCTGCTGGGGCGCTACTGTGGGCTTCTGATGTTTCCCTTTATCATCTACGTTTGCATTGGCAACATGAGTGGCTACTCGCGGGACCGCATCCAGCGCTCCCTTCCTCCCTCCGTCACGGGGGCGCTGGCGCTATCGCTGGCGACGGCAACGGCAACGGCAACGGTAGCGGGACCCAACAAGGTGGGAAGACTGCATAGGACACGTGTTCTCTGCGCTACAATGAATTCCTTGATATTTTTATTTTTGCCACTCGAACTGCTTGCATCATCTTCACATTATTACTGTTCTTTTTCTTTTCTTTTTTAAAATTTAGTATGGACTTACTTCTGTCATATCTACATGTACACATTTTCTGATATATATTTGCTTTGCTGACGTCTGTGCAGGTGCAGCCCCGGGTGAATTGCCTTTGGACCGCAAGTAAATCTGTTGTTTATTTTCTTCATATTGAATGAGTATATCTTCTCACTTTTATCTGCCTATGATTCCTTCCGCTTTTGTAATCTTTTTTTCTTGAAAAGGATAATAGTTAACACGAGGAAAACACACATTCTCCTCTCTTTTCGTTGTACATATATATACATATTTAATTTTGGTGGCCTCAGTTTAGACACAGCATCGACATACCCTCCTTTCTTACGGGGGTTTCTTTTTTCAAGGTTGAAAGAAGAAAACAAACAAACAACAATACTAATAACAACAACAACACTCCAACAGACGTAAGCCATGATCACCACCGCGGGCCGCGTCAAGCGAAAGAACCAGAGCTCGAGCAGCGGGAACAAGCAGCAGCAGCAGCGGCAGACGCCGGCGGAGCAGCTGGAGGACGCGCTGCAGGCGCGCGACTTCTCAAAGGCGACGACGATGCTGGAGTTCTTCAAGAGCGCCGGCGAGTCGCTCGGGGAGCTGCCCATCAACCCCTGGCTTGCCTACTCGGCGTTCCACATGAACGACGTCACCAAGGCGATCGAGGTGTACAAGGACATCCTCGCGCAGGACTCGTGCGACCCGATGAACTACCTCTACCTCGGCTGCTGCCACTTCCTCAACGGGTCGTACAAGGAGGCGCAGGAGGCGGCGCTGCGCGGCCCCGACTGCCCCCTGCAGACGCGTCTGCTCTTCCAGATATCGCAGCGCACGCAGGACGAGGAGCAGCTGATGCGCTACCACCAGAAGCTGCAGAACACCGTCGAGGACCAGCTCTGCCTCGCCTCGGCGCAGTACGCGCGCACGCACTATCAGGAGGCCATCGAGGTCTTCAAGCGCATCCTCCTGCAGACGCGCGACTACCTAGCCCTCAACGTCTACGTGGCCATGTGCTACTTCAAGATGGACTACTACGAGGTGAGCCTGGAGGTGCTCAACATCTACCTCCAGACGTACGCCAACAGCGCCGTCGCGATCAACCTCAAGGCGTGCAACCACTACCGCCTGTACAACGGCAACGCGGCCGAGGCGGAGCTCAAAGTACTCATCGACCTCCACCGCACCACCTACAACGTCGAGCAGGACATTGTGAAGCACAACCTCGTCGTCTTCCGCAACGGCGAGGACGCGCTGCAGGTGCTGCCGCCGATGCTCAACGTCGGCATTCCCGAGGCCCGGCTGAACCTCATCATCTACCACCTGCGCAACGACCAGATCAACGAGGCGTACGAGCTCATCAAGGACGTCGAGCCGACGATGCCGCCCGAGTACATCATCAAGGCGGTCGTCTACGCCTACGTCGGGCAGCAGCTCGACTCGGCCGACCACCTCAAGATCAGCCGCGAGTACTTCAACTTCATCGGCTCGGCGCCCTCCGAGTGCGACACCATCCCCGGCCGCCAGTGCATGGCCTCCTACTACTTCTTGATGCGCGACTTTGTCAACGTGCTCGTCTACCTCAAGTCGGTGAAGCCCTACTTCCCCAACGACGACACCTTCCTCTACTCGTACGGCATCGCGTGCGCCGGCACCGGCGACTACGCCGAGGCGGAGGACGCCCTGACCGCCGTCCGCTCCGAGAAGATCCGCGCCGAGTTCAGCTACACGAGCTGGCTCGTGCGCACCCACATCATGAACCGCCACGCCAAGAAGGCGTGGGACATCTACCTCAAGATGGAGACGAGCGAGTCCATCGGCATCCTGCGCCTCATGGCCAACGACTGCTACCGCACCGGTGCCTTCTACTACGCCGCCAAGGCCTTTGACGTGCTCGAGCGCCTCGACACCGACACCGAGTACATCGAGGGCAAGAAGGGCTCCTGCGTCGGCGTCTTCCAGCAGGTCTTCGCCGGCGACGAGGAGGCCGACACGCTCTTCGACGTCATCAAGATGGTCGAGAACAGCGCGCAGATCCACAGCGAGGACAAGCGCCTCTCTGAGGAGTTCGCCTCCATGGGGCGTCTCATGAAGGACTGGGCCAAGGAGAAGAAAATCCGCCGCCGTTAATCTGGTGGTAGAGGCGACTTGGCCAGTTGTGTTTTTTTTTTTTATTTTGCTTCTCCTTTTTTTTTCCGACTTTTCCCCCCTACATTATTTTAGAGCTCTTGTGTTTTGCGAGTTTCCCTGCCTCTTTTTTTTTTTTTTTTTTTTTGTAGCTACTGTTGATGCTGTTTTGTCTGCTTCTTTTTGGATTCGTTACGCACGTGCAGGAACCTATGCTCCATGAATGTATCAGGCAAACAGTAGAAACTCAAAAAAAAAAAAGAAGTTTGCGACCCTTAGCACGAGCCTTACGTTTACGTGCCCTCTCTGTCTGTTTTCACTTCCTGTTTGTCTGACTCTCTCTCTCTCTTTGCGCTTTATCTATCTCTCACGGTGTGATGCTAACTGATTTATTATTATCTCGATTTTGGCGAGAGCAAAGGAAACTAACGGGCGTGTGACCACCGTGTATATGTACATATATATTTTCTTTATCTCAAAATAGAGTTTTCGACGTTGAAATCACGCGTATTTGCTATCTCTCACAGACACAGACACACTGACTCTCTCTCTCTCTCTCTATCTCTATCTGTTTCGTTTGTGCATTCATGCGTTGTGTCTATTTCACCGCACACGAAAAAAACAATATATTCACGCAGATGTACACTCGTCCGTGTGTCTGTGTCTGACCCTTCTTCATAGTACAGTTTTTTGAAAGTACAACAACAACAACAAAAAAAATTCACAGTGCGAGACCAGTACATGTGCCGTTTGAGGAAACAAACAATAATGCTGCTGCGTTACGTTGACAAGGCATCAAAAAGAGAACTGCGTCAAGCTGAGGAAAACACTTGTAACACCTAATCACAAGTGGATTCTTCTTGGCTTACTTTTTACGCACTGATACCTTCAACAGTGAACCACTTCTTGTGTTGTTTTGTTTGCTTTTCTTCCATTCAATGCTACTTAGATCTGAGGGATTGGTCGTCGTCCAACTTCATCTCACTCCTTACCTGTTCGTCTTCCATACCTTTCCCACTTCTTTGCAGTACGATCATAGGAAGAGCTGCACACACCGCGCAAAGTGGAGGAAGCAGGCATCCCTGTCTTTTCAGAGTGTTAGAAGGTTATAACTCGCCCTCATACTTCCATATATCCCCCCACACCAACACGAAAACGAGACGCAGCATTTTTCATACGCAGGCGCGCACTCTCCCTGACCTCAAACCACACACAACAAGATTGAGTAGTCTATTTTGTATTGTCACTTCTTATTTTTACTTAGTAAACGTTATCTTTCCAGGTTACCTCTGTTCTTACATATTTTTTGTTCATTCTTTTTCATAATTAACTTTACCTCTTTTCAATTAAGAGAACAGACTTTTAAAAACTGCAATCGATATCTATCTGGTCTTTTTCTTCTATTTTTCTTTTTTCATTATCATCATCTGTTATTAATTAACTATCACCTTAATATTATTTCATCGGTAGCAGCACGTTTTATTTCCCGCATATATACATTTTTAATCTCCTGTTCTCCTGCTATATTTGTAACTATTTTTTTCCTCTTCTTTTCATCACCGAGTCATCAACTCACGTGGAATACCTTCTCATCTCTTCTCATCTAGTCCCCCTCCCCCCACCCACCCCACCTCCCACACACACACGCACAGACGGTTACAATGAGTCAACACACCGTATCGGCTTCTGGGGGTAGTAGTGGTGCCGGTAGCAGCAGCAGCAGCAGCAGCGGCGGCGGCGGTGGCGGTAGCTCGCAGGGAGAGAGCCCGGCGGTGGTTGGCGCGATAGAGGAACTGTGGCTGTCGCCGGACGAGCTGGTGGCCGGCGCCGTCGCCGGTTTCATGGAGCACTCCTGCATGTTCCCCTTCGACACTATCAAGACGCGCATGCAGAGCGGGGCGAGCCCGAGCGTGGGGGCGGCGGTGCGGCAGCTGCTGCGGGAGGAGCGCGCCGCCCACCTGTACCGCGGCCTAGGGCCGGTGCTGATCTCCGCCGTCCCCGCGCACGCCGCCTACTTTGGCGTCTACGAGGCGGTGAAGAGAGTCGCCGGCGACGGCAGCTCCAACGCCGGCATCGCGCTCGCCGCGTGCGCCGCGACGGCCGCCCACGACGGCGTCTCGACCCCCTTCGATGTGGTCAAGCAGCGGATGCAGATGGACAGGACGCGCAGCTTCAGCAGCAGCGCGCACTGCATCCGCCGCCTGTACGCGCAGGAGGGGCTGGGGGCCTTCTTCGTCTCCCTGCCCACCACCATCGCGATGAACGTACCGCACTACGCCGCGTACTGGCTCACCTACGAGGCCGTCATGTCCCGCCGCCGCCGCGGCGCCCCGCGCGAGGCGGACGAGGAGGACACGGTGGGCTACATCGCGGGCGGCTTCCTCGCGGGCGCCGCCGCGTCCGTCGTCTCTTTCCCCCTCGATGCCGTCAAGACGCATCTGCAGCTGGGCCGCCGCAGCGCCACCGGCGGCAGGGTGGGCATCGTCGCGACACTTAGGGAACTGCTGGCGGCGCGCGGTCTCTCCGGCGTCTTTGCCGGCGTTGTCCCGCGCGTCATGTACACGGCGCCGTCGGGAGCGATCATGATGGTCACCTACGAGACCGTCAAGTCCCTCCTTCCTAAGCCAGCCAGCGCGGCCTCCCGTTGAGGCAAGGGGGAGGGGGGGGGGGGAGAGAGAGAAAGAGAGAGAGAGAGAGAGCCAGAGGTGAGGAGAGGTGGACCGCACGTCTGCGCTTTGGTCAAGGACTATATCGGTGGACCGATATTCAACTGGAATTAACTACTCGCAAGCGTCTTTAGTTGAACGCACTCTGGCTCTCTCTCTCTCTCTCTCTCTCTCTCTCTCTCTCTCTTTTCACTGTCCTTCTTGTATTTGTTAGTGGCAGAAATTGCTCTTTTAATTCTCATAATAATTACTTTCTGACTTTACTTTTATGTTCACCAGTTTGCTTCCTTTTTTTCCCCCTCTTCCTTTTTCTGTTGTTATTCACACATATCGTCTAAATGAATGTGCTCATTGGTGCGAGGTTTCGAGTGTCTCTCTCTGAGAAGGTGTTGTCGTGGATGCGCTCGCGCGTCGCTGTATTGTTTCGATTGATGTAACTCTAATCATCTCTGCTTTGTTGTTTCGTACTTTCTCTCTTTCACTCGCTCGCTTGTTCTGTTGTTTCGTCCTGTCCGTACTACAATCTCAAATTACCCTTCCTGTCTATCCCCCCCCCCCTCTTACCTTCCGCGTCACTGTACTTCAAAAATCCCCATGTGTATGGAACCACAGTCCAGAGCTCCTCCAATAGAATCGTCTTGGCTCTCTATCGAGCACATTCAAAGAGAACACCATTCTGCATACTAGTGGAAACCTGAAATAAAGCTCTTTTAGTTTTTGCTTTTCCCAAAAATACCATGTCGTCGGGAGCGGAAGTCGCGCAGTCGCCGTCGCGACCCTTCTCGCCTGGCAGTCCCGGGGCTGCGGCCGCGCTGGAGGCGACCGGCGAGCACAACTGGGGCGAGGGCTACGGAAACAGCGGCGACCCCAACGGCGGCTTTCCCGTCGACCTCGACGCCGACCTCTACGAGATCGAGCTGTACAACTATAGGGCCACGCACGGCCGCGCCTTTCTCAAGGACCAGTCGATGGTCACGACGCAGCTACCCGTGCTGCTGCCAAAAGGGCTTCCCTACACCGCCAACTTCGTCTCCTTCGAGACGCTGCAGCAGCGCGGCGTGCTGGCGACGACCAAGGCGGAGGAGGTCTCCGTGACCGCCGACGAGCTGCACCTGCTGTACCAGGCCAAGTGCGTCGACCAGGAGCTGGTGCCGTCGTGGGAGCGCGAGGTGCGCTTCATGGAGTTGGTCAGCGGCAGCTGCCGCGGCAACTTCTTCTCGCTGCCCGAGAACGGCTTCGGCGTGTGCAGCGCCGAGGCGATTGCGCACATCCTGTCGTCGAACACCGTCTACAGCGTGCTGGACCTGAGCGGGAACCGCCTGCGGGACGAGGGCGTCAAGCACATCGCGGAGCTCCTCAAAGTGAACCGCACCCTCGTTCACATCGACCTCAGCTCCAACGACATCGGCTTCGCCGGCGGGGTCGCCATCGCGACGGCGCTGCAGGAGAACTCCTCGATTGTGTCGCTCGACCTCGGCGCGCGCGCCGGCGTCAACGGCAACCACATCGGCATCCGCGGCGCCGAGGCGCTCGGGCAGCTCCTCAACAGCAACGAGGTGCTGTCGCGGCTCAACATCAGCAGCAACGGCCTCGGCCCCAACGGCCTCTCCTACATCGCGACCGGCCTCAGCGCCAGCAACACCCTCACCTACCTCGACATCGCCGCCAACGGGCTCGGCTACGAGGGCGCCCGCATCGTCGCGACGATGCTCGAGTACGGCAAGCTGCGCACGCTCATCCTGCGGCGCAACTCGCTCACCGACAAGGGCGGCCGCGCCATCTTCCAGGCGATCAGCGACGCTATCGAGAGCGGCGCCGACGTGCTGGAGACGCTGGACGCGGAGGACAACGGGCTGGAGGCGGCGACGGCCAAGGCCATCCAGCGGGTGCTCTCCACCTCGACCGCCCTCCGGCACCTGCAGCTCTCCCACAACCTCCTCGGCGCCGGCACCAAGGACCTCGCGGAGGGGCTCGGCAACAACAAGCACCTCACCACGCTGACGCTGAGCGACTGCGGCATCCGCGAGGGCGACGGCGCGCCGCTCGGTAACGCGCTGCTCCTCAACTCCTCCCTGCAGCGCCTCGACCTCTCCAAGAACAAGCTCAAGAGCAAGGGCGTCAAGGACCTCTGCAAGGGCCTGAGCAACAACAAGGCGCTGCTCTCGCTCAACCTGCTCGGCAACAAGATCTCCGACGAGGGCGGCGAGGCGCTCGCGTCGATGATTCTGACCAACGCGACGCTGCGGGAGCTGAACCTGCGGCGCAACGCCATGGGGAACGTGACGGCCGAGCTCATCAGCGAGAACCTGCGCACCAACCCGTGTCTCGAGAAGATGGACGTCGCGTACAACGACTTCTCCTACAAGTGCTTCATCAACATCCAAGGGCTGCTCGCCAAAAACGCGGAGGCGAACAAGCAGCAGGTGGTGCCGCGCCTGGCGAGCCAGATCGAGGCCCTCGCGCCCAAGGAGAAGGAGCTCGCGCAGGTGGAGGAGGAGATCGAGATGGAGAAGCGCATGATCAAGGACCGCAACGAGCAGATGCTGCGCAAGAACGAGGAGGCGCGCGTCGTGCTGGAGAAGCTGCGCCGCGAGCTGATGGAGCTCGACAAGGTCCTCGAGAAGACCCGCGCCGCCTGCGACGCCGCCGAGGAAGAGTTCCGCCGCGCGGAGGACATCTACACCAACGAGACCGCCGCGCTCAAGGCCAAGAAGACCAACGTCGACACGCGCGTGCAGCAGGAGAAGGACAAGGCCGACCGCATGGTGCGCGACATGGAGCGCATGCGGCGGCAGATCAAGCAGATGGAGGAGGCCGAGAGGGAGCGCCTGGCGCCGTTGTTTAACGACCTCGCCGGCACCGAGGGCGACCGCGACCGCGAGGCCACCGACGCCAAGTACGAGGCGGAGAAGCTCGCCGCAATGGAACTGCGCAAGAAGGAACTCGAGGCCGCCCTTGCCGGCAAGAAGAAGTGATCGTGATACACCTCGTGGGCGTATCTATTTCTTCTGCTTGCTAGGCTCTCTCTCGCTCGCTCTCTGTTGCTTTTTCTACCTCTCCGTTTTCCTGCTGTATCACTTTTTCCTTTGCTCTCATCCATTTTTATTATTGTTGTTAGTGTGCCACGACGGATGATTATACATATGTAAACTAATCTAATGTGCGTTATTCGAGAACGCAGCGCCGATGTACCGTTCTTTTTCTTTTCCCCCACTTCCCTCCCTTATCCGTGTGCCACTTTTCTGGTTTCCCACCGCTGTATTGCTCACCATCGAAAGTGCTTGTAATACATGGATGTTTGCGCAAAGACATGTTGTGTTTAGTTTTGCATACGTTTATTGCTGTTGTTTTTGTTGTTGTTGGTGTCTTTTTACCCTCTCATGAGATCTTTGGTACGAATCTCCGACGCCAGTATATTCGTTTCAGATTCGCGTTGCCTAACTTTTTATAGACTCTGCTTCCAGCTCTTCTTGAATGTGTGTTTGATTGTCTTCCCCGAATGTGTCTCTCGCTCCTTCCCAACTCGTAATCACTTCCCCTTGCGTACCACCGACGTGTCTTCCCGTCTCCAGATCACCACACGAACTCACAAAGTATATATAAGCACTTGCTGTTGTTGTTACCCCCCCCCCCTCGATTTGATTATGGTGTCCTTCAGCTGTCCCGTGTGCGGTGACGTGGTCAAGAAGCCAAAGGCGCTGAGCCACGCGCAGATGTGCGGCGCGAGCCACATGAGCTGCATCGACTGTATGGAGACCTTCGATCACGACACGCTGCGCCACCACACCAGCTGCGTCACAGAGGTGCAAAAGTACCAGGGCAAGTGGCTCGCCAAGAACCAGGGCGGCGGCAACAGTAACAACAAGCGGACGCACAGCGACGACGACGACGAGGTGGACGAGAAGAAAGTGAGTCGTCTGGTGCGTCCCAAGACCTTCTCGTTTGACGCGCTCGGCAGCAGCAGCAGCGACGACGACGACTGGGTCAAAAGCTCGTCCAAGACGGCGAAGAAGAAGAAGGGCACCGGCTCTGCCACGGCGTCGCCCGCCGCGTCGGCTGCGCGGCCAAAGGCTGGCACCAAGCGCGTGCGCCAGGAGAGCGACAGCGACAGCGACGACAACGACGACAAGGAGGAGAAGGGAAAAGCGAGCCGCCACCCGAGCAGCAAGCGTGCCAAGAACGGCGACGGCGACAAGACCCCTGCCTCGCATCGCACCGCCAGCCCCAAGCACGACACCAGCGGCAAACAGCGCGCGGAGGAGAAAGACACGGGCAGGCAGAGCAAGACGTCCAAGAAGGCGGTCGGCAACTCGCCGCTGATGCTGCCGCAGTCAACGGAGGAGTACGTCCTGTCGGGGACTCGCGAGCAGCAGCGCGACGCCGACATTTCTGTGCCCTGCATTCCCCTCGGCACTCCTGAGGTGGTGCGCGACGTCATCGAGGGTATTCTCAGCGAGCACAAGGGCGGTGGCGGCCTGACGCCGAAGCAGCTCGCGCCTCTGCTCGCCGCCGCGTATGAGAAGCGCGTCAACAAGCACTTTAGGCAGTGCGTCGAGGCGATGATGTCCGACCAGCGCGTCATCCGACCGGACAAGAACGGCAACGTGAAGCTGTGCTGAGTAGGGCGGCATACACGCTGACATCTCGGTAGTTTTGCGCTGCTCATCTTGAGTGGTACTACTGTTGTTATTTCGTTTGTTTTTTAATTTGTTGTTGTTTTTACTAATCATTCTTCTCCCTAAGGAGTCCTTAATCACACCATCGCTTAACATCATGACTTCATTTTACATCTGCGAATAATCCCACCGACACGAGAGAGAGACATCACAAAAAAGGAGAAAAAGCGAGCTGTTGCATGTGTAATTTACTCCTTCTTGTGCGTGAAAGCTGTGTGATGCCTTGGTACATATACCCGTTTCACACAACGTCGCTCGGTGCCTCTGTTGTTCTTCGCAGGAGTTTTAATACTCTTTAGGTATAGCATTATGCGTGCCGCATGTTGATAAAGGGTTCTCATCATGTTTTCATGCCCCCCCCCACCCCACCCTCCCCCCGCTTCAACTGTTTCTCCTATCTTCGTACAATTTTTACTGCATAACTAAAAGGTTAATCAAAGGAAAAAAAAGTAGTGATTTGTGTATATTTCGTAAAGTAGCACAAGTAGTATCTAACAGCGTATTACTTTTATATATTAATATATATGTATTTTTGAGAATATCTCATAGTTATACACCCTTCCTTCCTTTCTCCTAGTTCAGCAGCATTTTTAGTTGTTGTTCTTATTATTTTTATTAAAGAAGTAAAGTCAGTTGCTTTTCTTTTCTTTCCTCTTTTCTTTTTTACCAGTAACAATTAAAGCAAATAAACTTCTGTTTCTATCCCCCATTGCCTAACCGTAATTTTACTATCATACATACATATATATTAGGTCTCACCCAGTCAGACACTCCCCCTATTTTTTTTCTCTCTTGTTAATATCTCATTTTACTGTTTCTTTCTTTCTTTCTTTCTTTTTTTTTTTTTTTTACTTCAACCCCGAATATCCTTGTGTTGCTGTTTTTTTTTTTCCCGGTTAAAAAGACTCGTACATATATAAGCATTTTTTTTTTTTTACTTCACAGCTTGTAGAAGTGATATCATCTCATCTCGCACTAATTTGATTGTGGATTGTGTCAAGTCTGTACGCAACACACACACACACACAGTCACTGCTCTTCTTTTTTTTTCTTATTAATCTTTCTCCTCTCCTCTCCTGTCTCTCTCTCTAACTCTCTCTCTCTATATCTCTCTCTCTTGCTCTCTCAGTGATCCCCTCCCCCCCCCCCCCCACCTGCTAGCACCGTACCGCGATGTCCAGTCCCTCGGCAGAAAACGAGCAGACACGCGAGTCCGGCGCGCAGCCCCAGGAGGAGGTGGACAACGGCGCCGACACCCACAGCAACTGCCGCGCCCCCCGCCCGTCTAGCGGAAGCAGCCAAGTGAAACTACATCCTAATAACAGCAGCCGCCTCGGCTCTCCGAATCCCGCCGATGCTCTGGCGACCCCGCCGCGCCCCTCACCGACCGACAACGACGCCAGCAACTCGCCGGCGGCGCCGACGCCGAAAGGGCCGCAGGGAAAGCCTCCCATGCCGCGGCCGGTGGCGGCACCACCGCCGGGCAGCGCCCCGCCACTGCCGCGCCCCGGCACCGCCTCCTCCGCCTCCGGCGCGCCGCCCAGCAGCCGGCCCCCGCTGCACCCGCCCCCGGCACCGCGCCGCCTCAGTGAGACCCCATCGGCCAAGGCACGCGCGGCTGAGGGTCAGAACGAGGCCAAGGACGATCCGCCTGCCTTTGGCATGCCTGTCCCGCTGTACCCGGTGGACGACGGCACCAACACCGCCGCCGCCGCTGTTGCCAACAATGATGGCAAGAATCCCCTGGCGGCGACGCCCAGCGCCTCTCGGGACAACGCGAACAGCGCGGCCCGCCCCGCCGCGTACACGGAGGACTATGAGATGGACGGGAACGATGACGCGATGGTGCCGATGCCGCGCTACACACGCGACGAGGCTCAGCGCGCGGGCGCGGACACGTCCTCCTCCTCCGACAACGACAACTTCCGCGAGAGCTGCTGTTGCTACGAGCACTTCTACACCGTGCACGAGCTGACCAACTACAAGTGCAGCAGCGAGCGCGAGAAGCGTAAGAAGGAGTGGCGCGGCCCCATCAACAACTACTACCGCTACTGCGTCCTCACGCTCAGCCTGCTCGGCATGGTGGTCGGGGGCTTCTACAACACCTTCTCCGTGTTCGGGCTCTACATCAATCAGGTGTTTGCCTACCGTGTCGAGTCCTTCGTCGACCTGTACGTCATCGGCACCGCGTGCGGCGTCGCCTTTGCGGGGCTGATGGGACTTCTCTTCGACTTTGTGGGGCAGCGCATTGTGCTCACGATCGGGTACGTGCTGGTGTTTGCGGCCGCGCTCACGTTTGGGCTGGTGCTCGACCCCCGCGTCTACAAGCCCAGCACCCCCGACCCCACCAGCAGCTCGGAGTTCTTCAAAAAGGAGAAGCACATCTTTGCCTCCATGTTCTTCCTCATCAACGCGGGCGGGTACACGGTGGATGTGGTGCTGATCATCTGCATGAGCACCTACCTCAGCAAGAACCGCGGCTTCATGAGCGGCATGCTTAAGAACTACACGGGTCTGGGGTCGTCGGTCTTCTCGACCTTCTTCCGCGGCCCGTTCCGCAGCACCATGTCCTCCTTCTTCTACTGCATGGCTGTCGCGGTGTTCCTCTTCGGCGCCCTCGTCGTCGCGATTCTGCAGCCGGCCGAGTGGGTCGACTTTGGCATGTTCCGCGACATGCGCCTGACCCGCCTCGCCACCTACTGCTGCGGCAGCTCCACGAAGAAGCCCGAGGGCAAGGTGGTGCTCTCCAAGGGTACCAAGGGGCGCCACGGCCGCCGCAACTGTAAGGATCTGACCGAGTCGCTGGCGCAGCGCATCGACGACTACCTTCGCAGCAAGGTGCCGTACATGAAGTACTCGCTCGGCACGCGCCGCATGCGTCTCGTGTCACTGTTCCTGCTCATGATGAACGTGTTCGTCTGCGTCACGACGATTCTCATCACGTGGAACGGCATCACACACCAACCGACGCTCGACGGCGTCGCCGCCGGCGCGCTGATCATCACCGCTCTCTCGTTTCTCGCCATGATCTTTCCGCTGCGCTGGCTCGACAGCGACGTCGACTACGCCGGGGAGGAGAAGGACTACGACATGGAGGGCAACGTCATCAACCGCGAGCTGGACCCCGTCAACACGCGCAGCATCGCCGGCATCACGACGCAGTACGACTACAACGTCATGTCGCGCACCACCTCCTCGCTCGGCACGATGCCGGCGGACACCACCAACACCACACCCACCAGCGACGGAGGCGATGCTGAAGCCGCGGCGGCCGCATCCGCCGCCGCCGCCACAAGCGGCAACGTGCTGCCCGCTGACAAGGACAAGGATGCTCTGCATAGCCCTGCGGGAGGAGCAAAATCGACGCCGGCGAGCAAGACGAATCACGGCGGCCGCCCCCCGCGCCCGCCGCCAATCGCGGTGAGCAACAACAACAGCTTCGCCTCCCCGCCGATGAGTGTGTCGACGCGGCAGCGCCCGCCACGCAGCGGCGTCGCCAGCGGCGTCAGCAGCCCGCTGGGCGGTTTCGACCCCGGCGCCCTGGCGTCGCTCGAGTCCTCGATGGCGCTGGCCGGCGGCGGCGGCGGCGTGGCCGGCCAGGACCTCAGCGAGCTGCTCTTCGCCAGCTCCACCCGGCGCATCGCGCGGCAGGGCATCCGCGACCGCGACCGGGACGACGTCGGCGCCGCCGAGTTCGCCGCTGATGACGACGACGACGACGACGACAATGAGGGCACCTACACCGGCGGCGCGCGCCACTCTCTCTACGCAGTGGAGACGTACTCGGTCAGCCGGCGCGCGAGCGGCACCCACGACGGCGCCGCGGCCCCCTCCGTCCCCGCGTCGGTCATGTCGCGCGAGCTGCGCGGCGGCAACGGCCGCAGGGCACCCACGTCGGCGAGCCGCCGTACCAGCGGGGCCGGCGATGCCCACGGCGGGGAGGGGCTTCAGTCGCACACCAAGCGCCTGACGCAGCGGGAGGAGGACGAGCTGGTCAACGCGGCCGTGTACCGCGGCCTCAACGCCGACACCTCGCCGGCCGTCAGCCGCCGCACCAGCTTCACCCGCGGCGCTGCCACGCCGCTGCACACCCGCAGCAACGGCACCAGCGGCGTCTTCGGGAGCCCCGACGGGGACGCGGCGCTTAGCGCAACGGTGCGGGCGCTCGCCGCGAGCGTCGTCGCCAGCCGCCGCCCCAGCGGCAACACGACGCCCCAGGCGCTCCACTCGCCCCGTCCCCAGTCCCTCGGCAGCGGCAGCGTCGCCTGCGACGCCGCGGCGGAGGCGGCGGGCGAAGCGCAGACGGCCGCGGTGGCCCCCAAGAAGGGCGTGCGCTTCGCGCTGAACCAGACGACGGTGCACGAGCGGTTCGCCGACGACGACGACCCCGACGAGCTCAACTCGGAGGACGACGAGAGCCGGATGGCGCTCAAGGAGGCGCGGGCGCAGGCGTTGGAGCAGCGGCGCGCGGAGGCGGCCATCGCGCAGCGTCTGCGGCGCCTGCTGACCGACACCCCCGAGTACCGCCGCGTGCCGCTCAACTCGGAAAGTATCGCTGAGCTGATCAAGCACCGCGACGGCTTCTTCCGGATCTTCCTGTTCCCTGAGATCTACCTGCTGATGCTCTACTCGTTCGTCATGTGGGGCGGCGGCCTGGTGATCACCAACAACTACTTCCTGCAGCTCTACTACTCCGCGGTCGCCAAGAAGCCGATTGAGACCAAGTTCTACTACCTCATCTTCACCCTCTCCGGCGTCGCCATCTCGTTTGGTCGCATCTCGATCGCCTCCATCGCCGACGACGTGCTGCCGAACCTGCGGCGCCGGCTGAAGCGTCCGTTTGGGCTGTGCTTCACGCTGCTCTTCTTCGTGCCGCCGATCCTGTCCATCGTCGGGTGCATCCTCCTCGCGGTGCCCTTCACCAACGCGAACCTGCTGCTCATCGGCTTCCTCTTCTACGCCTTCGGCTTCGGCCTCTGCACGGCCGCCGTGCCCTACGGCGTCACGATGCTCTACAGCACGGAGCACGTCGGCCTGGGCAAGGTCTACGGCCTCTGCCTCGGCGCGACGGGCGCCGGCGTCGCCGTCTTCTACCGCGCCTTCTTCTACCCCCTCTACCACCGCCACGCGTTTCCGCAGGACTTCCCGCTCGCCGCCGCCCGCGGCTTCTGCCTCGCCGGCCGCTCCAAGTGCGTGCAGACCTTCATGATTGTCATGTGCGTCCTGCAGCTCGTCGGCTTGGGGGCCGCCATCGGCCTGCACCTCTTCTTCCGCCACCGCCTGCGCAAGGCCGCCGAGAAGCAGATCGCCTACACCCGCCAGCGCGCCGCCGCCCGCGCGGCTGTCTACGAAAAGCTGCGCGAGTTTTCCAAGACCAACGCCTGAGCAGGGGAACGTTGGCACGCGGTTAACTATGTTTGCCAGTCTGGAGGTGGATCGATTCGGGCTGGGTACACTTTTTTTTTTTGCTTTTTTTTTTTTGAAGAATTTATTTTGGTGTTTTTTTTTTTTTATTGCTCCTTCTTTTTAGTTGTTCTATTCTTTGTCGTTTGTTGTTGTTTTTTTAGTTGTTATTGGTTTGCTGTTTCTGCCCAGCCCGTTCGTCCACGCACCACCTCCCATTGCAACTCGGCTTCTCTTATTCAATATGTATTATGCATCACAGATGGTGCATTACATATATATTCATCTTCAACTCCCCTTCGCACTCTTCTCACCGAGTATGCACGGATGTAAATACAATTCTTCCTTACTGCTTCCCTTTCTCACTACTTTGGACTATATAAACACACATGAGCATGCAAAACGAGGCACACCACCCCCTCTTTGCTTATGCTGGTGCTGTGGTGAACACACGTGCCCTCAGAAAATAAAAACAGAAGCCTCTGCGTCTATGTTGCTTACTACCGGAGTTCCTCTTGTGTAGGCTTGGTCATCGCCTCACGGTATGTTCCACAAGAAACTGGAACTGGCGCGGGAGATGTTGCCAGAGCTGCTTCGGAGTGCTGACGCACAAAGAGACGCAGGCATCGCCTCCAGCCCCATTTGCTTATCAGTTTTTTCTTTCCTCCTCCGTCCACTTTCTCTAGCCGCTTTTATTTTTTTGTTTTTGCTTTTGTTCTCCTCCGCTGGTTCATACAGCCAGTAGTCTTTTTTTTTTTTTTTCGATTTCCTCTTCCCTTTGCTGTTTCTTTTCAACTTAATAATTGCCCTAGTTTTTCTTTTGTGTGCTCTTTGCTGACACTTCGGCCGCAGCCACCCCAGAGCTGGACGGACTGGCGAGCAGCATATATATATATATATACATAAATGTATCCACATAAGTAAAGTGAGAGGAATGACGAAGATAGCTGTATCTGCCTTTTTTTTTTCTTTTTTGCATTGCATTGGGACTAACACCTTTTTATGTGAGTTTGAATAATCAAAATGACACATTATTGAAAGTGCTCCGCTATTCAGCTGAAGCAAGGATATCATTTTGACCATTTAAGAATGTACTCCGCGCCAAAATAAATGTGATCTTCTTTTGTTATTCGCCTCCTCCATTCCACTCTACTCTCCACGCTCTCTCTCTCTCTCTCTGTGATCTGTCATGAAGCAAAATGAAACGTCCTCTGATGCAGGGCGTGCTGGCGCCTCGTAAACGGACGCGTCAGGCCATCATCGCCTCCCACGGCTCCGACGGCTACGGCGCCTCCGCCTTCAGACCCTCTGCCGATAGCGACACAGGTAGTAGCAGCAACAACAACAGCAACAGCAACAACGGCGGCGGCGGCCTCGGCACTTCCACCACCACTGCTGGTAGTAGTAGTAGTAGTAATGGCAGGGGTGGTGGCCATAATGGGTGTCACGCGCGCCGCCCCGTGGTGACGGCGGCGGACTTTCGGCAGTGGTACAGCGTGCCGCACTGGTGCTCCCTGTGCGTGGAGCCCCTCAACGCGCCGCTGGACCACATCGGCAAGCGCGAGCACATCTCGCTCGAGAGCATCTACCACGAGAGCATCAAGGTGCGGCACCGCAACCACTCGCAGAAGAGCGTCATCATGGAGGCCGTTCTCAGCCCCGGCGCGGCCGCCGAGCTCCGCGACGGCAAGCCCTCCCTCGCCACAGACGGCGGCCCCACAACAAGTGCCACGACTCCGCCGCGGCGGACGCACGCCGAGGTGAAGGGTCTCAGGCAGGCGAGGGCCGCGTACGAGCGGGAGCAGGGCATATGCGACGGCGCGTGGACGCTGCTGCAGCCGCCGCCGCTGACGGGGCGTCGCGGCGAGAAGCGGCGGCGGTGGCGCGAGAGCCTCGGCTCGGACCTGCACCCGCCCGTGACCCCCGGCGTCGTGCTGCCTAACGGCGAGGCGTTCGTCTACTACGACGAGCGCAGCGCCTGGATGGAGAACTACCTGCACTGCTTCGACCGCCAGGGCCCCTTGCAGCGGCGTACAGAGCTGACGGCGCTGATGCTGCACCTCAAGAACACCGACGGGTGCTTTCCTTTTTTGTCCGACGCGCCGTTGCACCCGAACCCGTCGACGAGCAACGCGATGCGCTCGCACTGGCTCTTGGCCGCCTCTACCCACGGCGCCCACGTTCTCTTCAAGGAGATGTTCTACCACCTTTTTCTCATCTTCCCGCAGTCGGACGCCAAGGACATCAGCGCCCTCACGCAGATGATCGCTGCCACCTTCAACCTTGAAACCGTCTTTGACCTCTGCGGATTCGCCCAACTGGTTCCGGCGGCTTTGCGCGATCGTCTCCGACCGGCCCCTAGCAACGGGACTGGCAGGTCCAGCAGCAGCGGCAGCGGGGCCGGCGACGGTCTGTCGACGCTGGATGACGCCGGGGCCCCTGCAGCCGCGTCTCATCTTGCCCAATCTCGCGACGGTTCAGACAGTGGCAGTAGAGGCGGCAACGGCGGCACCAGCAGCTCCAGTGTGGACAGCGACAGCAGCGGCGGCGCGGACATATCTTTTTACGGCAAAGGACAGATCGTGCGGGCGATGCTGGGATGCATGCGCTGGGTGATGGAGCCCGAGGCGATGCGCGGCCCGGAGGCTCTGCAGATGGTGCCCTCCGGCGTCTTCTCCGGGGGCGTGGGAGGGAGCGAGGAGCGGCTGGCGGTGACGGAGCTGGTGGAGGAGGCGGCGTGGCGGCTGATGCACGAGATTATGTTTCTCAAGCTGGCCGAGTACGTGACGCGCTCCGAGGCGGTCGCCCTCTCTCCTCTGGGGCTCGCCGAGAGCGCCATGTACCGACACATCAGTGGCACCGGGTGCCGAACTCCGCCGGCGCACCCATTTCGCACTGCCGACCTGATAACCTTCAAGGACCTGTCAGTCCCTCCACGACGCAGCGGTGCCAACGGCGGGGAACAGGCCGACGGTGAAAGTAGTACGCAGGCCGGGCCGGACGCGGCAGCTGCGTCACGGGATCAGCGGTGGCCGCACGCACACCGCCAAGGCCGCAGCGCCAGTCGGCGGCGCCGCGAGGCGGAGGCGGACAGCTACGAGTCGATGCTGCACAAGGAGATCGATCGGGAGGGCTGGGAGGTGGTCTGGAGCCGCTTCCGCTGCCCCAGTGGGCGCGGCCTAGGCCTGCCGTCGTCGTCGTCGTCGAACGATGGCTTCGGTGGAGGGGGCGGGATCCACGAGAGTTTCGGCTTACACAACTTCCTCACAGATCTGGAGGCACTGCAGCGAGGCACGGAGAGCGTCGCGCCGGGGGTGTCCATCAGGCGACCGCACGAGCGCTCCGACGGCGGGGAAGAAAACGACGACCACGTGCCGGGACGGGCAGCGAAGAAGAAGAAGACGAACTCCAAGAACGAGTCGGAGTCCGGCGTGACGGTCGCCCGCCGTCTAAGCGCCAAGGACGCGCCGCTGCGACAGTTCTCCTCCCTTTCCTCCCTCGCCAGCGCCGCCGCCTCGTCGTCATCTTCCTCCTTCTTGCATCCGACGGGACAGGCGACGACCCTGTCGCCGCAGGAGGAGCTGCGGAATCGCATCAGCAGCCGCTACCGCCGGGGCACGCGCGGCAGCGTCGGCCTCACCCCCAGCCCGGTGACGCCGCTGCCGGACACGTGGGGCATGTCGAAGCACTGCAACGTCCGCATTGACGCGCGCGACTACGGAGAGGCGGACGCCGTCGCGGCCAACCCCATCTTCCATGGCATTTACACAGGCTTCATCTCTCCCAAGTGATGCGTGATGCCAGGAAAGCTCTTGTCCTGCAGGATAAGACGAGGTTTTCCGTCTGCTACATGCGTGTGCATACTCCGCCTTCTCGTTTTTCCGTTTTTCACAGATATGTCCATATGTGTTATCTTTAAAAGACTGAACCACTATCAATGTGATTCTTTCTTTCTTTATTTTTATATCTCTTTTTATATCTTTTTACTTCACATTATTACAAAACTCTGGATACTATAAATAAATAAATATATTCTCTAAATTCAACATGAAAGTAGTAGAGAGACGTGTGAAGAGCCACTAGCAGATTAATAACTTTTTGCTTATCAAAGCTGTATCAACTACGGTGTTCGGGCGATTGTGAAAGTATTTGTGTTTTTGTTTGAGCCTGCTGCTTTCACAGCTAGTCAAAATGTTTACCTCTCCTCACTTCACCCCTGCACGTGCTGGACACACACACACACACACATACCATTGACAGTCGTGGAAACAAACGAGAGGAAAGAAAAACAAAAGAAACCTATTACTCCTGATATTTAACAAAAACCACCATGTGCGGCTTGTGCTTGAGATTGCGTTGGAGACGACGAGGACACCTCTCAAATGACGACGGCTCCGAGTGCTCTTCTGTTCCGCCGCTTTGCTCTGATGCTTTTAAGCAGCTGTTGTGCGACGTCGACTGCCGAGGGCCCGATTATCAGGAGACACTCTCGTGTTGTCAAGCGGGGGTGGAGATGGTTGCGCATGCGTCGGTACTTTCTATGCGCCGCCGTCGCAGCGGTCCAGCCACAGACACCGCAGGAAGCATTGGCGGAGGAATAGTGCCGCAGCCGCTGCAACTGGTGGTCTCCGAGGATCTAAATTCCTCTAAAGCTTCCGAGAGACAGCCAAAAGAAGAATCGGCGCCTTCCTTTCTCATGTGGAACGGAGAGCTGTTCGGCGGCTCCCTCTGTCCACGGGACGAAGGCGACGTGACTGGTGCGCCGGGTGGGTCTGACACGGAGGCTGTCGGGAGCGCACTGGCGACGCTGGAGGCGGCGGTTGTGGCAATGGGGAAAGTTGATGTCGCAGATACCTCAACTAGCGGCCCTTCCGGATCCACCGTCGACGCGCTGCTGGCGGAGGCCACAGACATTAACACTGACGACACCTCCAGCGGAAATATCGCGGACGAGCTCTTCATGACAGCGGAGCAGCGGGAGCGTCGGGAGCGGCCGGTGCTCATCGGCGACAGTGACGGCCTCACTTTTGCCTCTTGTTCCTCGGCATCCCTCTCCCTCACTCCACAGGAGGCGCGGCGGCGGGTGTTTCTGCGGCGCTGCGCTGATCTGCTGGAGCGTGAAGCACAGGGCCCCTACGCTTTTGTGTACGTGGCGCGGCGTCTGGGGATGGTTGTCTACGGACGCGACCCCCTGGGCCGACGCTCTCTCGTGACGCGTGTGGGGCGTGTTTCGTCTGCTGAGAACGCAGCACCGGCAGACGGAGAAGAGCTGCGCGCCAGCGAAGGTGAATGTGAGCTGATAATCTGCTCCGTCAGCGGCGGTCACGAGGAGGGCAGCGACAAGACCACGGCGGGAGGCTGGCGGGAGGTGCCAGTTTCTGGACTTTTTGCTGTGTCTTTTGAAGAGGATTGGGGCGACTCGAAAGGCGCGCACTCGGCGGTAAGGCTACTGCAGGTGCCGTGGTCGAGTCCGCTGCACCGTTGCCACCCGCTGATGCGGCCGCTGCTCATTGGTTGCTGCACAAGCGCCAACTACAGCGCTTGCGTGGGGGCCCCACTTCGCTTCCCTGATGTGGGCGTTCTTCACTCCCGCATCTCGTCGCTATCCCCGCTGCTGACAGCCCAGCTCACCTGCCACGCCGTGAAGCGCACGACGCTGTGGTATCTGAGCGCCCTCCTCGGTGCCGTTCACCGCCGCGTGTGCCCCTCCACAACAAACCGCGGAAATGGGGATAGGCGGGAAGCTTCCGCTGGCCACCCCGTCACCCCCGTGGGTGTTCTCTTTTCGGGAGGTATCGACTGCACGGTGCTGGCCGCGCTGGCGCACTACGTGCTGCCGCCGGACGTCCCCATCGAACTGGTGAACGTGGCCTTTGGGGAGTCCCCCATGCAGGCGCCGGACCGCATCTCCGCCCTCAGCGCCGTCGCGGAGCTGCTGCGGCTCCCAAACGCCGCTGGCGAGGGAGGAGAAGGAAGAACCGGCGCAAGACGCCTGCGAGAGTGGCGGCTGGTGCTCGTCGACGCCCCCTGCCCCGCCGCCAACAGCCACCCCGGCGGCATCAGCATCAGCAGCAGCACTCACAGCGCCGCGTCGTTGGCCGCGGGGGAGGAGGAGGCAGCGGCAATGGCGGCGAAGCGGGTTTGGCGGCTCGTGGCGCCGCGCCGCACGGTGATGGACGCGGACATCGGCGTCGCGGTGTGGCACGCGGCGCAGGGGCGGGGCCGCCTGCAGCGTCTCACAAGCCTCGACGTGGAGGAGGAGGTGGTGGAGGAAGAGGAAGAGGGTGAAGAGAGGGAGGCGGCGTCGCTGGCGGGTGGAAGCAGCAGGGGCGGCCGTGGGGCGGATAACAGCAGAGACGACGTGCTGCGGCTCTCCAAGCACTACCGCGTGGACGACGAGGCTGGGTGGCGCAAGGACTGTGAGGAGCGGCGAGCTTTGCGGCGGCTGGAACCGGCGTCGAGGCAAAGAGGGAAGAAGGAAGGTGACACCCCCGACGACGACGGGGTAGTGTCGGAAGAGAGCGCCGAGGAGAAGTTCGCCCCACTGGTGGAGGCGCTGGTGACCGACGCCGTGACGAGCGGCGAGGGCCCCGCCAACGGCACGCTCTTCTCGACCCTCGGCAACGAATACGGGGCCTTGCTACAGCCGCATCTGCAGCGCTACCGTTACCGCCGCCTCGGCGCCTTTATCACGGACGCAATTCGAGCCGGGTTTGTGGAGCTCTGCGGCCAAAGCGCTGCCTCAGCCAAGGGTCCGCTGGGATCTGCCAAGGCGGTACGACTGGTGCGGCCGCAGGACCTGCAGCGCGCGCAGCCGCCGCCGCCGTGCCCGTGGTTCCGCACAAGATCGATGCGCCGCCAGCAGCAGCAGCAGCAGGCCCCGCCGCAAACGGACGAGGCGGCCAGCACCCCGACGCCCGGCTCGTGGGCAGCCTCCTACACCTGCGAGGCGCGGGCGCTGCTTCTGGGGATGGGGGCGGACGAGACTCTCGGCGGGTACCTGCGCTTCCGCCGCCTGTACGCGCGCGCCGGGATGCGCGGGGTGGCGGCGGAGCTGCAGCACGACTACGGGTGCTTGTGGTCCCGCAACCTCGGCCGCGACGACCGCGTTGTGGCCGACAGCGGCCGCGAGTCGCGTCTGCCGTTCCTGGACGAGGAGGTGCTGGCAACGCTCGCGGGCATCGTCGCCGCGCAGGACAGTGGGCTGGGAGCTGAACTGGCTCAACAGCAACAGCAGCATCAGCAGCACGCACTGCTGGGCGCGAGTGCACCGGCTGAAGTTCCCTCGGCCCCCGCGCAGTGGTCCGAGGCGTTCTCGCAGCGCGTGGCGGCGGCGCTCTCCCCTGTGGTGGACCTCAGCCTCGGCCCCGGCGTCGGCGACAAGCACATTCTGCGCGACGCCGCCGCTGCCATCGGCCTGGGGGACGTCTGCCATCTGCAGAAGCGCGCCATCCAGTTTGGCTCCCGCATTGCGAGCAGCAAGATGCGTGGCAGCGAGGAGGTGACGTGATTTTCTAGTGTCCATGTGTTTGTTTGTTTTCCTTTTGTACTTCTAAACGTTTAGTCATCAAGAGCCGGAAAGCGAAAACCATCTGTTACCGTCAGAGACGCCGGATGTGTGGAAAAGTCTGGCAACTTAAATGGATCCAGCGACGTACTATGTGCCACCTCTCCACTGCCGCTCCCCTCTCTCTCTCTCTCTTTCACCACTAGCTAGCACAAGCACACAAACCGAAACAGAGAGCAAAAAAAAAAAAAAAAACAAGATTCTATTTGATATGCAAAAGACGGTTCGTTTGCTAGCGGCACGCACTGGCGGCAGTCATGTGTGCCTCGTCATCTCTTCACACGCCATACACCCTTCGACGTCTGCGTCAGTCTCCGCTGCTATCCGCGGCAACACCGCCGCTATCATTGCCAGCGTTTGCCCAGGGCCACTGGTGCAGGCGCGCCGCACGTACATTGAGCACTCGTCGGACCCCCGCAGGTGGCGCGATACGGAGAGCGACAACGTCCGCCGCGCCTTCGCCGCCAGCAACCGCGAGGCCGTTGGTGGCAGCGGCCCCGCGGCGGCTGGCGCTGCCGCTGCCGGCAGTGGGGGTGTTGGCGTTCCCCTGGGCAGCGCGGAGGTGCGCCGGCAGAAGATCAAGGAACTCGAGGAGGGCCTGCTGGCAACGGGCAAGGGCGACGACACGCGCTTTCTCTACGGCTGCGCCGTCGCCGCCGCGCTCATCCTGATCGCGTGTCGTTTACTGATCGAGTACGTGCCCCCTGTGCCGTCGCCCGAGTATATGTCGCACGAGGAGGAGGAGGAGCACCAGCGGCGAGCGGCCGGCGAGACCACCAAGGCCGAACGGCTATTGCAGACGCAGGAGCGACTCAGCGTGGCCTCCATCGACACCAGCGACAAGATCCAGTTCTCGCTCAAGGCGCTCGAGCAGGAGAGGGCGAAGAAGGCGTAGGGTGAAGACTCTGCTCCTGGGCCTGCTCTACTCGACCGTCTTCGTGGCAGTGCTAGCGTTTTCTCTCTCTCTCTTTCTCTCTCTCTCTTGGAGAGTGGTAGTGAAATACTTACCGTACCAATGATATTGCTGCTTGCGCTTCCTCTGTTGTCACATATTAAGAATCTACCATAAAAGAATACTTTTGGTTTGATATTCTGCGATGCGTATATGTTGACGTGTTTTCGTGAATAGTATACAGGTATCCATGTATTCCCCCATTAAAATCTCCCTGTCTCAAAGAGAAAAAAATATATATCCAAGAATCCACAGGGCACACAGAGACACACACACACACACTAGTACCGACAAAGCATCTACTGTTGATTTGAGCTACCCCGAGAGCAGACCCACAACAACGGAATAACTGCAACCACATCATTTGCGTTCGCTCCCTCTCTCGCGTTCTACCATGAGTGACGCCAAACCCCCGCCGACGAACTTGAGCGACGCCGAGCGCGCTGAAAAACTGAGGAGACTGGAGGAACTCAAGCGCCAGCGCGACGCGCTCCTTCAACAGCAGCAGCAGCAGCAGCAGCAGCAGGAGCAGGGCAGCGCTGGCCCTGGCACTGCCACTAACACCCAAGCGAACTACGGCAATGGAAGCGCCGCTGTCCACGACGAGGACGAGATGGCGATGGAGGACGACGCCAGCGACGGCGGCGGCGCGAGCGAGGAGGACTTCCTGGACGCGATGGAGGCGCGGCAGGCGGAGCGGGAGGCGAACACCTTCTCCCTCGACCACATCACGGTGGTGCAGGAGGACCCGAACCGCGTGCTGCAGCACCCCGTCGACTTCTACTGGTTCCACCTGCTGCGCTCCGGGCGGCTGCGGGAGGCGATGCAGTTCGCCAACGAGCCCGTGCGGCGCGGCAGCATCAAAATGGAGGAGTACAAGGACAACTACGGCCGCAACGCGTGGCACTACCTGGTCGACAGCGGCAACGCGGCGGCGCTGGCGGAGCTGGTCAGCGGCGGCGCCGGCAGCATCCCGTACGTGGCCGACGAGAAGGGCCTCACGCCGCTCGACGTGGCGGTGATTAACGGCTACGGGGAGGACATCATCGGCCTCGTCCACAAGATCATGGCGGCGCAGAAGATCGCCGTCTCCCGCGACGGCGCCGACCGCGAGGGTCTCATGGGGGCGCACGCCCCGCAGCCGCCGCGCTTCGTCGTCAGCCGCCCCGCGCCCGCCCCGCCCGTCGCCTCCCGCGCCCGCAAGTTCTGGTCCGCCGGAGGGGCCCCGACGGCCTCGCAGCTCGCGGCGCCGGCGGGGACGGAGGTGGTGCTCAGCGGCGGCGCGGCCGAGCTCGAGACGCTGTGCGCCCGCGCCGCCGCCGTCGCGCTCGCCAAGGCGGAGGCCGCGTGCGAGATCGACGGCCGCAGCGTCGCCCCGCCCGTGCCGCGCCGGCACGTGGCCAACGGAGGCGGCCTGCGCGCGCTGGCCGCCCTCAGTCACCGCGAGGGGGCGGCGGTGGCGGCGGCGGCGGTGGTTGCCGACGGCGTGTGCGAGGGCGGCGTCGCGGCGCTGGACTGGGCCGGCGCGGTCGCGGGCACCGGAGCCGCCAAGGACGCCGCGCTGCCGGCCGACAGCGCCACGCTCGTGTCGCTGGTCGTCGACCCGCGCGTGTCGCCCGGGAAGGCCGCGGCGGCCGCGACGGCCATGTACGCGGCGATGCAGCAGTCGCTGGCGGAACGCGGGCGCGCGGCGGTGCTGTTCCTGAGCGGCGCGTTGCTGCCCGAGCCGCCCGTCGCGGTGGCCGTCGTCAAGAGCTTCCGGCGGGTGCTGCGGCCGGAGGCGGTGCTGCGCTCGGCCGTGGCCACCGCGGAGGTGTTCCCCGAGCTCGCCACCGACTTCACGACGCTGCGGGCGGACCTGCTGCTCAAGAACACCGTCCCGGCAGACATGGCGGAGCGCCACAAGGAGGCCGGCGCGGGGTGGGCCGTGCTCAGCGGCGCCGCCAGCGACGGGGCACTCGCGGCGGAGCTCTTTGACTTCGTGCAGAAGCAGGCGACCTCCGCCGCGGCCGGCGTCGAGCTCACCTACGCCCCCGCCGACGCGGCCGACTTGATCAACGTGGTGCTGGGCGGCGGCGCGCACGTGCCGGTGGCCCTACGCAGCAGCGGCAGCGGCGCGATCACCGACCTCGTCGTCTTCAGTCTCGCGGCCGTGTCGGCCACCAAGGAGGAGAAGCAGCGCGGGGCGGAGGCGGAGGGGGAGGAGGGGGAGCTGGTGGCGGCTGAGGTCGTCTACGCCGTCTTCACGACCCTCAAAGGGGTCCCGCGCTCGGAGCACCTGCTGCTGGTGGCGCAGCGCATGCTCGGCGCCGCCGTCCTCTACGTGCCGAACCTCTTCAGCATCACCGACGCGGACCTGATCAAGTGCAACTTCGACGAGGTCAACGCGCGCCGCCGCTACCTCTACGCCGTCACCGTCGCCGACAAGCTCGCCCCCGCCATTGCCGCCGCGCCGCGCGCCAAGATCGCCCTTCCCGTGCTCACCATTTGAGGCACATGGTAGAGTGGAGGCGGGGGGGGGGGGGGGAAGGAGAGGGAGAGGGGCGGGAGTCAGAGGTGTGCCCTCGTTATCTCTCTCTCTCTCTCTCTCTCTCTCTCTCTCCCTTCATCACCCGTTCCTCCCAACCCGGCCATCCCTCTTTTGACTGTCGCATTCGCGCACAAAAAAAAAAAAAAAAAGATATATAATAAAAGGGAAGAGGTCATTGAAAAGGAAAATTGGCACGGTTAAAAGGCACGTCGGTGACGACTGACCTTCTTCTCTCTGCTTATGCATCTCCACTTATGGCACTAGCATTCTAACAATTATATGCTCGGCAACACAATCATTAACAATTGCATCGTTTTCTGCGTGTTTTCTTCTTATAGCTTTCCTGTACTTGCGTCTATTTCTCCCCTTTCTCGTTATGCGTCTCTTTTCATCGTCATCCAAAAAAAAAATAAATAATCAATTTCTATGTTGGTTGTGCATGTAGTGTAACAATTAGTACACTAGTTGCGGATGGTAATGATGCTTGCTGTTTTAAGCTAGATCTCTGGCACTATCGTACTATATTGGCCAATTATGTCTGCACAGACTCGGAACACTAAATCTCGTGTGATCACGGGGAAACGAGGGAAAGCCACTTCCATATTGCGTCTGAACTCCCACGTGTGGGAAGTAGGATTCATTAAAGAAACATACTCTTCCGTATCTACACTCCCTCAGCACTGTCTTATTATCCCTTTTTTACTTTTGACGCTGGACTGTAGCTAATTTTATTTCAATTTCGGTATTCCTTCGGTTGTTGTCAGCTTCCTCTCTCTCTATCTCTCTCTCTCTCTTTCCTATTTTTTCTTCACAGAGTAAAAGGCCAAGTGGTGGTGGTGTGCGCAAAAGTGATTGCGTGTGCACTAGTAACTTGGTAAAACTTAATAGGATCAATAAATAAAAAAAATAAAAAATAAACATTTTTTTTTTTTTAATTCCACACGGATCGTGGTGTGTACACGCCTATTCACATTTTGATTGTCTCTTCCACCGCATCACACACACATACACACACACATACAGAGAAAAAATATATATATATTCCAATGCAGGGCAACCAGCCGCGACGCATCGTGCAGGCAGCGGCGGCGGCCCACAGCCGCACCGTGTTCTCATCGACTGCCTCGCATTTCTCACGTGTGACAAGCCGTCTTCACTCTGTGCGCCACACACCCTGCAGCGCTCTCTCGCTCCCTCTTGACTCGCTGACCAGCATAGTGACAGCGCTACTCCTCACGCCGTCGCGCTACAAGAGTGATGACGCGGCGACGGCAGAGGGGGTCGCGTCACACACCCACGCGCCCACCTCCTCAGCCGACGACAGCTCGCCGCAGCCGTACAACCTCCAGGAGCACCTACAGGCTGCGGAGCAAGCGTTTCGGGAGCGCTACGGGCCACATGCACGCATCATCTTTCATCGTGTACAGAACGGCAGTGTCCAAAACGACCAAGAAGAAGAAGGCAGTACAAATCAACGAGTAGCAGAAGGCGGCGGCGGCGGCAGCTCCAGCACTGGTGCCGGCGACGCTGCGAATCTGGCGCTAGCGCCAATCATCGCCCGCCATCACGGACCCAACTCGTTCTTTCGCGTGTCGGCGGTGTTTCGGCTGCTGGGGTACGCGGTGGAGCTCGCGGCCACCAAGAGCCGCAGCGCGGAGTCTGGCATCGAGAACTGCCTGCGTCAGGCCCTCAGCTCCGACATACAGCCGCTGCGGGTGCGGCGCGCGGCGGCGGCGACGACGACGGCGGCACAGGCGCGGCGCCACCACCCGACCGTGAGCGATGAGGCGCCGGAGGACGCGGCGGTGCGGGAGACGCTCAACGGGCTGCGCGACGTGTGCGTCTTTTTCAGTCGCCAAGTCAAGTTCTCCGTGAAGCCGCCGGTTGGAGCCATCCGAGCCACTGCTTCGGCACCGGCCGGAGGCGCAGCGGCGGGGGCACCCGCGCCAGCAACAGCAGCAGCAGCAGCAGAGACAGCTCCCGTCACTGAGACAGCACACGGCGGCGGCCACCAGGAGAGTCAACAGGACGACGGCACCGCGGGCGAGCACTCCCTGCTGTGGCGCTGCCGGGCGTACGTCAAGGACGACTGGAGCATCACGACGCAGACGCGCTTTGCCTACGAGGGGCGCGGCAACAGCCCGCGACAGGCACTCGCTGCCTGCGCCGCGGGGCTGCGGCGGAATTTTCAGGAAGAGTTGGAGAGCCCGCGTGTCAGGCTGGAGGCAGTGCGGGAACTCGGCGCGATTTTGCGCGGCGGCACCAAGGAGTGCACCGCCGAGGGCGGCACGCTGGCACCCGTCTCGACGTCGGTGGAGATTGGGAACGCCAACGGCGGAGAGGACGGCGGAAGTGGTCGGACGTCGGATAAAAAGAACAACCAACAGCACAAGGACTCCTCCCCTCCCAGTACGACCACCACCAGCAGCTTCACCCCCGTCAAGGCGTCGATGACGCTGCAGGACGGCAGGGGAAACACCACAAAGATGTACGTCTGGCGCCGCGGCTTCGCCGCGGAGGCCTTCAACATGCTTGTGTGGGGCTCCCCGCTGGCGACGCCGCCGCCGCACCCGGGAGCGGTCGTCACGCGCGCGATGGGCGCCGCCGAGGGGCCGCCGCTGCTCGCCTCGCTGCGCTGGCAGCTGGAGCACATGACGCGCCTGCTGGCGGCGGCGCACCGACAGGGGAATGCGTCCAGTGGCGGCGCAGCCGCTGAGCAGGTGCGTGTGACGGTTGTGCCGGGCGGACTCAGCGCCGCTTCCGCGGCCGACGGCGCCGACGGCGGAGCTGCGGACCCGCAAGGGGTGCCGCTTCTCTTCACCGCGTCCGTCACAGTCGGACCTGTCGACGGGGAGACGAGCGGCGGGCACACGCCCGCTTCAGCAGCGCTCCCCCCACCCCCACGGCGGGAGGAGGTGATCTGGCAGGAGGTGTCTCCCGCGCGCTACCGCGTCGAGCTCGAGGCCTACGCGCAGGCCGTGTGCTACCTGCTGGAGGAGCACCGCGAGGTGTGGGCCGGGCATCTCTGCGCGAGCGGCTACAGCAACGTCACCTTCTTGCCGACGCCGGCGGCAGTGGACGCGGCGCTGGCGGCGCACGACAGCTTCGACGTGCTGGCGGCGCACAAGGGCAAGTGGAACTGCTACGCCGTCCTGGGTACGCTGACGTCGCAGCTGATCGGGAGCTTCTACCACACCCACTACCACCTGTGGCAGCCGCCGCCGCCGCCCGCCGCGGCCGCTGCCGACGACCCCGGCACGTGGAAGGCGACGCTGACGGTGAGCAACGGCGTGGACGACGCGCGCGTGGTGCTCGTGCAGCGCAGCAGCCGCCAAAAGGGCGAGGCGTGGCGCAACGCCTGCCTCGCCGCGATGCAGGACAACTTCCCCAACCAGTACCGCGCCGCCGTCGCCGCCCACCCCGACGTGGACCTGTCGAACGACTACATGGCCAGGAGCCACCGCTACCGCGCCCTGCCGCGCGAGAAGCGCATCGAGCACATGGGGGGTCTCTTTCCGCTCGTGAGCGCCTTCGCGGAGGAGGACCTCGGGTGGCGGCACCTGCGCGTGCGGCTGCGCGACGCGAGCGGCCAGCTGGGCCTTCCGCAGTGGGTGGCCGAGATGGAGGCGGAGATCAGCGAAAACGACGGCGGCGACGACAGCAACAGTGCAGCGGGTGCGGCGTCTGAGAAGAGACGCATGGTGGTGGTGGCGACGAGCGCGGCCTACAGCCAATCCCGCCAGGCCCGCCGCGCTGTGGTGTACAAGGTCGCCCAGACGCACTTCCCGGCGGAGCTGGCCGTCTATCAGAAGCTCGGGCGCAACGACAGCGCCGACCCCGACGACGACCCGTCCTTCCGCCGCCTGACGGTCTTCCAGCCCGGCGGCCCGCCGTTTGTCGCGCAGCTGGTGCAGGTGCTGCAGCGCGCGCGCCCCGAGGTGGCCCCGATCACGTGGTTTCTCACGCAGGCGAGGGACGGCAGTCGCGAACACCACATCGATGGTGACGAGGAGGAGTATGAAAGCGGCGACCGCGATCGCCGCGAGGACTGGAGGGCCGCTGACATCGACGGGCTGTCGGCGCTGGAGATGACCCCCGCGCAGTGGGCGCGCGCGTTGCCCGACCGGTACACGGCGGAGGTGCTGGGCAACAACGGCGACCTTTTGATCGCGTCGCACACCGGCGGCGGGGGGCCCATCGCGGTGCTCTCCGCCGCCCTCCGCGCCGCGTGCGACAAGCTCGGCGGCGAGGCGGCGGCGACGCTGTGGAGCGAGTACGCGGCCCACGCGATCCCTCCCGTCAACACCTCTCGAGAGCTCAGCTCCTACCTGCTGTCCTCCTTCATCGGCGCCTGCGACGGCTCCCCGACGGACGCGGCCAGCGTGCGTGGCGGCGCCTCCGCGGCGGCGACGGACTACCAGGAGGCCGCGGCGGGAGGAGAGCCGGCGCGTCCGGTTGGGGGCCACCTGGCGGGCGAGGGCGTCGACCTCAGCGCCGCGCTGCACGCGCGCTCCATCTCGCTGGGGCAGTACTGGGTGTCGCTGCTGACGCTGCCGGCGCTCGGCTTTCTCCCCGTCGCAAAGGCCGTCGCCACGTCGAAGCGCGACAGCGTCGCCGACGCGCTGCTGCTCGCCGCCCGCCAGGGCTTCCCAGAGCTGCTGCGGCGCCTGACCGTCCGCGACCCGGCCGCCGGCGCCGCCGCCGCCGAGGTCCTCACCGAGACCGTCATCACGGAGCTTCCCGCGGCCGCGCGCGCGCAGCTGCGCAAGATGGCAGCGGCGAGTAGAGGAGACGCACAGTCTGCAGAGGAGCGGCGGCGGCGGCGCGAGGCCGAGATGCTCGAGCGCGCGCCGTACCGACTGCTCCTGCAGCGCGTCAGGGCGCTGCACGGCGACAGCCGCTGCGTGCGCGTGGTGCGCAGCCGCAGCAGCAGCAGCAGCAGCGGGGCCAACGACGGCGACAGCGAGTGCCGCGTATACCTCCAGACGGTTCCTGCCGACGGCGCCGCCACGCTGAGGCCCCGCGTCATCGTCCACAGGGGGGATCTGCAGCTCATCGGCACGGGCGTCGCGCGCGACCCGGCCGCCGCCCTCGCCGCCGCCTCTCGGGAGGCTCTGCGGACACTCTCTCAGTGAACATAATCAATGACGGATTTCCTTTTTTTTTAATTGTTGTTGTTATTGTTATTTGATCGTTTCGGCAACTACTTTCTTCTGTCAATACATATATA